>CM068591.1:32577894-33142894 GCA_035048485.1 Pteria penguin | reverse complement strand
CACTTCTCGAATGTCACAGTTTTAGCAATACTTAAACTCATATTTACTGAAATGATAAGTGTACCAGCGCAAAGGTAGTATCACGTTTTAAGTCACAGGATTTGCTTTTTACTGTTATTACACCATAGAAAAGATAAAGAAGAAGTTACGACGGAAATGCACCGGGAATAATGTAATGATATGAAGAAATCTCATACAAACATATCAAAAACTTTCTTTTACAGTTGTGATACCATAGTAAGTATATGGCTTGTGTTCAAGACACTATCGAAATCTTAAGGAATTACATGCTGGGAATTGAAAAACACTAGCATGTTGATCTTATTCTGACGTCGTATTTATCGTTGATCGTAATCTTATTCTATGATTAGCATAAAGTAAAAACGAGTCAATACATGGCATTACTGTTTAGAGGCGTAAACTACATAAAGGTAAACAGATTACACCCAACGCTCACACTTGTTTTATACGTCTATACAGCTAACTTTTACGATCCAGCTATATGGTTACATTCAATTGGATTTTGAAAGTTTATTTTCTTTTTTCGGAGAGTTATTCCCACCCCATAATCAATATGAGTTTCTTTTATGAATTACTTTAGAGGTGAGAGAGTAATATCGATTTCGATTTACGACATTACTATTGTGTAATATAACCAGGTGGCTTGTCAGCAACACGGTGTATTCATAGACAATTTGTCTCTTGGAACATAATCCCCTTCGACGATTTTTCCTTTTTTTTTCTTTACTTCTTTCTCTTTTGTTTTTTTCTTTTTATTTTTGGTATTCCTACAGATTACGGACGGATATAACCTGGTTTTAGTGACCGTTTGACTCCTGTTCTTTCTGTGAAAAATAATAATAAATTATTAAATGTGTGCTCTTTTATTGCATTTGTTTTTGTAGTGAGTCGGAAGGTGGTCCCGTTAATCGGTTATCCACAGCAATCGACTGATATTTTCATCTAAACTCACCGACACAAGTCGGTATCGCAGCTGAAGTACAATATAATATTTTGTGATGTCTTTTTATATGGTTACTTGTGTTGCTCTGCATGTCCATAGCAACTTATGTAATACAGACGAATCAGCTGTTTTGTTCTCTTTCTCTGAGATTAATCCTAAAGAAAATTAAGAACCCTTTTCATAGTACTTCTGTTTTTGTTGTGTTCGGACTTTGACGTTCCGATAATTCTAATTCGAACAACTGTACACGGTCTTTTTTTGTTTTTTTTTTTTTATTAGAGAAACTTCCGTTTAAGTTGATATTTATACAGATTTTTCATTTGGTTAAGCGTGATTATTTAGTATAAATTTTAAACTCGATCGAACTTAAGCTTTCACTAAAGATTTTCACAAAAAAAGAAAAAAAAATATATGTAAATATATACTCTAGATTTGATTCCAGATATTTGGATGGAAGCGGGGAGTTACTTACCATCTATATTTTTTACCCCATGGAAATTATCTCATACATTTCAGATGAGATAACTGCCCCTTATTATCATAAGCCAGTGAATACAATCGAGTCAAGTATTCTACAAATACCTGTGATGTCCATATATTCGAGCAAGTTTGTGATTTTGTATAGAAGGTATTGCAGATACACACCATCCGAACGGAATATTCTTGTTTTTGACATGCCTCCAATGATTTGTTATGATATTATATATATATTTTTTTTATCTATTCCTAGGTCACTCTGATATTACGTATAACTTTCTTATCGGTGGAGACGGAAACGTTTATGAAGGGCGTGGCTGGAATGTTGTAGGTGGTCACATGCCGTACTGGGGAATTGTGTCCCAGGGTATTGGAGTCATGGGTAATTATCAGCATACAGATCCAAGCCCAGTAATTATAGAGACTTTAAAGGTAAAATAAGGGTATCTAATAGCTTGATGTATTATAAAATATCATTATATGTATTATCTTATAACGAATAATATCAGCACATAGGTAATTCTGGTTAAATCTTTTAATGAATATTCACCCTTTTATAATTAACTTATAGCGATTTAAACATTTTTGTTTTAAAAAACCAAATTAATTTTTCATACAGATCGAAGGCTGTTTAAATAAACTCCATGTTCGATTTAGTCTTACACTTCGTAATAAAGTTATTTTGTGGAGTACAATCCATTTTTCAAATATTGATCTGATATATATTTCTGTATTTCTCAATTTAAACTCAAAGTTACATTATCTTCCTCATTTTACATTCAGTAAAAAATGCTAAGATACCGAGCGGTTGCCAGTAAGAAACATCAACTTAACTGGACAAAAACAGATATAGGCTATCACTGACACCTGAAAAAAACCAGGAGTGGGATTGGGTCCCATGGAGGGATTATGATTATTCGCTTTTCTTAAAAGAAATTTCATCGCGGAGAGTTTAAGAGTTTTTATACCTAAAGTGACTATGACGTTTTATGTATGGTGTCGTCCATTATACGTTACATATACGATATCAGCAGTACTGAAATGAAATGGTCGCCGGTATATTATGTAGAAATGGTGGGCGTGGCTTACTAACTAGGAATCATTCAATCCTCACAGGCACATGATTTCGTCTCTTATTTCCAGGGATCCCGGAATCCAGGAATTTATACCCTGTTACCTGGTTGCGAATGCCACAATCAAACCACATGCATTTCTACGGAAATTTACATATGCTTTGGTCATATATAGATAGATTTTAGTAACTAGGCCAGATTCAGTCGGAGTTATCGCCCGTTGTCGGTCATGTTGTGAGCGATATTTTAACAATTTTAAGCACTTCATTTAAAACAAGCATTCGCACATGTAACCTCTCATTTATAATGCTTTGACAGTTTTGAAATATACATGATGTAGACAAATTTCAAAAAGTTTTCTTTAGAAACCGTCTTCAAGGATCATCGATTTCTGATGAATTATACATAAGGATACAGAATTTGACACACAAGGTGGCCTCCAACAGTAGGTTACTCCCTTCAATACTGTAGCGAAAGCAAGCAACATACAATGGTTTTCATTACTTGCCACACCTCCCGAGGAAAAATGCATCATATTTATATTATATATTTTCCTACAGTGTTTAAACCTATATTCTATCTCGGCAGTAATCATTTCTACAGACAGAAATTCTAAATGAACAGTCTGATTCCAGCAGCAAGTATACAGAAATAGAGATCATCCAAATGTTAGAATTTCTTATAGATAATATTTTTGTAATATTTGGTGGAATATGTGTTACAACAGATTATTGGCATTCCGATGGGTACTAATGACCGATATATTTTGTACTTTTACGAAGCAGAATTCATACAGTCTCTGCTCTCTAAAGGCAATAAACAATTAGCATCTCGGTTCAACTTTACATATTGATACATCGATGACGTTTTGCCGATTAACAACCCTGTATTTAAGGATCACCTCAACATCATATGTCAAAAGGAACTCGAGATAAATGATACAAATGAGAGCGCATCTTCTGCTTCATACCTCAAAATACTCCTATCAATTAGTGACGATGGCTCAGGTGCATTATATTGGAGTTTGCATTTTCTGAATATGACACTATACACGATATTGTCCTTTTTATTCCATGGACTATGAATTATGGTTTACCCTTCGGTACTTCTTCGTTTTTTACTCAATGACATTTTTAAATGGTATAATGTTTTTCTTACACCAAATTTTTTCAGAAATTTCTCAGATGTGCAGTTGAGAAAAATAAACTCACAGCGGACTATATACTTTATGGAGCACGAGATATAATACACACAAATTCACCCGGCAAAAAGTTATACGATGTAATACAAACATGGAGTCACTACAATAGCGGGCGCCCTGTATTACCAACAAAAACACATGGAGGCCATTTTTGAAACATTTATTGCAGCTACATTTACATGTATACATTGCATGCAATAAATTCAGAACCCTGATCTTAAATGTTTTGTTGTTTCGTTGCTGTGATGGATTTTTCACAAGAAGCAACCCTCAAATTACAAAACTACTTCAAATATATTTTATTTGCATGAACACATCTGTTTTGAAAACAAAATACGCCCCCATGTTTTCTTGCGTACTGAAAAACATAGAGCAAGTATCCAACTCGCTGCACAAATATTTTGTTCAATCAGACAGGCCGTCAAAATGGAGACAAAATGAATATTTAAATAGGTATCAGAAAATATATATATGTACAACTATTCATTTAGTGCACCATTGACACAGTACAACTTATTTATTGATACGTTTGAAAGCAATAAAAAAGTCTAATGTAACACATAATTATTCCATTAAATGTTTACTTTAACTGTTACAATATGCATAGCGCTATTGATAGCATGATGTTACGAATATTTTCCCATACGACATTTCATACATCAGTTTCAGAATGTTAAATTTCAATTTATATCATAACTTTCACATCTCTTACATCTTTTAAAAGGAGACGAGAATAACAGTAAGAGCAAATAAAAAACCGTTTGTTTTTGCATAATTAAATATATTACATTCATTGTCTATATCACCTATTCAAACACTTGGCATTATGTTACAATTGATAACAAGTATTTACCAGTGGAATGTCTGAATTATATGAACATTGATGTTGGATAATTTATCTTATTGTTTTGTGAAATTTAATTTGCAACGTAGGAAACCGTACTGTAGTATAGTTTATTTGATTATTTCGTGTATATAACTAAGATTTAATTAAGACTAATCTATTTCAAATATAGAATGAATAATCATACTGGACTTACATTCTAGCAGAAATTAGTATTTGTATGCAAAACATGATACTTAAAAGACGTCCGGTGGGTGGTGAATGAAGTTCTGACAATTGTTTATATTGATGAATTAAATTTGACTCCCCATTGAAATATGCCTCCATAAAACGGCAAATTCACCCTCTTAAAATAATAAGTTTAAGTGTACAATTGTCACAATATTGCATTTATTATGATAGTTTTATACCAAGTAGTCTGTGAGAAAATGCTACATTCCAATCAAATCTTCGATTGATTACACGGCTCTCCAAATACACAGATGATTATCCGAAAATCCAAGTACAGCTACAAGGAAATATAAAAATTTTTACATTACAATGAATTTCACTGTCAATCATAATGTACAAATGACTTTTGCTAAGAGAACTTCGAACGAATTCCACTTATTCGTAAATTTTCCTCATCATGAATCACATTTACTTACGAAATTCTAGAATTCGACACCATTTCTATATGTAACCAATTAAATTTACGTTCCATTTGAATTGGATGATCTCTTTGATAGTTTTGTTCCAAATCATTATTTCTTGATTATTGAATTTTATATAACAATGGATTAGATACTCAATTAATTTATTAAATTTATCAAATCCAGTTAGAGGTCGTTTAAAGGGAGAGTACTCCAGGGAGGGCTTTTTATGATAAGTAGTAAGATCGCATACTGTGCGTTCTGTTTGAATTAAAGGGAATAATATGCAATCACAGTGCTGTATTATGAACAAAGGATTAGTGTCAGGAGACTTTGAAGTTTACTGCACCATTATAATCCGGATAGAATTTTAAATATAACAATTAAAACTAATGAATTAATTCATTCTCAGTGTCGAATACTTGTACATAACCTGAAATAGCTCTTTAATCAGAAATACCCGCCCGACGTTAATCGCACACTTGTCTGTATCAACTTTAATTTAAAACGAGTATGAAATTCAAACTTCGAATGGTTATTGCACGACCACATGATACGATACGTTTAAGTCTCATTCGTTCGACCCAATTGAAAATAAGAAAGAAGAATGACTTTAAAGATTCTAAATCGTTTACCACACTAATATTGACTCTTGTCAAATCAAATGAACGTTCTGAGTCGGTATCACAACTCCACTATAATCGAATATCTTTCTGATGTTGTGTGTTTTTTCATATCATTACATTATACACTGTATATTTTCGTTCTGATTTCTATTATACGGCAGAGTCAGTAACTTTTTTTCTTTCTTCTAAATGATATGATCTCATAGACATGACAGCATAAACAGTTTGACGTCATAATACATTACAGTAACAGACATTTATGGTGAATTCATAGTTTTTCAATTGCAGTTTTATTAACCTTTTCTAATATTGTTGTTTAAACATTCGTTATAATCATACGTGATGGTAATTACAATGTGATCTTCATTGGTTTTATACCTAGGAATATTATCAACCAAGGCGAAGCTGTAAAAGGTGTCATATTTAAACTATTATCTCTATGAATTTCAATTCATGTTATTTTAATTGAGATATTTCACACCCTTAACCCTTGCAAACTTGACTTAGTTATTTGTGGCTTATGAGAAATATACGTATTTGTTAATGCACTCTTAAATATTTCAAAGTTAGCTGTATTACGTCGTAAAAAAATAGATGTAAAGCATTATTGGTTGATTGATTATTGTTTTACGTTAATTCACCCCGATTGTTTCTCGTTTTTGGTGACGGTATCTGCATGCTGATGCATCCCATTGAAAATTTTCCCTTTGCAAAGATCCATTCGAAGCGGTGAGGGACCTTCTACGTCCAACGCCTACCGTGACACGTGACCTCGGTTTCACTGTGTCATCCGGAAAAAACAGAAGACTGGTGTGCCAACGGAATCGAACCTGGGACCGTTTGGTCACAAACCGAGCACCTCATTTACTGGGTCACACCGACATAGGTGCAAAGTAACTCTGATAATGATGCTAAAGGATTGACATTAATGCACATGTGGAAATCAGTGCAAACACAAGGGCCCATGAAGGAATAAGGGGCCGGCCTTATCCTATGTGACAAACATCGATGTCTGATAATCAGAGATGAAATCAGGTGAACGGGATAAACCTTCTGGCTCAGTATCCGATCTTTTAAGAATGAGAATAACTGTCAGAGTTCCTTGTTCTCTATATGGAGAATTATTTATAAATTATCAGTAAGCCTTGAGTCGAAAACTATTGAATTTTATTGTTTCATAAGTTTGTGAGTTATATCAAATAAGAGGATTATCTGCCCAGTGCATCGCAGTGCCCTTAGATGTGTTGTTGCCTTTAAACTACTAAGTCAGTTTTGTAATTAGTAAGCTCTTCAAATATTTAGGGTTTTCACTTTTTGCTTTGACAAAAAATCGGTCGTTAAATTGCGCGATTGTTTTAAAAAATTAATACAGGTATAGATGTTTTTGTAGCTGTTGTATTAAGAGTATGGTCAAATTTTATTATGATAGAAAATTTTCATAAACATAAAAGCGACCATGTACAGTGCGACTCATTTTATTGTATATGCACAACCACTGAAATTGCTTGAGATAAAGCTTTCAAGACATATATTGTTTATTTCTGTGAGAATAACATTGATCGATGACGTCATAATGCCTCATATTTGATCCACTTTTCAGCCGAAAGCAATGTTTGGCAGACTTTTGATTGTTATGCTCATGACGTCATAATGAAATGTTCGACATTTCCAACATTGTGTGATGTTATCAAAGCCGTATTTTGCGCTAAAGTGCTTGACATTCGACGAAGTTCGTATGTCATTCTGGATAAATGTTACGTTGTCATGGGACACCAGGTGATTCTTTCAATTTATAACACCCCTCCGAAATGATTTGCTGGTGAGATTTAAAAATAGGAAATAGAAGTTTCCAGTATGATATTTTGGCGTTAAAAGCGCATATATATAGAATGAGTGTCTTGTTTTGTGTTTTCATGCAGGAATGAATTACAATATATGATGAATTTATGAGATATAATGCGCTAACACGCATCATATCTACTAAAAGCATCAGCCATGGTAATTCATTACTGCATGAAAAAACAAAATGAGACAGTTATTCCATAAATAACATAAGGTTTCTCAAAAATGTAAAATGTGAAATTAACTTGGGCAATGTCACTATCGTACTAACAGCGAGTTACCAGGGAGGACAATCATGGACAATCATGCCTGGAGGAATAAGCGTTCCCTGTGTCGCTAGCCACACCAATTGGGTCTTTTGGTTATGCAGAGTTATTTCCGATTTAAGCAGGTATCTGACGTCAAACCATTGTGACGTCATACAATTTCTATATCACTTCCCGTAGTTTTATACAAGTTGCCATAGAACTGGTTGACGTTATAATGGTTTGACGTCAGATACCTGCTCATATGGGAAATAACTCTGTATAAAAAAAGACTAAATAGATAAAACAGTTTAAAAGTTTAATCAACGTCTAAGGAGCAAAACAACCAAAAGGGAATTGAGAGATCCTTAAGTCATGAGTAATTTCTACCCACTGTATCATACTAATTCTGATATTCAATAGCAATTATATTTTATGTATGTATTTCAAAACACAGATATATTCATAATATTTAATTTGTAGTTTTTTGTTTGATTGTTGAACTGAAAATAATGATATTTTCCAATCCTTCGAGATTCATAAATCATAGCATTAAGTCTGGATAACTTTCATTGATTGTTTATTTTATCACGAACTCATGTATATACAAATCCCATTATAAAAAGAATTATACTCCAATTGTTCGCTTGAATTACCAAAAGATTGATGAGAGCATCAGAAGTGTTGTCTCTGCAAACATTGAAAGTTTTATTACAATGCAATACTATTGAAATGTTCTGCATTCAACTATTTTGGAATTTGTGTATGGCGAAAGGGAATATAATGCTGGATGACAACGATGAATGACTGTTTGCTTAATCATAAGTTAGATTAATCAAACTTCATTAATTCATCTAAAAAGCTCAATCATTGAGAGTTTTGGTAGATATATTAAGATAAAAAAAGGCTTGAAATATTGATCGTTTGTTATTCTCTTACTGGTGGAATAATCGACTGGCCAATTATTAGGACGCATCAGGGTACAAAATGATCTGATATAATTTATATGATAAAACAAAGCGATAAAGAGGAATGTGCATCTACTGTACGGTTGACGATACCTGCAGTGAACGCTCAAAAATCATATTACTATCAGCATTTTGTTCACTACCCATAAGGAAACTTTTAAGACATAGAAGAAACTGCATTGCACCACGTTACTAAGCTGTGTGAAGGCACTTCACAGACAACGTTGCAGAATTCCCATCAAAAACATAACATGACGTCATTGTGAAGTCACTATAGCTGATTACATGGTGTTAAACAGGTAAAATTGTAAAAAGCAAGCGAATGAATATTTTGAGACTTCAGAATTTCTTGTTTATAAATGCCTCTTTTGCATAGGAAAACTTTATTCGTCAAATACGAAGTGTTCTAAAAACATTCAGCGTTTGCGTTCACTTCGTATTGGAAGAAGAAGTCAATATAGATTCCCATGCAAAAGCGGCATTTATAAACAAGAAATTATAAAGTCTAAACAATTTTCTTCCGCTTGAATTTTAGTTTTGCCCGTTTCACATCATATTATTAGCTACAGTGACTTTCAATTGACCTAAACATTGATGGTGTCATGAAGTGCATGGCATTACTAAACATAATTCAGTTACATGGACGCAAAAGGTTACTAACCTCTTAAACACAGTGGCGCAACCTGGGATTCCAATCCTGATCGTCGGCGCCCCAAGCCAAGCGCTTAACCACTACACCAAGCCTGCCCCTGCCCATTACAGGCCAACCACAGTTAATTAATAATAATTTGTAGGATGAGATGTGTAGTATTTGTTTTCCTATTCATTAATTCAATGTTTATACACATGCACGTCATCATTCTGCATTTTCGTAAGTAAATTAACAGATGATTTCTGTAGAAACGTCTCTGAAAATCACCTCACAAAATCCAAAAGAAATGTCGAACACCGACCAGATACATAATTTTAATCATTGCATTTGGCGCGAAAAATAGTTTAATAGTGTAATTATTTTATTGAATCAAACTGTGCGAATTTATTGGTCTGTGAAACGACTTCACGGAGCAATTTTTCTCTGTCAGTTATACGTCCCAATTCAGTCACACAAATTGATAGTCTATGAATATCTTTAATCAGGCAAACATTTAATGTTCCTATAAAGACTGCAGAAACAGACGTATACATAATAAAGCTATGAAATCCTGTTAAGTAAGACGAGTGTGTCAAGCTAATAAAAAGTCGTAATCCGAAACATTCTTATGTTTAAAGTTTGCCTTTATCTAAGAAAACTTGAATTTGATTTTTTAGCAACACGTTGACCTAAAAGGCAGTGCAAAAGAGGACATTTACAATGATCTCCTTTTCATGGTTGATTTATGGTATGTAGAAGTTGAAGATAAACTTCATGTAGAGTATTGTATTTCTTGCTTAATTTTTTACAGATCTGTGACATTATTTACCTTATGACCTTCTCATAAAATATGTTATTCCCTATATACATTGTGTAGCATTCACAACGAAAATTCGAAATAACAATTATCTTGCTCTAAGCGTCTTTTCCTACTCCAAAGTGCATTCCGAAATCAAGAAGGCAAGTACTATTCCAAAACCTGTGATAAAAGGGGATCAACTCAGTCAATAATTATGAGACGCATTTTGAGAACAACCTGACTCCCGCCAGTACAAAGAATGTTTAGCCTTTATTATAGTTATACTTAAAGTGCTATTAGAATGATCACAATTTTTCTATATTATGTGCTTATCTACATAAAACAGTCGCTCACAAAATATTATGCTCATGCGTGACACCGATCTCAAGATATATACAATAAGCAATAAAAAGTTCGATAGCTTTTTTCAGTAGTTAATCGCCATAATATGTGACGTCAGAAGTTGTACAGGTGCTTCTTTTCCCTGATTTTTCATTATTACGTTAAACTTTGAATTGTGACGTCATACTAAATGACGTTAAAAGATGTACAAAGGTTCTGTAACAAGTTAAACCGGAAGTCTTTTATTTTGTTCCTGATACTAGGCAAATCGGTATATTAAAACATCTCCCAGAGTTATACTGAAGCAGGAGAAGTTGTTGTAATTTCTATCAATGGAGAAATAATTCAATTAGTATAACATGAAAACGCAAAATTATCCAGCATTCTAATAGCACTTTAAGGACTAGTGAACTTTGCCGTCCGTTATCATCCGTTAGGAGGCGCTTGTATAATATAAGTTAGAAACAATTGCTAGCAACCTTATGGCATCATAAGGAGGTCTCATTGTACTTTACGTCATTCTGTAAGGGATACGTATTCTTTCCTCTCTTAACATTAGGACCGCAGTTAATGGCGGCGAACTCCATTACATCGCATACTTGTATTAGATGCAATGTATCGAAACCTTATATAGTTATATGAATATGTAGAATGTATGGCCATATATATTGTATTTGATTGAGATGAATTACCTGAAACAATTAAAACAACTATTTTTGAAACGAGCTACTTACAAAGAACGATAATGTTGCACGCATTCTGATCGATTTTTTTGGCTTCAACTTTTTATCATCTTGTGCATTTCTGTGCATACTTCAAATTAACTAAATATAAGCTTTTCCACAAGCTATTGTAGTAGGTAAACTATTCAAATCTACGACAGCTTCCAGCACCCCGTGTTGTAAATATGTATAACAATATGGGTTTACAAAAATCAAATAAAGCACTTATTGCTATATTTAGATCTTTTATTAATAATTAAGACTTAACTTTTCTATTTCTAAGTGATTTGGAATACTTTCACATCTATTGGGATATAATATCAGGTGAAATGCATTCCCTGAATGCTACATTCACATATGGCACATATCTCAATCTGTCATTTATCAGGTTTCCAAAGTAAGCATAGTAGGGGTATTGTTCTGAGTTATCTGATTTCAAAGACTTTCATTCCCTTTTGGTGTTTTTATGCTTGTCATTTACTTGATTAAGAAATGATATCATTTAAATACAGTATGTTGAACACATCTTTTGGTGTTCTTATGCTTTTCAATTTACTTGATTAAGAATTGATATCATTCAGAATGCTGAACACACATAATTTGTAACCTATGTTCTGACTGGCTGTACTTTTTTGTAATGAAGGCGGAGTTTGTACATGTAAATGTTTTTCTACTTGCAACTTATATAAAATGAATGAGAGCATTTTTAGAGAGTTAGCTTTTTGGATCATCTTTAATTAGAACAACTTTGTATAATTGATATTATTGCATTTTCTATTCTGGAACTTTGTAAAGTAAATATTTTTATCTATTGATGATATTATTGAGGCATTCAAACAAATAAATTTTGAGTTGTTATTTGGACTTTATTTTGACTTGAGTGCGGTAGAAATGTGTTGATCAAGTGGTTTTGATTAAACCAGCTTTCCTGCATAATTACATAATGGTGATTCTGATAACACATTATTCACCTGTAATTAAACTAATCAAGTAGTTTTATTCCACTAGGGTTATACCATGAATTACGATGCGGTAGAAATGTGTCGATCAAGTTGGTTTTGATTAAACCAGTCAGTCACAATGTTTCAACTGGAGGGTAACATAGGGTTGTACTGGCAGATTTGTGTTTGTTTGAGTATTGTACTTCAATGATTGACTGAAATTGATTGTTACTTCATTCTCACCAAGATATATACGTAGCAAGGGTGATGCCACAGTACAATCAAGGTGGTTTTTTTTACGTGTAGTTGACCTTTTTGTACATACAGGCACATTGTGTTATTGAACCGCACGGGTTATATTACAGGCAATGTTGCGTTGAACGCGTTTTCTTTATCTTTCATTCTGTGTGAAATTAATTGTTTCATTGTTATAATTACGTTGCCACAGTTAGTTAGTTAGTTAGTTAGTAATTACACCACTGATATATCAGGAGTATTAAAAAGTGAACAATCTGATCGAGTACGAACAAAGTGCAAGACGTCTAAAATCGTTTGTGACCTGATTATTAATTTTATATGCACTGTGTCTAGTACAACATAGTTATATGAATAAATATAGAACATATATACCTTTTAATTTAGTGCACCATATGCGCATTTCGACAACTTATGTCTCTTCAGTGATGCTCGTAGCCAAATGATTGGAATTCTCAAAATATATAAATATTTTATGAGCAGTGTGGTGAGTTTCATAAGAATGTGTGTCATGATTGATTTCTTTTTCGGTCATATTATTTGATTTTTCTATACCCAAATATAAAATTGAATTTCCTTTTTTATTTAATGGGGCGGATGTTGTATATATGTATAATGATATGGCTTTACAAAAAACAAATGAAGCATTTGTTGCTATATTTATATCTTTTATTAACAGTTAAGACTTTTTGAATCATCTTTAATTAGAACAACTTTGTATAATTGGAATTATTGCATTATGTATTTTGGAACAATTTCATCAATTTATGATATTACTGAGGCATTCAAACAAACAAATTTTGAATTGTTATTTGGACTTTATTTCTACTTGAGAACTAACAGTAAATGAGAGACATATTCATTACACTCGTGTTTTTCACAGAATTACAGAAAATGTACTCTTTCTACAACCCTCCCCAAACGTATACGGTCGATTATCAGATCTTTTCAACATTTTATAATTATTGTCATTTCAACTTGATATTCATATACATAACTATCACCGTCATTGATTCTTGCGAACACCACCTTATATCGCAGTACTTTGTATCATCATTGCATTTGTGACTTACTCATTTCCATTACAGAAAATATAACCAACTTATCTTTTCAGGAGCAACTTATCTGTAGTCTATAACATCTTTAAAGACCACTGATATTTAAATCTGAAGAATGTAATTACATATTGAACTTTTAATTTTGGAATAAAATGTTTGGTATTGATGTTCGTTCGGAAAACAGAGATGAGATCTGGGTCTATGTGATCAAAATTTTAACCACTGGGTAAGCTAAACATCGATCAGAGTTTGATTGACAATATCTCAAAGGACCATGAGCATTTATCTCAATACCCCCCCCCCCCCCCAAATAAATAAATGAAATAAAATTTCCTTATAGATAAACTTATTTTCATTTTTGTCCGAATGACTACCTCTCAAAAGATACGTCATATGACGTCATTATCATTTGTATGACGTCATAAAGATGTACCAAACTTATATGGTCAAAAAGTGCTTACATTTGAACCCTTCTTTTCTAATTTGAGACATAGCGGAGGCTTAATTCAGTTTTATTGATGTTTGACATATTGTTGTTTGGAAATCTATTTGTGGCCATGTTGTTTTTGCCAAAGACACCAATTTCATATATTCCCTTATGAAAATGGATACCCAAAACATACAGATGACATAAAAACGTTTATATTGCACCGACACTATGAGTGGAAAACACTTTATGGAAAGTGTCATAACACTCGATATTAAGACAGGCGCATACAAACGATGAAGTGAAATGAATGTTTAAGTTGTAAAGGAAAAAACAGAAGCGTGTATGCTACAAATCACCAAGGACGTACATATAAAACATGATAATAGTACATTCAACACAAAACATTTTGCTTTTTTTTTTATCCCTTTCTAGGTCCAATATTTCTTTATGATATCCATGTATTCAATTCATAAACTTTTGGCGATTTCATGGTATTCAATATATGCCGTCAAAATTTATATTGCACTACTTTCACTGTAAGTGAAAGTGTATTTCCTCATTAACGTCAACATTTATACTTATGTATGTCGACGGACCGTCCTTAGTTCTTCCCACTTGTTGCCATTGTGTCAAATAAATGTGTAGCACTCGTATGTTCTGTTTTGGATTCACGCGACAAGTGTACCAATCGCCGTTCTTCGGTTATGAATACTATCAATTGTTATTTGAGACTTACCATTTCACTCTTTTTTTCTTTTGCTTTGGATGGATCTTTAATGTAGTACGTCCTCTCAAACACGACTTCTTCTATTGTATTTTTGT
Organism: Pteria penguin; assembly: GCA_035048485.1. NCBI lineage: Eukaryota > Metazoa > Mollusca > Bivalvia > Pterioida > Pteriidae > Pteria > Pteria penguin. Next base: position 33,128,022 of record CM068591.1, on the reverse strand, counting down.
CTTCTCTCTAGCGGTGGAGGTTTATCTAATAAACTGCTCAAAAATATATGATCCGTTGATGAACTCGTGAATGACTAACTACATCAATCGACTGAGCATATAAAATGATCGTTTTTTTAATTGCGTCTGTAATAGCTACAATTACTAATTTTAAAAGAACAATATTCGGAGAAAGAAAAATTATTCTTTTTATGAATAAACTAATTACATTAAAGTGCAGTGTCCACTTCTTGTGAAATGAACCGATCATTTGGATTGGACTTGTAAATTCATGTTACATTGACTTTAAAAAGTAATATATTAAATGATATGTTTCGAAATGTGTTCACGGATTTACATATCACTTTTGCGTGTGAGACACGGTCTTTGCAATTAGGAAAGATAAAAATATTTGATTAGATTCACACATACTTTTTATCGTTATCGCCTCGTTTCTTCGCCTACCATGAGCACTCTGAACGTAATGTATGTCCCTTTAGATTTACACAATGTGTTTCGTCATTGTTTAACAAATCAAACACTGAATAACAAAATCTAATGTTGAATGCTTTATTTTCATGTACCATCAATATTATCTCCGTCATGAGTGTGCTCTTCTGTCGTGCGATCGGCTTCACCTTTATCAGTTAAGCTTTCTTCTAGTGCACATCCGTTATTACCACTGTTATGAATAGCTTCTTCGCGTGCACTTTCATGTTCACCTGTATCACGATTGCTATTTAATCCAATGCCATGTACTGTGCATGAACGAAGATACGTCAGCTTATCTGCTCTTTGTTCATTGGAATAAATATCTAAACATTTTTGTAACATTTACAATTCTTAGTTAGCGTTGTCGAAGACATTTGTACTTTTGGTACGTATACTTCGCTTAAGTGCCGAAGTGAATTGCATCAGTAACTTTCGTATTTAACAACGATTGACATTCTGTTTGTGTGCATTCCAGTCTACTGTTGTAAGAAAAAGGGGAGGGGGTTATTTAGTTTAAGCGATTGAAAACATTAGATATAAATATCAAAATCTGCTTGGATAATTACTAGCATATTTGCTGATTATATTGTTTCGACAACACATCTTCAAAATTTTTTTAGGAATGTCATGATTAAAATTCTTTCCACAAAATTTTCCACACAATTGTAGCAACTTTTCTCTGTCAACTGCTTAAGGTATATAATGCTCTTAACGCGTTCGAAATGAAGAGCTGCTTTCTTTTTTCTTTTTATAGAGATAACACTTTTTTACAGTAAAGTTGCCAATCAAAAACTATGATCCTTCTTTCGGATATGGTAAGGTTAGATCTTAACTTGATAAAGTGTCAACGCCGAGATCAGTAGAAAATCCCAGTAGGTATATTAAAGCAATGATTAGATTAAAAGATATAAACAAATCTTTCTATTAATACACATCTGCTGACAGATAGTAAACCACGTCCTCGAAATTCTATATTTACAGTTAATCTCTTTATTCTTTGTTGTTAGCACTCCGATTTCGAAATATTTACGAATTCTATAATAAATCCATTTCTTAAACTCTGTTTTGGAACACCAATATCAATTATTTTCTATTATTTGTTGGTTTTTTGTGTTTTCTTCGTTATGATTAAAAATGACACTAGTACAATCTGATATTGAAAAAGTATATGTCTGAAAGACCCAGTTCAAATATTTAAAGTGATATCAACGGAAAGAAATCCTGTCAGTATTCTAAGTTTTGTATCACTAATAGCTAAAAGAGACAAGTAGATGCCACTGTAACAATCCATTAAATTTAATGATTCTAATATTGTGACATTTACAATGATGTATTAAAACATGTCTTTAGGTAGGGAAAAATGATAAAATAAATAAATAAAAATTCTTAATTTCCGAAGTGAAATAAAACCAGTGAAAATAAACGACAATGAAATATTGTTAACAAATACATAATGGAAAGAGCACAATAAATCAAGTTACTCTTTTATAAAGCGTGTATTTTATTTCAGTATTTATTCTTTCGAGATTGTGTCACATGGTCATGTACTCTCAGAGTAGTCATACCAAGCTGTAGGCATTCTCTCCTAAAATATAAACGAAAAAGATAAATAAGTATACATCTTCATCCTGATCAACTCAATGTTCAGAAATTATTAAGAAGTTATAGAACATCGATGCACACATAGGGGAAAAACCCTTATCCAAAAGTTCAACAAAATGTTAACCAAGGGGTATATACTACATACTATATGTCGTTCCTATTCATCCTTATCAGAGTTTGTTCTATCTATATCTATATAAGCCAAAGTGTCGTCGTGCAATCTTTAATGGAATAATTTATAGTTAAAATTGAAGACGTATATTGATGTTACAATTGTTTTGGAATCGTTATGTAATATTTTCTAGTCACCTGACTGATGATATCAGTGTTGACAGACTGTCGCTTGATGATCTTTTTAAGTATCCTTGAAGGGATATCTGAATCCAAGAGTTTATCCTTCTCGTTATCCATGTCCCATGTCTCGTCATATTCCTCATAAAACGTGCCACCATTCTTCGTGTTTTTGCCCATTAATCTGCAAGAGAGGCAGGATAAAACAACAAAATATGTCACTGAGACAATAACAAGAAAGGTTCCGAGATAAGCAGACCTAGATGCATATATTTTTAAAGTCGAAACTTGGTGCCCTAGATATGCGGTAATCTAGAGCAAATACGCTTTTCTAAATTAAATCATGACGATAAAATTCAACGTACTTATTTAAAAGTGTATAATAAAAATGAAAAAATAAATAAATAAAAATCAAATAAATAAAGCAACATTTCTCTCAGAAAATTTTGAATCTTGAATAAATTTATATATTTGTGTAAATAATGCAGCACTGAAAACTAAGTAGGTGATAACATTGCAATATAAGACAAACAAAACCCCTTGAAATATTTTTACTCGTCGACAGTGGCAACAGTGGCTAATTAATTAGGTGACGCTTACATTTTCCATGTTCCCGGTCTTAGCAAGTGATAATAGCCTTGTTCTGATGGCACTGTACAAATACCATCCCTTTTTCTAATTAACAATAATAATAATGATAAAATCGTAATGAATAGAATGAATATATATATATGTTGCAGAATATGAAGAAGAAAACCACTAATGCCCCCGGCGGCAACAAAGTCCAAAAGTTATTTTTAGCGTGAAAGTCATTGACAAGATCAAAATTTCATCAACCTTAGTGTCATTTGAAAGGGCTTCATTAGTTGAAAATGCATGTCAGATATGAAGCCTCTATCCCTCACGGTTCTGAAAATATGGCCAAGGTTAAATTTGACAACAGACAGACAAACAGACAGTCAGATAGGACAAAAGATCATTGAGCTTGGTGTCATTTGAAATGACGTCATTAGTTGAGTACGCATATCAAAATATTAAAGTCTCTGTCTCTCACGAAGCCGGTGTGGCCTAGTGGATAAGGTGCTCGGCTCGTGATCGAGAGGTCGCGGGTTCGACTCCCGCCCGGGGCACACCGGTGTTCTGTCTTTCGGATGAGACAGTAAAAACCGAGGTCCCGTGTCACGGTAGGCGTGGCACGTAAAAGATCCCTCACTGCTTCGGGTGGGTCCGTTGCAAAGGTCTAAATTTGTATGCAATGCATCAGGCAGATTCCGTCACCATATACGTGAAATAATCGTGGAGTGACGTAAAACAATAATCAAACAAACAAACAAAAACTGTCTCTCACGCTTCAGAAGTTATAGCTAAGATTAAAGTTGACAACAGACAAACAAACAGACAGACAGAGCAAAAACAATATAACCGCTATCTTGGATCCGGGGGTAGGCAAACAAAGGAAGAAGAAGAAGAATGGAAGAAGAAGAAAAAGAAGAAGAGGTAGTAGTAGAAGTAGTAGTAGTAGTAGTAGCAGAAATAGTAGTAGTAGTAGTAGTATTAATAGTAGCAGAAATAGTGGTGGTAGTAATAGTAGTTGTAGTAGCAGCAGCAGCAGTAGTAGTAGTAGTAGTAGTAGTAGTAGTAGTAGTAGTAGTAGTAGCAGTAGTAAAAACATACAATTTTTGCACAGCTTCAAGATTAGACTGGTGTGAGTTATAATCACGAGGTTCATCAAACCGATCGCTGACGTCACGTTTAGCGGCTATTCCAAGACATCTTGGTGCAAAGGGAAAATTCCTTCAAATAGAAAATTCTGTAATAATAAGTTAAGATATGTTTTCAATTGATTTTTTCTTAAAGCATTTAGTTTTTATTTTTTATTTCTTGATTTAAACGAAGTTTAATTATGTAACAATTTAATTTGACATTTCTGTAGATCATTATTATAAGATTAAAACACTTTTAGAAATTATATGATTTTCATATTTTCTACTTAAATCTACATCAACACTTTGCTCAACATCTTGATGGAATTTCTTTTTTCGTGAAAGTTTAAATATTTTCATTTAACTCCTCTTTTTTCTTTTATGTTGGTTAAAATAGAATGACATAAACTGATATGAAATCATACTCGCAAAACCTCCGCCTAGGTCTGGCTTCCGTGTACGTCGCCATGTGTAATACCAGTAATGATAATACGAAACTCTCACTTGATATCTTTGGCATAATCTGAAACAAATATTATCAAAATTTAGCCACACCTTATATGCCCTAGAAATAATGTACTTTAGTGTGATTATTAGAATATTCTCTCCGATCTAGAAGTACCATCATATCCAAAAGAAATGTGTTAAATGATAATATAATGTGGTTTGTATGAGGACAATGGAACGGAAAATGCACCAAAGACTGGAAACTTGAGATGGGTTAAAAATTATTTTTTTCGTATTTGAATTTGATGAGAGAGAGAGAGAGAGAGAGAGAGAGAGAGAGAGAGAGAGAGAGAGAGAGAGAGAGAGAGGACCAATAATGAATATCAGTGAGATTTTAGTTCCTGTACTAAATGCCGTTCCAACCTTGATAGACACTGCGTTAGCAATCGGTTAATTATTAAAGCAAACAAGAATAATGGTTATCTCTTTAGACATATGAGATGCACGTGTTGGCAAATGATTTTTGCTCTTTCGGTCAAAATCTGAAATTACGAAATACTATAGATCCCCCACCAATATTTCTGCTAGAAATCTTCATCAAACGGAGTTATTTATATCGTTAATTTTCAATATTTCTTATTAAATGCTGTTTATTTTGTCTACTTAGTAGTAGTAGTAGTAGTAGTAGTAGTAGTAGTAGTAGTAGTAGTAGTAGTAGTCTACTTATTAATAGTAGAAATTATTTTACATGGTTTTAATTATTTCTGTTATTGATTCTTTTCAATATATAGAGTTATTTCCCATTTGAGACGGTATCTGACGTATAACAATTATGACATCATCAAATGCCTATGAAGACGTCAAATGTGGGCTATCATTTCCCTGAGTTTTAGATCAGTTTCCATAGGATTTGATGACGTCATAAGTGTTTTACTTCAGATACCGTCCCAAATGGGAAGTAACTCTGTATAACGAAAAGACCGAATAGCTATATGTTTGTTATAAATTTCAGAACATATATACTTGTATAAATTTTGTTGTAACATATGAACATTCCGACTTCTGTTTCTTCGGTGATGCTCAAGGTTTAAACTGTGGAAATGGATATTATATATATATTTGCAAACTCATTACCAAATTGGCCTGAAAATAATAGCCAAACAACCCACCTTAGGACAGAGCTATGCATGAGAGAAATACTCCTTAGTTTAATTAGTTTTATGAATATACGTGCCAATTTTCCATAATACCCATTAAAACGATTTTTCCTCTGCAGCGTGAAGTCATACGGTTTCCAGTTTAATAAGAAATAAAAATTATGGGATGGCATGGTATAACTATATGAATAATTTAATCAGATGTGCACAAGTATATACTTTGGAATTAATAATGATAGCTAGAACGATTTAATTCTGAATAACGAGCACGACTTTTGGATTTAAAAAGTCAATGGAATAACCTAAATGTTAAACATTTTCAAAATTGTTAAATTGATCATATATGTGCAATGCTTATCACAATACAAAGATGGATTTATAAGTCATGCAATATTTTATCTACAACATGAATGCTCAAGGTGGATTAATTACACGTGCATTTTTGATAGAGACAGCATTTTAAATAAACAAAGAAACAAAGGGAATTCATTGTGTCAGAACAATGTTGTCAGGTTCCTGTCAATATGGTTGTTATACATAAGCGTATCAATAATATACATAGAAGCACAACTTTTATCACAAAATCAAATTATCTTTAGAGGTCACAGTGCTTGCATTATCTCGTACTCGCTGCGTGAAGCTATAATAATAATTTTATCATGATAGTAATAATAATAGTAATGATTATAATAGTAATAATAATTATAATTATAATAATGATACTAAAGAAAAAAGTGCACCACTGGAAGTTTCGTCAGCGATCATTCTTTTGTCACGTGAAGGGTGTCACGTGATCACCAATATATCCATGTATATTTTCATTTCAGTTTCCAAGAAATGTGATGATCGCTACCGATTACTAACGTGTTTTTTAAGCAGTTGTGAAAGAGGAGAGGGAATTACATGCCATGTAAGAGTACAACGTAATATCGGAATCTCCGGCGCAGAGGAACTCCTCTTAAAATTACCCACGAAAGATATAGACATAACATAATTAAAGCAATTTTATTATGTACCTACTTCCATAATAGGAGCTATATATATTTCTCCCATGGCCTGCAAATTGTTAAATTTATAGTCAGCTCTTCAGTAGAAATTCCTATTAAGTAAATATATAAGTATTTTCCAAATATCAATGTTTTAATGCTTTACTGGCTATAATGACGACCTTTTCTAATTTTAAATGATGTAAAGTACTTTTTATCGGGGACTTTCATCATTGACATAAATGCTTGGATTGTGGTGTCACAGTAATGACGAACATCTGAGAGAAAATGCATCATTTTGTCTATACATTATGTAAAATTTTGAAATAAAAAGACACATTCAAATGTAGCATTTGTTTCCTAATATCGCATCATCGTCTCTCAGGTACGTGTCTCTGAATTTCGAATTAGATAGAAATATGTGCTTCCCTCTTTTTAAAACAGACATATCTTTTGATTAATTCGTGACTTCTGTGTGTTTTTCACGAAGGGGTTTCTTTTTTCGAAAGTCTTCTAGTGACGTCATAATTTGCTAAAAGAATCACCTGTTGCATTCAAAATTTTAAAATATACTATCGAGTTTATACAAAGTACTTACTGCGTGATCGAAAAATATCACATTATTCAAGGATATCCCACCCTCTGGTTTAATATTCGCAACATCTAAATCTTGTACATTTTGAATGGATTCGCCCATTTCATTTTAAAGTCTTGATAAACATTATTCACCTTTATTGAATTCATTTTTATACATGAATAGGAAATTTTAATCTGTTTCTAGGTTTAAACATATTGAAATCTTAAAATATGTCTACTGACAGTTAAGAAAAGTACATTTACTCTGATGTTCTAAATGTTTGGAAATATGAAGATAAAGCATGAATATAACACAATAAATGTCATTAATATGTATTTCTTTTGGCTTATACATTGTATGAAGCAGGGAATGCAAAAAAAAAAAAAAGATCATTCATTGTAATCTCCAACATACACCTTAATCATATTGTAATTGTGAATATTTGATCTTCTGAAAAGGATACGTGCATGCAAATGAAAATTGTTTTAATTCAACAAAGCAACTTTTGATGTTGAAACTATATTCAAATCACTGTTTTAATACAATATAATAATCAGATCAATAAAGCGTTGACATTTCTTTTCATTTTGTTTCAAATTCATGTTTATGTTTTCCCATGAAATCAAAGAATGAAGGCATATTTTGACTTTGAAGAATTTATTCAGATGCATTGGTAAATGCGAGTTATTAAGGTATTTGACATTCCATTTATAGTTAGGTAATTTATCTTGACATTGGTCAATTTTCTACACTTTCTACACAGTTGGTTCACATTTAATTATCTTTACAGTCACAATTGTTTCTTCTGTATTTAAGGACTGCTATAGCTAGCCATTTAAGAGACATTTATTGATATCACTTGAGAATTTCAGGGATCCATGAATGTCCTGTGGTAAATTGCTGTTGGTGCAATGGTCATGTGACACAGTTACTTACTCGTATTTTGCATAAGCTGACATGAGATTTCGGTTTTACCATCTCCTCCGAAATTCAGTACACCGATGAGTCACTGAAAGAACTGGAACTGGGACTCTGGAAACCGAGTAACTCACCGATTAAGTTACGAGATTGTTTATAGAGGCATTAATAATAATAATAATAATAAAAGCAACGCCTAGGATGGCATAACATGCACGACGTCGCTTAGTTTGAAGGGATGAAATTTGAAAGTTTGAAAGAATGGAAACATTCCCCCTTTGTCTATTATTCAGATCACACATACGTTGGCCCTGGACCACAACTCTGTGAAATAATACGAAAGTCAAGACAGTAAGAAGTTGGACAAAGAGAAGAAATTACCCTCCTCCTCTTTTTTATGTCAAAAATGTAAGAGTACAGAAAAAATAAAAAACATGTAATACATATTAAGTACATAAATAATTCTAGCACCAATTAAAATTTGAAAGAATTGGAGTGAATATTAAATTAGTTATAATTTCTCAATAAAAATCAAAGACCCATAACTCTTTACCGACATAGGGGAAATTTTCAAAATCGAAAGGCTTCATTATATTATTTTATCAGTAGTCTGTACTACTTTTATGAAAATCCATCTACAGTTCCTAAAGTTATTGTGTCCCATGGACATTGCAATTATTCTATCCATGAAAAAAGTCCCATAACTCCGTAACGACAATTTTCCATACCATAGCACGTGCCCTCTATGACGGGCGTATAAAATTCTGGCACAAATGCAATTGTAACAATTAACATATGCATATTTCATTGGAGTGAGCATAACGTCCATTACAGTTAGACATAATGCCTAATGTGATAGAAAAATCATTGCATTTTCAAACTTAACAAAATCATATACGTGTCAGATGACGTCATCCGGATTTCTTAAATGAATTTTAATGTGATATATTCACTTTTGCGGTATAAAAATGTCACACATTTCTTATCAATTATGATGAAGACAAATGCACCTCTTTTAGACAGTGCAACAAACACTAAGTGTTTATTGATTAATAACAGAAGTAGGTCGTCTGTGGTTATAGGATTGCTTCGGATGGAAAATGGCATAACTAGGAATTTAAACTTTCTTTAACAACCTTTTCTTTCCTAGAGATAATACTTTATGAAGTGATAATAGCTTTATTTCAATGTTCCATTAACTAAAATATTATCTTGTGCATAACGCTGTTTCACATACAAGATAGATACAGACTTTAATCATAACGGATAAACATTTATTCATTATCTTGTATAATAATAAAGAAAAAGGATCGTTGCAATACACGATCTTCGGGTTGGATTTTCCATGTAATTCACTGTAAGTTTTTCATTCTTTATAACTCATGTAGTACTGAATACAAATGAAACATACCAATTTATCCGTGGTAAAATAGGTCAAGTGACTATGACTGATTTATAATTTCTGCCATGTTATTCAAACGACATTTGTATGAAATATTTTCCGAAAACAGAACTCCCCCCCCAAAAAAAACCCCAAAAAAACAAAACAAAAAACACCAAAACCAACAATAAAAACAAAAAATACAGCAAACAAACAACAACATCATCAACAACACACATACATATTATAATAAAGATAAACAAAAAATGACGAAATAAACTACAAATAAACACACGGAAAGAAAAAAAAAAAAAGAAAGAAAGATAAAAATAAAACGAAAGAATTAAAAGAAAAAAATGAAACACCCACTTGAATAGCTATTTTCATTGTCATTTCAATTAATCGTCCTACCTAGTTTTTCTAATATGCACTTCAATAGCATAAGGTATTCAGAAGTGTCGATGAATTAGTAGACAATGCCTTTTTTCAGGAACAATTCTGATGTGATGTGATACTAATTACCTCAGTGACAGCACACAGCTAAAATGCTAATGATTTACATCTCATTTCCCGTTATTCCATGAAATGGAATCCGGAGTTTTGACGACATACCTCACACCTCTTATGTATACTAGCATGCTTTACTTCTCATTCCCAACTTCTTTTATGTCTGTCAGCGATTCATATTCTACTCATGTATGTACGGAAATTGGTAACGTTTAATTAGTATTTGTGAACTGGTCGCTTCAATAAATTTCCATTAATCAATGAAATAGTGAAATTTATCGTATAACACGGGCTCATTTACATATAAACTGCGGTATATCAGGAGGATGGCGTGTTTTGGGGTATTTATATATGCTGAGCCTTTTGTACACCAGGAGTAAGGAGAGTTTAATTAGACAAGTGAGTGTAATGAAATAATAATAGATGTAAGGAATGTAAAGACATTAAGCATTTTCGTCACACAGCCTAGGACGTAAAACATAGCTATCAGAATCAGAGACCTTTGCATATCGCGTTAACAGAAATTTCTAATAAGGTGTTTATCTTATTCATTTGATGGTGTTTCACGTCACATCATGATCATGTGCAAAAACTCTATGTAACCTATAAAATTATTTATAAAAAACATATAGAACAGACCAACTGGTAGCCGTTGGGGATCGATGTTCCATGTCTATTAGGACGTGGGACCTATTGTTCTACTGTTTAATCAGACGGTAAGGAAACCGAGACGATCCATCTGTGGGATTCGAACTTGACACCCATTGTTCACAGGAGAGCACCTAAGCTTTCCGTCGGTCTTTATTAGATACTTAAGTTTGGCGAAATGATACGGAACAATGAATGGTAAAAATATAACAAGGGAGAAAGTGGCAGTAGTCTGTATGGATTGTTTATGGTGAGAGCAAATATCATGGATGAGTGAGCATTTGAGTAATGAAGCTATGTCTGCTTTGAATTAATACATTCCAAATGGAATTATCCATCCATATAGGGCAAAAATTAATTTAAGAAGGCTATCTGAAGGTTGTACTTTGAAAAGAAATGTATCTAGATTCTACCTTTCCAATTCAAAACAAACCATTGTGATGACGACATTTTACCCGTCGACAAATGTGACAACAATACGTATTTATTTCTGACGTCACAAATAACAGTAGACATTTTCTGAATGTCATTTTCCTCCACTAATGACGAAAGAGTCAATCACAAATTAAAATCTATATTAAATAAGAAATATCGCCGCTGAGCTGTATAACTTTATGAAAAGGTTATGAAAGAAAACGCCTTTACTGCAATTAAGCTTTCATGAGCCGCTACGAAGAATGAACCAGACATTGTTAAATGAAAGTTTCTTAAAGAAAATCAGAAAAAATAGAAACTTTAGATCTCCTTGTTCAATTGGGAATCTTACCTTAGCACGTAGATTACCTGATTGACAGAAAGTGCAGTAAAGGAGGAACAACAGAAATATGTTTTATGCATCAATGTTGGCTTTACGGGTACTATTGCAAATTTTAATACATGTTATGTAAATATGTTGGTGCAATAAAAATAATAATAATATTAATAATAATTAAAATAATAATAATTATAACAATTATTACTTTTATTATTATTATTATTATTATTATTATTATTATTATTATTATTATTATTATTATTATTATTATTATAAGTAGTAGTAGTAGTAGTAGTAGATTTTCACTTGCATGAAAAATAACAAACTGGACTACTACAAACAACACTTGTACCATAGCGTAAATCTCATTTTCATACCCTGTAGATTGTTTCAATGTAATTTCGATTAGTCTTATTACATATATGGTTCTAGTATTTCTAAGGCAAAAAAGGGGGAGGAGGGGTGGGGATAGCAAAAGATATTCAGCGGAAAAAGAACATAAGAAAGAGAATAGCACGTGAAGAAGATTTTGTCTGGATTTGAGAGGCTAACCAATATAGAGTGATACTTAGGTTGGAATAGAAGATTTTTCCATAACAACGTACCACTTGTGTGGCTAAATACGTCACATTTGAGGCGAGATGTCTATTTGGCGTACGTTTTAAGGAATACCTGAACAAAATTATTGATTTGTAACTACTTCTAGCAAGCAGTACAACGAAAACGACGCCATGGAGTTTGCATAACTAACGATGTTTAAATATAGTTCAAAAGAAAACCATCCAGTCATAGTATCACAAGAACAGCTATTGAAATCAAGCACGCTTAGAAAAGGATAAGATGGATATTCCGATTTGAACGGACTGTTCTCTAGATTTTTACACTATCAAGTCTAATGTATAAGTGTCTAATTGCATAAGAAGGTAAATGATGGGAAATGAGTGTGATCACTAGGAAAAAAAACGTAGTGACGCAATTGATACTGCATTGGTGAGCAAACCATATTTTTCATCTCAACACTCAATACATTATACAATTGAATAAAGAAATGGATTCATTAAAGAAAAGGGAGATGACATAAAATAGAATATGATAGCACTTTTATAATAATTTGAAATTCATATACATGCTCAAACATGCTTTATACTACACAGACACACTCACATATATCTCAATGATATAAATTGCCCTTTCTCTCTTAAGTAGCTGCGTTATACCTATAGGTTAACGCAAAGATATTATCAGGAAATTAGATTACTGGTGAAGTGTCCCAAGAAAGCGTCCTCTATTTTAATGTATTGTGGATTCTGATTGGATGAAATTATCAAAAATTTTCTTTTAATATTAATAGTGACATTGATACTGCCATAAAATTATGTATTTTAATATCTTTATATCATATGTTTCCTGTTATGACAAAACCTTGTGGTTTGCATTTGATATTTCGTGCTTCCTAAAGGAGTTCCCTTTTAGCACGATTTTCTCCAAATAAAGATGGTTACCTCATAGTAAACTTTTACAATTTAGATTGAGGAGAGGGTTACAAACATTGTGTAATGCGGGTTGTATAATATTTAGATAAAGAAAGATGTGTTATTCTTGTTTGGAATTTGAATATCCTACATTGGACACCGTAGGGACATGAAATGCTATGCTTAAACAAAAACATCACAACGGGTAAGAGAGTATGGGTTCTTCCTTCTTCATGGCATCCGCCTCAGCATCGTTCAGACATATAATTTTCCGACTGAGTATGGAATATTTGATAACTTTAATTGTACTATTTATTACTGAGCTCTTCAAAAGAAAAAAAAAATGTTTATCTCTACTGAAACATCACCATACGCATGATATACTGAGCGCTGCCTGTAGACTCTACGCTATTGCTAATTAAATGACCTATTATGCGATTATTGGCTGTATGTCTTCAGGGAACGGTGAGGTGTGGAAACACTCCTGTATGTCTATTATCCATTATGTATATGCTAGATGCGACCCAAAGTATACCACGCATTCTATGTTTTAATTTACATAAACTGTAGTAACAAAATTCTAGTCACACTATATAATCTTTAAATTTGCTGAATAAAAGTTTTTGAATTATTGTACAGCAGTATTATGTATAGGTATGTCCTGAAATAGATATTTAAACTTTTACTTTCAGTTCAATTCAATAATTACTCATCAAGTACTTTTACTGTAAATATTTACAGCTTCGGCCATTAACATCAAGACTCGCTTCAATAATATACACATGTATGTTCTTGTATTTATTTCTAACCACTCTTCCGTTGATATTCAGAATGGTACACGACTCCTGTCTATAACGTCATGCGCCCTTTTTTTAATCGTATATGTAATTTTGAAACTTTTAAAAATGAATAGTAGAAAAACTTCATTGTAGAACTGACACAGATAAAGTGTATTTTCATTATAGGGACACTTAAATTTACTACAATAGATAATGACTTCAAAGTAGTTCTTGATGTTTTCTTTCAAAAACAAATATTTGTCCTCTATATATAATGAACTCTTTTCCATTTTCTGAGAATATAGAAGGTTTCGTGACAATTTTTTAGGGTAAACTCATTGTAGGTGTGTTTTAAAGACAGACAGGCACGACAACATTATAAGGATAATGTCACAGACAATAAATTTACTTTCACAGACGTATAATATACATTACGTATTCCGAAAAGGTCGAGCCAAAGATAAGCTGGATTAACAAACTACATATGTATGTGTGTGACTGGCCGAATTTTTTATTTCTAGCAATTCGATTGAATGTCACAGTGGCAATAATCTACAAATATTATCTACAGATATTGATTAATGGGAATACGACGAACCGACTTTTTTCTACTAATTATGATGAAAATGTTCTTTTCAACATAAATACTGACATTAATGTTTTCGTTGATTTAAATTATATACAGAGAAAGGGGAGCAAAAGGATCTTCTTGATGAAGTGTCTTTAGTTAGTTGAGTTACATAACAACACTTACCAAATTTCTAATATATACAACGTAGTCACGCAGTGACTGAAGGGCTACATATTTGTTTATCAATAATATATTTCACTGAAAAGAAATTTTAGATGTATTCGTTGATTTCTTCTTTTCTGTAAACCGTATAGGTTTGGTTGACATTGAATTTCGTTAACCTTCCAATTTCTGATTGATTAATGTTTGTGGATTTTTTTTCTCACAGTAGCTGTGCGCTGCCTACTGACCGAAGACACTATAGATCAGTATGACCTTTGAGTCTTGGTATGAATAAATTATCTTCCTAAGTCAAACGATAGAAAACACCACAGATAAGTTTCAAAACGCCATGATATGATGGTATCGGATAGCACATGTTTAAATCCCCCACATGAAATTTCATTCAATAATTTTTTTTTAGTTTTGACGTCCCCATATATTTAGTTTATAAACGTGTTCATTAAAACATTCAAGCCGGCGTGGCCTAGTGGTATCGCGTCGGGCTCCTGATCGGGAGACCGGGGTTCGAGTCCCGCTCTGGTCATGCCGGTGTCATGTCTTTCGGATGAGACAGTAAAAACCGAGGTCCCGTGTCGTGGTATGCATGGCACGTTAAAGATCCCTCACTGCTTCGGGTTGGTCCGTTGCAAAGGTCAAAATTTGTATGCCCGCATCAGGCAGATGCCGTCACCATATACGTGAAATATTCGTGGTGTGACGTAAAACAAAAATCAATCAATCAATCAATCAATCAATTAAAACATTCTGGATTAGTCAGGTTCCTTTTAAATTTTGTGCATAGTGCTTCTCACGTTGATATTCAAAGAATAGAAGTATGCATCAATTTTGCTTCTTTCTTCATATTACTCCTGTATAAACATTAACTGCCCAATGTTGCTAAATATTTTTGTACTTAAGTTTCCACAACAATCAGTCACAAAATATCAACTCTTCGAATTTAGATGGAACCATTACAACTTTGAGTTATTAATCCGAATGCGTGCTAATATTTCAACGAAGTTTCGTAGAGCTTATATACATGTATAAATTTAGTGCACCGTATGTGCAATTAGCCAACCCTTATTTCTCCGAATGTCTGTATATATAAGTATTATGTCAAATCAAGTACAGTCAAATAATTGAGAAGACTAGTTTGTATGGTCAGATCCAAAAATGTCCGTTAACATTTTTGAAAGGGTGGTCTCAAATTGCATCATATCTCTATATCGCCCATAGAATTCCTCAGTAACAATTTCAAATGCTCCTCAATATATCCCTCTGAAAGTAGTTTCGTGGCAAGAAGCCTCGAGCACAGGACAAAATCTTCGTATTTAGAGGATGCTCTGGCATAGTGTATAAGCTGTGAAATGAAAACGCCATATACCATAAGGATTTCATGTATATAGATAATTCTACTCAAACTGCAAGCTCTTACGCTGTATTGAATAGTTCGTTAACTTAGTATTGGCTATACTTTTGTGGGCATACTCCTTGTTTATGACTTTTGATTTTACTGCGACAAATAAAAAAATCAAATATACATTTCAGACCATTTGAAATAGGATCAGAGAAGTAATATTGTGTAACTGTAGCGGGAACTTTTTGCGTATTTACCTAAACAGTTTATTGCTTCGATGCATTTGAAATTAACAAATACAACTTAGAGTTTTGAGTCCCAGTGCGTGCTAACTATTCATCGAGGTCTATTTAAACCCTGGTGTATAGTGCATGTATTACCATAATTATCCTCAGATAGTCGGGATTAATAAATGCTCACTATCGTACTTTATATTTTATCAAGTACTTTATGTCATGTTTTGTGTGCATGTCCTTGGTGATTTGTGCCATACGGCTTTGTCAGATGTCTTCTGTTTTCTCTTTTAGAAAAAGTGTCGCAGTTTCATTTGACCTTTTCGTACTGTGAAATGATATTTCATACAATAATAAATTTAACTTTGTTTGTGGACTAACATATTAGCATAAATTTAATTGGCACATTATTTCACATATTTTGTATATGACTATTAAATATCATTAGAATTAGGGTCTGAACTGTGCAAGTCAGGACTTATGTACATTTAAATATATTCATAAACAATTATTCAGTCACATGCTTATGAAATCCAACTTTGTGTGAAATAGCTTGCCAAGTATATGACCTATAAATGGACTATACGCAATACAATGCTAATGTGATAAGGATTAATATATTAAACGATAATAAGAATAATAATATCTTAAACCAAACTAGAACCAACGTCAAGTCTTATCGAAATATAATGATTTAATTGTTTTTGCTCCACATATAAGGATATTTTTTTCATTCTGAGTCGGGATTAGAAAGCAGATGTAAAATGAATATCATGATACTTTCACATGATATACAGATATAAAGATAAACCAGTGCATATAACGTAACGACCCTTGCATCATCAGTGCAGATAATCGTTCACAAACACTAATTTCATCAGCAAAGTTTGTTGTTCACAAACACCTCTGGCTTGTATAATCATTTGTCTTGTTTATCCGTTTGTTTATTTCATGGTTGACGTCAGTTCGATGATATTTCACTGATTTAGTCACGTATTCTTTCAGACGCGTCTGCGAATTTCGAAATATGCAACTGTCCCAAATACGCAGTCGGATCTTTGTACGTGTAAATGTGTAATATGAAACGGTGTCTTATAAAAGAGTATACATATATGAATGAGGTGACACCAATCTGACCATAGAAGCATGAACTCTGAATATTCTATCATCACCAATCACGCCATCTGCTGTGAAAGGGTTTTTTACCATGAGTATTTACATATACGAATCACGTGACATCAATTTGACGGCAGGAGAGCTGCATATTACTATCGCCGATCACGCCATCTGCTGATCGATTAAGGATGTAGTTCAAATGTTAAAACACAATTTAATTTACGTATATCCTTGTAATTAACAATAAGATGTTTTACCTGTGTGGTTTCAGTTAACTCTCTTTATAGTCCAGTCTTGTATTCAAACCACTTACAGTCCGTATGAAATATTGAAACAATCTTATTTTGACATTAAAACTCTACTTGTTTGAGATTTGATACATAAATGGAAAAGAAATATGACGGAGTCATTTTACATTTTACACAATGGAATGTTACAAACACCAGCACTTAAATCCTTTTATTTTCACGACTACTTTCAAGGCTTAAAATTCATTTGGTTTATTATACTTTTATTCCCAAGACACTGAGTATGTTTGACACAAGGAAAACTAATCTGCAATGTTTTTGATATACATTTTCCAAAATACAATGATGTCATTTATCTGAAATTGTAAGATATGTTATTCATTGATGAAATCTTAATTGATAAATGTGAAACTCAAAACACCGAAAATATTTGTTGTTATATTGCAACAACTAGGGAACCGAACTAATATTTATCAGGAAATTGAATTATTTGAAATAAAACATTTCATTTCGGTGATTGATTAAAGACTGATCGCTTTCACAATTTCAATTTCGACATCGATTTATCTCATTGTTTTCTGTCTTTCGTTAAAATACTATTGAGCGCGTATCATACTCTAATGATATCTTACTCTGGAAAAAATTTCACACAGGAGACCGAATCGTATTAGGACAGCGCAGCAGAATTGCTTTAGACGAGGCGTCTTCTGTAATATTCACATAATACAATTTACCTGTATTAGATAGCCCCCCCCCCCCAAAAAAAAACCCCAAATAAAATAAATAAATAAATAAATAAATAAATAAATAAATAATAATAATAATAATAATAATAATAATAATAATAATAATAATAATAATAATAATAATAATAATAATAAAACAAACAAACAAAAACAAAAACATAAACAAAATTGGTAAACTGTAGTGTTGGAATCCAATCATATAAGAGAACAGATTTGTCATGTATCAGTCAGTCGTGAATAACATTAACAATAAACAATTATAAACCACACTTCTTTGATAACGTTGCACGCCGACTCGATCTTATGTGAACTTGTAATCTGGATCTTATATGAAATGAACATTCCAGATGATAATTTGAGCATTACAGCCTATAACAGCACAAATACTTGATATAAAGCTCTGAAATGTACATTCTATGAAAACGAGAATATATCACGGGAAAATGTTCTCGAAGAATAAATGTCATAAATCCATGGAGATTAATATAACCAAGATTTTATTTATTGGGGTCTAGTTTTCGTCAGTCATATGGTGATATGGAAGCAGGACTTCATCAATCTCTAAAGTAAAGTAGGGCAATCCGTCAATCAAACTTTGAATAGTGTGCACCACATGCCGAGCGCGTAAATACTACACCAATCTGTCATAAATGAGTGTAAATATTATTTTATTAGTTTTCCCGTCATTCACCAAACACCGATATGCTGCTTGTAAAGATATGTACATACCAGAAATCGGATGATACACTATCATTCGGACATCCTCGACATTTTCCTGCGTAAAGAGCTTTACATTGCTGATATATTACTGAGTACAATGCCGGAAACCGATTGATGCATGGAATCGATGTAAGTCATTCCACCGAGTGACGTCCGAGTCTTTTTACATAGGTACAAGTAAATGGCGAGGTTGTTCCGAATGGATACACTATATGATAATAGACCATTGGTATTTAATGATAAACCCTTTCAAAAATACACCTAATTATTAATAAGTTTTTCAGAAGATAATAGCTAATTTTGAATTTATTTAATTCTATGTATCTCTTACACAGTGAAGAAACATAAACCTGAAGCCGGTGTGGCCTAGTGGTATCGCGTCGGACTCCTGATCGGGAGGCCGGGGTTCGAGTCCCGCTCTGGTCGTGCCAGTGTCCTGTCTTTCGGATGAGACAGTAAAAACCGAGGCCCGTGTCATGGTATGCATGGCACGTTAAAGATCCCTCACTACTTCGGGTGGGTCCGTTGCAAAGGTCAAAATTTGTATGCCCCGCATCAGGCAAAAATCAATCAATCAATCGAAACATAAACCTTCTAACGAACCCACAGATTAAATGATACTTTAAAAAATTATAACATCCTAATTTATCTGCGGAAGGTTACAGTTCGTGTTTCGACTATTTCATTACGTTTGTTGTATCAATAGTTTGCATTTTGACTATAAAATACGTAAGAAATGAATGATCGTAGAACGAAAAAGATATTATCTTACAGCACTCAAGTGGCTAATCCGAGATCATTTACTCTCTAAATACTTACATTGTTGTTGTGCGGGATTGCTTCAAAGAGATTTCATTCAACGACGCAACTCTGCTTTCAATAAAGCATTCAATTAATGTCCAGGTTATTTTTACAGTTTTCCAAAATAAGCTTCTTAACAATCACTGGCAGCCTATTTTTTCATTTCTCATTTTACTGGCATAGTGTACATAAAAGTTCCGTCACTTTGTTTACAATGTCAATTTTATCTTGATGTCGCTGGACGATTCAGGTCTTTCCTTGAATTTTTTTTGAAATGATAGTGTACGTAAACGAGTATTCATTAAACGATACGCCACAACGAAGGTGGTGTACTCTTCTGAACAAATCGTATATTGTAAGATACTGTGAATGATAACATATAAGGATCAATATTATATAGGGGGAAAGGCTTAATATTTATCATATTCAGTAACCGCTGATTTACATATCTTAGATCAGAAGCCATTGTGAAGTTCAATATGCAATATCCGGGTTAACTAATTAAGTTCCCGCAAATGGCGGCAATTTGTCAATGAATACGATAATAGAAATGCCTATAAACCTCAGCGTTTAGCAGGTAAATTTATAAGAAATCACACGCTTCCTTATTATACACATGATCGTAATGGATAGCTGTCCCCTGTCTGGAATCTTAAACAGATGATTAAGAACGACAACTCCTTCATGGTATTTTATATCACTGTTTTTCAAAATTATAATTTTATTTATATTCGCGAGTTTATTTATTTTATTTTCACATATAGGGTTGTCAGTTTTTACTTGCCGTAATCATTACCTTTCTTAACTATTATTTAAGCAAATATCACGTAAAATTTAGTGACACAGTACCATTGAAACGTTTGACCCCATCATTAGCTTTGCTAGTCTCTAATATTAATCACTATTAGATGAGTAAACAACGAAGATGTGCCGGAGGGTTTAACATATCCCGAAGTCTAAAGAATAAAAGGGCAACATCGTGTATAGAGTCATATTCAGACAAATTCCAACCCCAGACCAGGTGTCAAGGTACAGTAAGTGTCACCTGTTCACATGCAACACCTGTCTTAAAAGTCCTGCAATAACTGATACAATAAATGAGGCATCGATATCAAATGTACAGCTGTTTGAAAATAAAACATTTACATTTTAACAAAGATATAGTGAATGTTTTACATGCAATGGGAAAATCTGAACTTATTTTCCTCCGATTGCATCTGACCGTCCATCAATTAACTCGACATTGTACATGAACTGTTGCTGCCAAACCTACTGTATATCGAAAAGTATAGTATGGGTTCTAAATATTTTTCTATTTATTTTTGTATTTACTGATTTATTTTTTATATATGCATTTTACTGACGAAATTTTCATGCACGACCGACGTCGTATTGCTCATTGTTTTTCCATAATTTTAATATTTCATTATTGTTGAAACTAGTGTATATTCGATGCAACCCTTATGAATTACATCGGAAATTGTTATCTATGTTTGAAATCACCTGGGACACCTTATGTTGAATATTTTATCGTCATTCACTGGTAACATGATATTCGAAACATTTCCTCACTTTTGCTTTAATTGGAATCCAAATGTTGTTTTTGTAAATTCTTCCCTAGACAGATATCGAAAAACACGGACTATAACAATTTCACTCAGTAAATGTGTCGTTGAGCGTTCTTGACAACACGCGACGGAATACCAGTTAGATTAATAATATAGTAGAGGTTTTGTATATTACAATCAGTCTTACATCGGTGTTTTGCAGAACAACTTTGATATGACATGGCTGAAATTCTACCCGTTTACAGGTGCCCCTTTCGATTTTATCACTCCGTGTTTTTATTCTCTTGTGTTACCTTCTGATCTGTTATAGATACTGGTAAAACCTATACTGCAGTCTGTTTAGTGAAAATTAAGTTTCGTATCATCATTAATACACGTAGTTCGACATGTCATGACTGAAATACTAGCACGTTACGGGTATCCAAACTCACTATCTTGTATTACTTGGTGTGTCCTATGTAATACTATATCCATTTTCAACTCCATATGCTGTTGATAACATTAGATAAACACGTCCTCCCATTTCAATATAGATTATGAAAAATATAGCATAACTGCAGAAAAATATACCTTCATCAAGTGACGGAATTTATCTTAAAACAAGACTTAGTATTGGAGGATCAAATACCCTCGAGTATTTGTGATACATTTAGACAAATTGAATAACTACAGTAGTCTGGTAATATGCATGGAACTAGGAATATGTTTTCCTTCACATGGAATCCAGAAGTTTCCTTTGACAACATTTATTTATGTCAAAAATTCAGCCTATGACTCCCATTCCCACCCCAAAATCAAAAAGCCTCAGTCAGTTTATATCATGGACAGTTATTTTGGAATACAAACCGTGTCAGTATTATTGGTAAATCCATGTTAAAAGGTAGCATAATAGACAGCAGTGCCACTTTCCATTATCATAACCTATTTGTTATGATTAGATTATGAACATTAATGGTAAGTCTTAGTTTAGTGGCTCTCTCTGAAGGCAATGCTAATATGAATTTCATATTGCACATGCATATTGAAGAAATCATTTGTAATATCTGTTCCAAATTTGAATAAAAAAGACATATTTTTATGTAGGTTAGGTAAATATTTTATTGTAGGAAACCATATTGCTTCTAGATCTTCAAGCATGCATTATCTAATCATCTTAATTTCTAGTCTATCTATAAACGCTGCTGAGACTCAGTACCTCTCACATAGTTCTGGATTACCCTTTTTCCATATATTTTTATGCAAAACGGTATTTCACTATTCACTATTCAAAAATTTTATCTAAATTCGGAAATGTGACTTTTCAACCATACGTATCCATTGGAATTTATAATCCCAATTTCTACTGTGATCTTGTGTACAAACTAAGTGGGGTTCAAGGTTCCGATAAATTCATATATGGTTCTAAAATAATTAAACGCTTTCGACATCGACAGTATGACCCTCTGCAGCCTTATAAACACTTTTACTTGAGCTTTGCATCTTGACTAACAGGGCGGTGGGGACTTTCTGACGGGATTTGTCCAAACCTATATATATACTTTATATATACTTATATACTTTATATATACTTATATACTTTCAAATGGCAAAATGTCGAAAGAATAAAAGGTTTTACTAAAATTACACAAAAAATATACCCATGCAATAAATATGTGTATGAGACGAACCTTGTAGTATATCATTCCTGTCATGGTTAAAGACAATTGATCAGATATGAGCGCAGACATAAAGCTGATTCAAGATAGAGTCTTAATCGTTTTAATATGAAGTAAGGTGATAACGAAGATAACGACAGTGTATGTTTAAAGTACGAACAACCTTCTGTTCTCTGTTTTTTATCATTACTTACAGCATTTTTTCTTCTACATAACGTGATTTGGATGTGACGTTTCAAACAGTATAATCTAAGTAAATTTGAAATATCTACATGTATATATATATCATACATAAATCATTTGTTGGAGGAGTGTAAATGAGTATTTTATTCAACTTACTAAAGTGTAAAAGTGCAAGGGGGAAATGCATTGTAAAGAATTGTTTTAAATGTTTACGTGATTTTAGGCAGAGAACTTCATCATCTCTCATGTGCAACCAAAGATGAAGTTGGTGCTGTCATTCAAATATACGAGAACAATAAAAATAATGTTGGTAATTAAGTTAAAGGTTGAGGCCAAAGATAAATCAGAACATACCCAAGAACTTGTGCTTCGCTATTCATTCATTGTCTGGCACCTGTTAACTGATCTAGATTTGCAGACAAGTTATGTAACGAAAAGCTCCGAGAGCGTTAAAAATTATATTAATACTGAAATAAATCTTGTTAAACATGAAGGTTATTGAAAAAATAAGAACACGTTGACTGACAGAAGGAAAAAAGAGATCCAAATTATTTCATAGATAAATCTTTCCTTGGACATGCATATACGAGAAAAGGTAGATAAACGAACAAAAATAGTGATGTTGTTTTATTTAATACCGAATTAGGACGGTTAACTTAACGGACATAATAGAAATATTTTTCCTTAACACAAACTTCACTTCGAGAGGTTTCGTATGTTTTACACTGTGATAGCCTTATCTGATAATACTTTCTAGAAAAACAAATCATATTTATGCTATCTCTTTTTGATTTGTTGATTCACTGATTTTTTTAATATTGGTCTTGGAATGTAGAATAAAAGGCACATGAGAAACATTTTATGCAAAATTTATAATGAAAGAAAAATAAACATAATGTGC
The DNA here is from genome assembly GCA_035048485.1 of Pteria penguin. Taxonomy (NCBI): domain Eukaryota; kingdom Metazoa; phylum Mollusca; class Bivalvia; order Pterioida; family Pteriidae; genus Pteria; species Pteria penguin. The sequence goes on along the minus strand of CM068591.1, from coordinate 33,104,068 downwards.
AATTTGTCGAGGTAAAACTTGTTCACCATGAAGCCAGGAACGAGTATACTCAATTCATTATCAGTTATTCAAACTGGTTTTTTTTAATTATTTCTAAAATATACGAACACATATGTACAAACAAAAATACGCCCTTGAATTGCATTGCAGCATATCTCTTACCTGAGACGGTTCAAGAAGTTTTCCGGTTTCCTTTTATTGCAGCAGATGAATTTCAGTCACAGGAATTATCTATTTCAGCACGTTTTGTTATATATCTCCTTTTCTTCTATTGGCTTAATATATTTCATTCAGACCTAGTATAACGTGCGACGTATACTGTTCGCCCACAAGTAACTTAACTCTTATAAGATTACGGATATACAACTTGTCCCGAAAGACTTATAATTTAGTTATATACATCATGTTTCCTTTCAAATTCTGTTCTCTCTGCTTCGACGTCTTCGTATATTTGTCCGTCATTTGTACGAAACAGTGGCTTTTAATAACAGTTTGACTCCCGCGTTTAATTGATTTACTCACAAATAGAGGCTGTTTGTGAATGGCTTGTGATAACGTTTGTAATCATCAATTACACTCCAATAGCTTAATTCACGGGCGGCTTTCACACACAGCCAGATCTAATCTGTTCCTAGTCGTTATCATATTATGAAAAAGAGACGCGCTCCCTAGGTACAACAGAACTATGAAACACAATGCTTTTTCCCATCCACTAGAAACTTTGCAGTCTTTCAGAACGTATCGGACAGTGAATTATGAAATCAGTGATGTAAAGAAAATACAACTATTCCTTCATACAAATTTGATATAAGCTTTATATTGTTGATAGAAACACTCTCAAGTCATTTATTCGTGTTCTGTGGATGTTTGTCATCTGTTGCTTTGCTATGATTGTGAAGACGATTTCTTTGCGTTTTCAAAGTTAAAATAGAAATGGTATATTTCGTCTACAATTATATAAAAAAATCGTATAAAGGAGCAAAGGTCTTCACTAATCATTTTTCAATTTCTCAACGCAAATTCACAAGGAACACTTATTCTCAAATAACACATTACAATCCTGTCTCACGTTGCAGTTACAATGATAAAAGGCAAAGTTTACTGTCGTTTTCTTCGATAATAAACTTTTAGCTTAGCTTACAGAAAACTTGTGTCTGCGTTCTTTTTCTGACTTTATGTTGCACCTAGTTTTTGTTTATGGTGTGATTCGTACCTAAAATTTCTATGTTAGAACCTTAGTGTATTTAAGCGATTGATTTTGTAATCCCTTAATAATTTATATTAATTTGATTGCAAATGAGAAATCTGGGTACTTTTGAAAAATCATTTATAATTCAGAATATCGGAAAAGAAAGAGTTGTATAACCCCCCCCCCCCCTCCTCCCGCGCACACACAAATACACACACACACAAAAAAAAAAAGAAATAAAAAGATAAAAACATTTGCAAAAATCAATGTAAATGTTTTCGATAGAAATTAACATCGTATCATAAAGTGTGATTTTAAGTGAAAAATAATGGATGCTTAGATGGCACCGAATACTTGGTTATTGATTGTGGTGAAATACAGAGAAACAGATAGCAGTATAAACACATAGCTTTAAATATTGCCTTGCTTTAAATGATAAGTTATAATAAACTCATTGTCAACTAATGAATGTTTTTAGGTTGATCTTGATGAAAATGTACTACTGCAAAATATTATATAAAACAAAAAATAAATAAATGAATAAATAAATAAATAAATAAATAAACCCTGATCACCCCCACCCACCCACCACCCCAAAAAAACCCCCAAAACAAAGAAACAACTAACCCCCCCCCCCCCCCGCAAAAAAAGGACAAACAAAAACATGCGCTTCATTAATCTCTGTATGTCTTTGTCTGAAAATTTATATATATACCTCGTAGTATAATCAGGCATTAATGGCTAAAACCTCTTTCGCTTTAATTTTATTGCCATTATTTATATTAACAAAAAGCACCCACAAAAACACATTCCAGAGATGCATCCATACACTGCCGAACATGCTCCTTTTGGTATGTAGGATTATTCTCCCATGCATATCCGCTCGCCGATTTAATTAAGGATCCAATGAGATTTTGTTGCATTCATGTTTTACGTAACACCAAGATGATTACAGTAGTATTTAGATGATATATTTTGTAATCCATTTTCCTGGATCCGTGATTATAATAGATAGGGATAAGTCTTGCGTTGAGTTTTCGATGCTTATTTTTCTTGTGGCAACTGTTGTAAAGTGGCAAAGTCAAGTACAAGATTCATAAGAGACTAGATATAAAACAGTCCTGAATATAAAACCATGTGAAGCTAAGCTCAATATAAAACCACATTAAAACGTAAACTACACTTTATTTAATAAGAAAGCAGTATTAATACTATTTTCAATGCACCACGCCCGACCCGTATGTGTTCAATATATATCTACCATGTTAAAATTATCATTAATTTACGGGATGCCATTCAATCTTCTTTTTCAAATGCAGGTTTAATCAAAAAACGTGTTATCAGGATATGAACAACATCGGAGTCTGTAGTAGTTGTGACAATTATAGCATATCAAATATAGAGAAATGCACTATGACAACAAGGAAAAAAAGAGAAGTTACTGGCTCAGTTATGTGGCAGAAGTCACCATGGAGCTATACAATAAAAATAATAAACACATGAAAATAAAACAAACACTGGAGCACATTTCACGCCTGGGAGGTCAAGGGTTCACAACTGCAAGGAAATTTGACTTGTGCAATAGGTAAACCAGTAGCAGTAAGGAAACTTTTGCATGCCAAGTCAATCATGACAACAGAAGACGTATTGTATACTGTTTCGTTCAATAAACGGAACACAGGATAGCTATCGGTGAAAGTTGAGTCCAAGACCTACTGGTCAAAAGCAATTAAGTAATTGAAAGAGGTAAGCCGGCTGCCATTGAGATAATTGAAATATTTCATTGTCATAGATGCAATTTTTTAGACCTTGAATATTGTTCAGCCATTGGTACATGTATTACAAACGAATCGTCATTTCTGGTACAGCTAGGGATTCCAAGAAGACAATAAAGAAGTACCGAAGGGTTAACCATATTTCGTATTTCATGGAATGAAAGGACAATGTCGTGTATAGTGTTATATTCGGACAAATGCGAACCACAATAAACTCGAGGTAAGACCAGGTTACCGGGAGCAGTAAGTATCTCCTGGTTGCATGCAACAACCATCGCAAAATTCCTGCAACAACTTCAAACCGAGGAAGTAAATACAGAAATATACACATATGAGCACAGGAAGGAGACAAAAATGCTAAGTCAATTTATATTATTTACGGCATGTATTGCTGTTGAACTGAACAGTTATGAAAATACGTTGATGTACTCTGTTTCTATCAAATTACATTTTTGTAGTACACTACAGCAACATTTGTAATTTCACTTTATTCCTGGATTTTAGGATCACGGACGAGGATCTTTAAATTAAAACATTTATATATTTCATATATATTTCATGTAATGTAGAGTGTTTATGTAGTTACACACTGTATCATTTGTTAGAAAAAAAATGGAAAGAAAGCATTCAATTGTAATGATAAGCGACACCTTTAACATTTATTTATTTTCCCCAAAGGCACCTGAGCCCAAACATCAATTGCAAAAAGTAGATGAAACAGCTGATGATTTGTGAACTTTCTTATTATATTGTGTTAAAGTAGCTCCAGTAGTTGTCAAGTGAATTGCGAGATGGAGACCTTATTGTGTGCATAACCCTCTGTGTTAAATGACTCGACGAAGAGTTATAACGTGTATAGCACGAGTATCAAACAATAGTGTAAAAATATGTTATATGTAGTTGAAAAATATACTATATTTAGCATGCTCTCACAGATTTAGAATGTTCTTTTCTTTCTTCAAACCAGTGCGAACGGAAATTCTCGATGTCCGGTATTCAAAGTCCATTTAAAACACTGCATATTCGGTAGTGGTGGGCAATACTTTGACAGATTCAAAAGTTTAGAGCTTATACAAAATAACATATCGTATTCAAAGAAAGATTTCAAAGAAATCTTATTGTCCTTGATTAACGAATCTAAATATTCAAATCATAAAAAAAATATTCTTTTGTTGATCAATTAGAGTTTACGTCAATTTCAGCAATATCTAAATAACACCGCGACAAAAAGGAGGTAAACAGTCTCTTCAACTTAGTGAATAGATAGTAAAATATAATAATATTTTTATGTAAATCTTAATTTTTTGTTAAGAAATATAGTATACATATAATATATACAATGTTATAAACGTTATGTAGTGATCAGTTATTACATTTGTTCATTACCTTTCTTCTCACTTGATTACATCATATATTTCAACTTCCAGAGGCGATTGATCCCTTATGAAATGAAAATAGACCCACAATTACGCATCATGTAATAAATCCCCCCTGAGGTTATGTACTCCAAGGGTCATCGTTATCTTCGATTTAGGGTTACTACGACGTTCAGTTTCGATTATCACAAATCATACTGAAATGACTTTCTTGTGCTAAAATGCGTTTTTATCAAATATAATTTAGTTGAAGACCTTTGATAAGAAATCAATAGACTTCATAAACAATACGGCTACCTATCCTGTAAGTTTATTGTGTTCACAGTGTTTCCTGTAATATTTGAGTGTATCATGTAGCCAATGAGTGCGGCGCCATCAAATTTTTCGTTAGATACGCTCAGAGTGTTGTAGTTAAAGTGTCGTTGAGAATATATGGAACCGTAGTCAATTAAGACGTATTTATAAAGGACTGTAAAATGATACTCATTAATAATTTATTTGAAAAAAAGATCGATTAGATCTATTCAGCGAACTCTTTACAATACAGTGTACCGTGATAGTTTACGAATTTTTCAGTCTCATTCGAAGGACAGGACCCATAAGAGTACATATTAAATATCGTGTCATGTGACTGCGACACACATATGCATGTCCCTGGTGATTTTTGTCATACAGCCTGGTCAAATGCCCTCGTTCTTTTTTCTAAATAACCTCAGTCTGAAAATAAATCGAAAATATTGAGTACCATACAGATGGGTGCAGTCCTAACATAACATACACGTTAACGCGAAAAGCGGTCGCGAGGACTGCTCTAGCACACGTGCTAGGACTGCTCGACCGGACGCGCGTGCGCTCCTCGCGTTAACGCGGTAGGGAATTCGCGTTAACGCGATGTATTCCCGCGTGCGCTCGGTCCAGTCGCACGTTCACATGTCTATATTCGTAATTCTCTATGCAGTACGGACGGAGAAAATTAAATGGATCTAATTAAATTACCACTAATGTCGCCATAAAAAACGTGTATTAAATGTTAAAATGACACCCTGCATAAAGGATATCATTTATCGCTTAGACATGCAATTAATAAGGTATTTATTAAAAACCTTCGTCAGTTTATACTAACATGATTACTCTCTAATTTCATTTATTTATTTATTTTTAATTAGTTGATTTATGTATATATTTCTTATTTGTTTATTCATTTATAACTAGTTTATTGTTGTATTTACATGTATTTCTTATTTATGTTTTTATTATTATTATTTTTAATTAAGCTATTTTCTATAATAGATAAATATAATAATTATCGTTATTATTATCTTTATTAATTTTTATTTCGTTATTATTATTATTATCATTATTATTTTTATTGTTATTTTCCTAAAATAAGAATAATTTCATTAAAGTCAATGTTCGGAAATTGCGTTCAATATTTCTGAAATTCATCCCTCAACTCGGAAGGGTTTTATTTACTTCTAAATATCTTAGTTACACATTAATACGTTTTTAAATATACATATACAATGTATATATCTATTCTCCTTCAAATCCTTTTATATGAACATGGTAATACATGTTTTAAGTTGTAAGCAAGCGAACGTGGCTGTCAAGCACGTTCACGCGGCAGTCAAGCGCGTTAACGCGGCAGTCAAGCGCGTTCACGCGGTCTCGAAATTAAGTTCACGTGGAAATCTGCGTTAACGCAAACGCGTGTGCCCAGCAGTCCTGAGCGCACGAGGAAAGCAAACTTCACGTTAACGCGACGTTAACATAATGTTATGTTAGGACTGCACCCCACTGTATGTATAGGAAATTCATATGATTTATAAATAGCAGTATTGAAATAGATTTTTGTCAACTTCTGTTTGAAATCTATGTACAACAAACTACAGATATGATAGTTTTCTAGGGTCTATCAGTGCGTGTGTTGAATCATAAGTTGGTTGGTTGCTTGATTGGTGTTTTACGTCCCTTTTAACAATATTTCAGTTATATTGCGACATGGAAACAGGAGGTTACCAACCTCTTAAACATAGTGGCGCAACCCGGTAATCGAATCCGGATCGTCGGCACCGCAAGCTGAATCATAAGCCAAGTTATTTTCGACATTTATATTCATATTATTACTCAATGTTTAAATTAGTGAATGATTAAGATCTGCATTGAGATATAAAACACCCTATCAACATCTATGCTCAATTGTTATGCTGTTAGGTGAATATCGTACAGTCTCTTAACGACTCAACATTTCAATTAGAGCAAGTCACAATATTTCCTCAAATGTTAAACATCCATGTGAAATATCGTACTGTCAGATATTTGACTTCTTTTCATGATATATTGATACCTACAACTATATTACACTAATTTTAAAAATGAAGGATTATATGTGTGGGAGAATTGCAATTTAGGGTGTGGCTAGCCAAACAGCAGATTGTTCTCTAATTGGCGTCCGTTCCTCACAAGTAGTTTACGCAATACTTGAATGTACATTATTTTGCCTGTCGCAATATTTCATTTCTCTAACTTTGTCCTGTTATTCACCCCTTTACGTTTAAAATATAATGTTTTAAATGGTAAATGTAAAGAAAGTTTCATTTAAGGTCTATAACAAATGATTTCAACATAGCGGGTATTCTAAGATTTCTATCTGCAACGCTAAGAGATGTCTTACTAGACATCACATCCACTGTTAATGGAAACACTTATAATATTAGAATAAGCAAAGACATCAACTGAAACACCCCCAATGTAATATACGTTATAACCTGAGTAGCAAGGGGAGGTGGAGTTCAGTATGTAGGTGAAAACATCTACAAACCTCACACTCCTTTGGTCTGAATGAGCAAATTTTTCAAGAAGGTAACATTTCTTCTTACCATAACAATATCAATATATTTTCACTTAGACCAGACGTTAAGAGGAAACACAGGTCGCAAGGTCGTCGCCGTAACGACAACCGCAGAAGACATGGTAGATTAAATAGTTCATTAGACGATCTACTGCGGATAGCCAGAAATAACGGTCGTCGCGAACTTCTACATGCATAATCATCTATTCCGGTAATCAGATTAAAACCTATCCTGAATGAGGCTGATTTAAGAAGTTTACGGTACAAGGATTGTTTTAGACTTAAAATGATTATAGCATTTTCATATAACAAACTTTACCCACGTATACCATCGCTTCCTCCTAAATCGCAATTTATCAAAATTATGTTTGTAAATAAAGGTTTAGATCTGCTTAATATTTTTCGTGATCATAGAGTCAAGTCTAAAATTCCTCAGTATTTCGAGAATCTTGAACCACCCCTAATTTGCTACCAGTACAAAAAAAACTATTAGAAACATAATATTTAATTACAATGCAATCACATCTAATCTTAATTCTTTTGAATCTATTCCATCGTCCTATTCATGCAATAATTCTAAATCCATTTATCAGCCTGCGGGCCATATTATCACAGGTGATCTTAATTGTATTTCGGTTGAATTTTTACGTTCACTTTTTAATAAAGGGCCAAAGTATAGATTACCTTCCAGGATAGATTTTTCCAAATGCCGGGATACTGTTGAAGAAGCATTAAAAATATATTGTAAACGATGGTTTAAAAAAGAAGGAGTAAAATATATGCTTTGAATGAATCGAAAAGTGACATCATAAAAATGATCGATACTCGAATTATTAATTTTACAATTAATCCCCATTTATTCAAACGGCCACAATGTATACCAGTCCAGTCTATAAAAAAGAAAATGGTTGATTTGCATAATACTTATGTCTTCGTACCTGCTGACAAATAAGCTAATAATATTATCATTGTTTAAAAAAAACATACTACATTACAGTTCTTAAAACTGAATTAAACTCTACTTCTATGTATGTTGAAACTCCATCTTTAAAGACAAGATCCTATCTGACCATTGTAAAACTATGTGTAACTACAATTTAAGCATTGATAAAAACCATCTTCCAACTACGTATTGGCTTCCCAAGTTACACAAAAATCCATTTAAATCACGTTTATATCAAATTCTAGTCATTGCTCTACTACTGTGCTTTCTAAACACATTACCTCCGCTCTTACTGCAGTTAAAGACCATGTTATGAAGTATTGTAAAGCTGTCTTTAGCAATATTAACGTCAATTACTTTTGGTCTATCAAAACTTCTGACGAAGTCATTGAAAAATTCCGTTTGAGAAATTTTCAGGCAAATAACGTTTCTAATTTTGAATTTTCGACACTATATCCCTCTCTACTTCACGACTTAATCAAAACCAAATTGTTGTCTCTCGCTGGTGTTTCAACAGAGAGTCTAATTCATACCTCTGTACTTTAGTTACATCTGGATTTTTCTCTAACAATCAATATGATAATTATGAATACTGGACTTGTACTGAGTTGTGTAATGCCATCACAGTTTTGGTGGATAATAGTTATGTACAATTTAATGGCAAGACTTATCAACAGATTATTGAGATTCCTATGGGCATTAACTGCGCTCCTCTTATAGCAGATTTATTTTTATACTGTTATAAAAGAGACTGTATTCATTTTATTCAAATCTCTAAACGTTTCGACCTTATCGATAAGTTCAATGACACCTCTAGATATCTCGATGATATTTTAGTTATCGATAACCCTGAGTTTGAAAACTATATCACTGACATTTATCCATCTGAACTTCAGTTAAACAAAGCCAATACTTCTGACCAGGAAACACCTTTTTGGACTTAAATATTAAAATTGTTAACAACAATATTCATACCAACGTATATCATAAATATGACGACTTTGACTTTCCCTTATCTAGATGGTGATTTCCCCAGACCCCCACCATATGGTACTTATATTAGTCAATTGTTTCGGTTTGCTAGAGCCTGCACTAACGTTTTGGATTTTCACGCAAAAAATTCTCACATTACCTTTAAACTTCTTACTCAGGTTTATAGATATTATAAACTTCGAAAAACGTTTTGGTAGATTTTACAGATCTTATTCAGATATTTTATCTAAATTTGGAAATGTGATTTTTCAACAATACGTATCCAGTGGAATATCCTATCCCCATTTCTACGGTGATCTTGTATACAAACTAAGGAGGGTCAAAGGTTCCAATAATTTCATATCGGCGGGTTCTAAAATTATAAGAAGCATTCGACATCGACAGTATGACCAAGAGATCATCGCTAAAACTATACTTCTTGTATTGCGAGACAATGCAGACTTTTGCTTGAGCGTTGCACGCTGAAGGTGGGCGCCCGTAAACCGGTTAACCACACCAATTGAATGACGTTTGTTATTTTAATTGACCGTCCTAAGTCGATATTTTAACCGCAGCACAATCGAATATTTTTGTAATGTCCTTTTTTCGTGTATATACCACTATTATCATGTTTTGTGTGCATGTCCTTTTTCATACAGCTTTGTCAGATGTCTTCACTTTTCTTATTTACTGTCATTCGAAAATGGGGATCATTGAATTGATTGCAATACAGAACTTTGCCATATAGATTTTATTTCCGTGTATTACATTATAAACTTGATGCCATCATAAGAGAGAAAACAGAAGACATCTTACAAAACTGTATGACATAAATCACCAAGGACAAGCACACAAAACATAAAATACAATTTCATTGAAAAGTAATTTTTGAAAGTTTGTTGAAAATGAGTATAATATACATGGGTTTTTAATTATAACTTAACTACAGGAAAATCCCGTTTAAGTAATGTCTATATACAGAGTATATATAGTATGTATAAAATGTCCATGTATCCAATGACGACGACATGATGTCTGTCTCCGGAAGCCTGTGTTTCCAATAAATCAGAAGAATAGAAAGAAGACATCCGATTCCGTTGAATAAGAAATGTCGGCGCGGGAAATTAACTTCAAGCTTCATTGCCGATGATTTAAACGTCAAATAATATTTCTACGCCGATATATAATAGCGACCCGTGCTAGAGGTGATAGATAAACGGATAATATCAAGAAACCCACCCGGGACAATAGCGATGAGACTGATTTGACAGAGATACTACACCTTTATAGTGCTTTTCGTCCATTTTTCCACTTAAGCCTTTCAGTTAGTAACAAAACAGCTTGATATTTCGGAAGTAAGTGGTGTAGTGAATTTTTATTATTTATCATGTAAACGAAATAATATTGATATCATATTGTAGACACTATAAAAATGACAGATAAAATAATTGATACATACTAATGCAGTTATAAACATCTTAACACCAATCCGTTTTCTTTTTTCTTTGTTAAAAAGGGTGGGGTTATATTGTTATTTAGAAATTAAATAAATAAAGCAACAGAGATAGCTAAATTAACAGAAAATTGATTTGAAACGTCATTATTCAAACCTCTAAAAATGAAAAAAAATGACATTATGAACATTATAGTTTATGGGAAATGGATTCAAAAGCAAGAAAGTCGTGGTCTTGAGATGACATCAGAATCCACTGTTGGAATGCATTGATGGAAAATTTTACACGTAAAATAATTTTATGAAGGAACTTTCATAGTATTAAACTGCAAAAGAAAAAGACAATAAAATATCAGTAGTACAATATATCAATATAATGCTACAAATGCTCGAAATAGCAAACAATATTTGTTTACTGACACTTGATAACGAAAGAGAAAATGATAATAACTCAAAACTTTATATATAAATAACAATTATACATATAGCTCCTATGGTCTTCTTCAAAGATAGATCGAATAAACTTTCATAATAAGCACTGAGTAGCAAAAAGCAAAAATGAAAACATTTTAGTAAAATGCTAAGATACCGAGCGGTAGTAAATACGAAACATCGATTTTATTAGACAAACTAGAGAGATAAGCTTTCACTGAGCCTTGGAAGAATCAATTGAGATTATGTGAGATCGGAGAGTAAGCATCTCCTATTTACTGAACGGTCACATTCGTCGTGATTCTACATTATTTGAACAAGTATTACACGTAGTCATATGAGGTGGAAACGGCAATACCGTAGTCAACGTCGGTAAAATCATCTTAAGTAAAATGTGTGATATTGTATTGTTACAACACAAACGAATTAATTAACACTACAATCAACAACCCTGTCAGATAGTGATTTCTTAAAAACGACCTTAATATTTGCGGAATGCAGGTTTCAAAGATGGGGTAGGGGTTGTGTCCTTGTGATATTTACTTCGCATTCAGTAACTTGCATACCGTAGTTTGCAGTTGATTGATCATTATTTTACGTCACTCCACGATAATTCCATGTATGTGGTGACGGCATCTGCCTGATGCATTGCATAGGAATTTATACCTATGCAACGGACCCACCCGAAGCTGTGAGGGATCTTTTACGTACCAAGCCTACCATGAAAGACAGAACACCGGTGCGCTCACGGTGGGAGTCGAACGCGGGATCTCTCGGTCACAAGCTGAGGACCCCATCCACTGGACCACACCGGCTTCCGTAGTCTAAAATTTACGCTGGCTATAACGAAATAGTACTACACACATATGGAAAGTTAACAAAAGGGTCAATATTCATTAAAAGGTCTAAGTATGTACTGCAGGAAGGCACTGGTTTCTGTTGATTTTAATTTTCGAGATTTTCGGGATATAAGACGTTTATGCATATATCAATTATTTTCACTATTATTACTTATAGATAATACATAAATATATCAATATATCTGAATGATAAATAAAAAAAAATGTTAATTGCTTTCATGCCGACACAATTTAGTATTAATCAGCTTCGTACGAATAAAGGAACAAAAATTAAATGGGCTAATGAAGGGATACACTTTTTGCCATAGAATAACCGATCATTTGTTGAAATACAACATATTTAAAATTGAATGAGGAACAGTTTTAAACTGAATAAAGCAAAAAGTAAAAATCTTTTGATCTGAATTGTTGTAACGTTATGATTTAAATCTTTATTGCACAGGTCATCAATATCTCATGAAATAACATGCCACAGAGCAATCTGCATTTTTATTGATTTTTATCAGGTACACCTTATGAACTCGAGCGGAATGTGAATTGTGAATTTTTGCTTCAAGGACTCTGTCGTCCTTGGTTTGTTGTGGGATGCTGTGCGATATTGAAATGGTATTTATACATTAATGATCTGACTTTCCTGGCTTTGAATTGTCAATAGAATTTGAACTCACATTCAAGTCATTCGTAATGTATAGTGGTGTTGCGGTTACGGTTTTAGTATGTCTGGAACATTTTTTTTTTATGGGTGTGGGTAGTCGACCTACAGACTGTCACTTCCCCCAGAAACCTCACATCTCTCCTGTTTTTCTTCAAGAGTGTCCAAATGGTCAAAGGATGTCCACCGAGAAACATTGATTTTAGTGATAATGAGAAATCAGTGTTTCTTCTGATAGCGGGGACACAAAACAGAAACGAAAGTCACACTGATTTCACTTTATCTTTTTATATGAAAATTATCCTATGGAATTATATTCGTCTTCATACTTTATTATCTGTCGTTGAGTAACCTATTGATCTCTTTATGGAGGATTATTTATGTATTTTAACTGTGTTTTCATACTGAAAAACATTTGTGGTGAATAGGGAAGTTGACTGAATACCCACAATATTTTAATGACGATTGTAACTTCCTTTATACGCCCCAAGTTTGTAATGCATCTACTTTTATAGTCATCTAGATTTATGTTAAAATAGAGATTTAACCTATTGCCTCTGCATATCCGTGGCTGTCGTACAGCTGAATCAAATGTTCATTTCTTCCGTACATATATGTTCAAAATATACATGTAAATCAAGAATGTACTATGTATTTTTGGTATCAATTTCGACCTTTTCTAATGCATGTAGTATTCCTAATACTCCACAAATATAAAAATTCATTTGAAGTACTACATTTCCAATAACAGCTCACCACCTTTCCCATCATCAAACAAAAGTCGTTCTAGTAACATAGTTTATGAAATAAGCGCAGCCCTTGACAGAAAAAAAATAACTTTTATCCACCTTCTACTAAGCATGTGCTTATAAATACAATGGGACAAATATATGATTTAATGCTTTGACCACTTGTTGAATATAACAAACATCTATTTTCGCAAAATTCAAATGAAGAAAAGAAGTAAGAGACCTGACTTGTATATGGTACCCCTAAGGTATTGTCGGCCAAAACCGAAACAAAATAAGAACACCTCGATAACATCACAAGAATTGTCTCTCACATGACAATCATGCTCTCAAGTAGTCTACATAATCTGCTAATAACGATTTACGTGAGATTGATAAGCATCCGATGGTTTAGACGAAAATATGTAAAACCTGGTGTGTTAAGTCAGCCACGATAGGTACAATGTGAATAACAAAAACCTGCAAGTTGCAATCAAAACCAATAAAGTTCAATGGTTATCTCCAAACAGTGAAATGTGACCCAATGTTTAAGGGCTTCGTTAACTCGTGCCCGCATTTTGCAATGTGACATACAAATACATGAAATGGACTTATCAATGCTAACAATCTCCGGCTGTCAAATGACGAATAGTTAATAAGGATTTGGGTTGCAATGGTTCTAAAAAGTATAGATATTGTTTGCATTTCCAAATTGCACATGCCACAAATACAATTACATTATGTAATACTTTACAATGATATATATGAATATATTTATATATTAATTATTATTTATTAGAAATCTAAAAGATTCATAATTATGCCCCTATTCGAAGAAGGAAGAGCATATTGTTTTGCTGTTGTTGGTCGGTCCGTCCGCCTGTCTGTCGGTCCATTTACATCTTCCGCTTATCTCTGAAACCAATAAAAATATTGAATTGATATTTCATATACAGATACCTCTTAAGTATATCTAGGTCAAGTTAAAACTTGGTCATTCTTCAATAAGTTGTATCCTAGTTATCCGCCTTGAACTTAGATAATTTCTTAGAATTAGCAGTTTCCGCTCATTATCTCAGGAACGGATAAAGATATTGAATTGCTATTTTGCAAACAGATACATCTTACGTATATCTAAATCAAGTTCAAATTTGGTTATGGTTCAATCATTTTCGTTAGAGTTATTCCCCTTGGACTTAGAAAATTTCTTAAAATTAGAAGTTTCCGCTCATTATTTCTGAAACCAATAAAGATATTCACTTGATATTTGATATGCTGGTACATCTAAATGATATTTAGGTCAAGTTGAAATTTGTATAATATTCAATATGGTTTTGTGAGAGTTATCTCCCTTGGACTTCTTAAATTTCTTTAAATTAGTAGTTTGCGCTCATTATCTCAGGAACAGCTAGAGATATTGAATTGATATTTGGAATAAAGAAACATCTTAAGGATATCTAGGTCCAGTTAACAAGTTATAATTATAGATACCTGTCTTTGGCATATTGATTTTGATTTTGTTCTGTGTCAGTTAATACTGATGTCTAAATTAAATGAAGACAAGTGACATATCTGTTAATCATTAGACACAGATATTTGAATGGAAAAATTTTGTTTGCGGGTGATTATGAGGAGTAGATAACCTCTAGTGTGGTCTTGTGAGATTTGCCCACTTTACAAAAATAACCAGGGCGCATATGCTACGTTGACATTGCTCTTGTTTCTTTATTATAATAAAAATAAACATTATTTATGATGCATAACATCACTGATTTAAACTGTAAACTTAAAATAATGTTCATGAAATACAAAAACGCCAATTATTTAAACCAATGAGATAAACATGTTAATTCACAAATAAACGAAACAATCAAAGTTTGTCGTAACTAATACAGTAATAAGGTTTTCTGGCTATAGGATTCCACTTTGAGTTTTACATACTGAAAATTCTTTCATAAAAAGATATCCAAAACTTTCCAAATCTTTTATGGGGTATCCTTTGGTTTTATCGTAAGTCATAATGCAAATTTTCAGTCTTATCTTACCAATATTATTGTAAAAATATGATTATATTGAATTCATGGAAGAAGCATTCATATATATTATTGATTATTTTCTCACTTTAAGCAATACCCTTAGTAAAAGATCAAAGGAAAAAAAGTACTATACATAAAAAATGAATATGAATTCCGAGGGGCATACTCCATGAAAAGTCACCTGTCTATATCATATGCAGAGTTGGACTGTGTATGCAGATTTGATATGTTATACATTCTGTTTATATCTGTATTATTTTGTTGCTAAACTTAAGCGTTTTGAATCCTTCAGTTGCTTGTTTCTGGTCTTGGACTAACATTCTAGACCAAAACGGCATACATTTACGTACCTCTGACAGATTGAAAACTACAAACTGGTCAATTGTGGTTACTTTGGCGTTTTCATTGTATAGTGTACAGTTATGACGACACACATTCATTTGAACATAAATGGATTGCCACTGATGACGCCATTTCGCAGCTATAATTCATTTATGATAAAATCTCTTTGACGTTTATAAAGGAAAAGTGCTGGATTATTTTCAAATAAAGATGCTTGTAAGAAAATGCTATATCAACCAGTTGCAAAACATGCAGATAAGAAATAACTACATTTATTGTATTGTAATTTAAAAGGTGAAATAAATTATTTTTTCTATGAGACGCAGGGCGGATACCTCACAATAAGATACGTAAGTACAGAATTGACGGTCACTTCAAACACTGAAGATCAAGTGTTTGATTTTTTTTTTTTGTTTTGCCCCAAAATATATCAAAAAGCACTGTCATTTGTGACAACTCTGTATCCCGTGTAGATATGATATATAAAATGTAAGAACAGTGTGGGAAAAGCCGTAGATGTCTAGTGGAAAAGGTGCTGGGCTCGTTGTCGAGATGTACCAGGTTTGACTCCAACCTTAGGGGCACCAGTGTTCTATCTTTCAGATGAGACAGTAAAACCGAGGCCCCTGTCACGGTAGGCATGGCAAGTAAATGATCCCTCACTACTTCTGGTGGGGCCGTTGCAAAGGTCTAAATTTGTATGCAATGCATCAGGCAGATGCCGTCACCATATACCTGAAATGATCTTGGAGTGACGTACAACAATACTCAATCAATCAACAGTGTGGGGTATGAGATTAAACATGCTATAACAATTTAAATGTCCTTCTTAGTAATTGATTTTTATTTCCAAAGTAACGTTGATATTGCCAGTCATTCGGTTTATTTTCGTATCACATTAATGCCATTCATAGTATAAAGTATGTAAACGTATTGAATAGAGTATGTACATTACAATAACAATATATATATATAGTATATGTACAGGTTTACTGTTACATATTTAATACAATTTTGTGACAGTATGATTGGAAAATAATGGCGAATGTGGCTTCCCGACCGAGATATATATTCATTTTGAGCTTATAATTTCATGTATAATTTACTGAAATCCTTGACCATCCCTCTACCGTCTTTGACTGTGAGCGCCGACGTACACTTCCGAACTTCTACGATTAATATTTCTATGAAAATAGATTTATTTCGTTGTTGAGCCTGAATTTTATGAAAAGGGACAGTAAATTCCGCGGAAAAGAGAAGAAGATGATTAGATCAAGAATTAAGATTATCGTGATAAGTGTCCGTGACAAGTGAAACATTTCTATTCGTTGCCGTAAAATTGTCAGCATTTATAAAGAGAATCTGCTGATATAGCACGTATGAAATTGGGGTGCTAGATCGGGCATATAAAATCAATTTTGCTAGGCTTACACTTCCCTGGAAAAGTTCATATCTGGTGTACAAAACTGCTTGCTCCTTTTAGGTTACAGTTTTCTGATTGCATTTATGTTAATGCTGTATCTATTTTTATTTCCTGATATGGTTGCAATAGATTTGGCACTTAATGATGTTAAGAAAACGTTAGGCACGTACAACGGATGTTGCTAACAAGAGGTAGACGATTTGACTCCTACAAATACACGGTCTATAGCTGTCGTTGCTTTAGGTTTTTATGATAGAAAGGTCTTTGTTTTATTTGAAGTGTCTAACTCTTTAACATGCATTATTTTCAATAATATTAAATCCAACATTTCACTAAAAGTTAATAACATTTCAGATATTTAATACTTCACCATGATCAGTAAAATACAAATAATGAAGCACGAATAACATTTTTTGATACAACTATTTTCATATTTCTTTCAAAATATTGTGTATACATGTATAAATAGTAAATACATATCCGGAACATACATTAAATTACATCAAAGAGAAAACAGAAGGCATCTGACAAAGCTGTATAACACAGATCACCAAGGACATGCATACAATACATGATATTTGTAGCACATACACCGAAAACGCTGCGGTTACGATACCGACAAAGGACGGTTAATTGAAGTAACAAACGTCACTCACTTAGTGTCGTTAATCGGTTTACGGGCGCCCACATTCCTACTCACCGCAAAAGTAGCACATTTAAAGGACACACATTTAAAAATTTATAATTAATCCTCCATAAAGAAGAGAAGGATCAACAGGTTTCTCAAGAGGGTGGTAATTTGATAATTTGAAGTAGTGTGCCGTTCTTAAAGGCATTTAAATCATAATCCATTGTAAATTAATGTCGCAGAATATTTTTATGTATATTTTTTATACAGTTGAATTGATGCAGTATTAATTCGAAAGAGCACCACTGGGTGTCCAGATAAAATTCTGCAAAATTAAGATTTACCAAGAATGATAGTCTCCTGTTATCCTTGCTACACCCGTCATACACCCTCGTCTTCCTAGTAAAGTTATAAAAGTAATTTGTTTGCTCAGTAAAAGGTCGTCACTGTACATGTTCGTATTCCAGAATAACATAAATGTCTGGATAGGAAGAATTCATATCACTGATTATAAATGTATCGAGCCTAGAACTTAGGCATTGAAGATTCCATACGTTCGATTTCAAAGCCTTGTGAAATGGTTATTTGTGGGTCGACTGGCCATCAGAACAAATTACTCGTTATAAAAGCATGATCTGGCCTGGCGTGTAAGAAATTAAACGCCACAGACACACGAGGACGCGATGTTGCTGCACAGAAAGGGAATTTCGAATAATTGGTTAACGGTAAATACGGGAGTATTAAGTAATGTTATGTGCTAAATGAGCACTCTCAATTATACATAAC
This sequence comes from Pteria penguin, assembly GCA_035048485.1. Taxonomy (NCBI): domain Eukaryota; kingdom Metazoa; phylum Mollusca; class Bivalvia; order Pterioida; family Pteriidae; genus Pteria; species Pteria penguin. The sequence goes on along the minus strand of CM068591.1, from coordinate 33,085,622 downwards.
CGGACATTATACATGGACCCTGAAATAAAAGGTGAGACCAGATGCCCTGGATAAGCAAGAAAGTCACTCTCAAAATAAGAACCAAAAATTGGCAAAAGCCATGTATTTATGCATTATTAGAATTCCAATCATTCGGCCATGAACATCAGTGAAGAGATATAATTTGTCGAAATGCGCATCTGGTGCACAAAATGATAATTTATATATTTTCTAATATTCATATTAAAGTACACAATATATGTATACAAACATTAAGTGGGAAATTTCACTACAATATATCAACAGAAACAAACTCCTTACTACTTGCATTCATTTTGATCTCAGAAAAAAGGTAAGAGACTAGATAAATATTACACGTCGCGTGAAGAAAAACATATTTAGCAATATCTCATTATTTGCTACTTCGGTATATATCATTATCAAAAGTATACTTATACATCAAAAAAGCACTTCTCTGTGTAAGATGCACCTCATTTAGTGCAAGATTACTCGATTAAGTTTGGCCATTTAGCTTAAGGGGGATTTGGATTATGACGAGAGAGAACCATAACAGGCATCCGTCTATTCAGAATATGGCCATTTTGGAACGTCGCGTAAAATGAAGTTCCCTTAATGTGAAATCCCAATCTCTCCTTCTCTACAGGGAGCCAATGTCTTCATTGCTTTTTGGTGAATGCAATGTCATTGATTTCTTTCTGAGCAATTCATAAGAATCCGAGTTATGTAATGGGTCAATATTTAGAAAAGAAGTATGAAGATTAAATTGAATTGACATTTTATCATCAGACCGCGTTTTCATGGTAGTTATTTATGGTAAGTAAGATATCATACATTGCTACATTTCTCTGAGAACCAATAAAAGTCGTCTATCATATATGTAAATACTTAATTACACTCAGTACGTGATGACTGAATTATACAAGCTCCTGCTAAAGTACACGTAGTTATTCTTCAGCATTTAAAACATTTCATTTGTTTTATTGCTTGAAATAGGCGTGTTTATCCTTAGTTTCTTCGATAGCTTCAATGCATTCAACTAAGTGGTCACAAGTACTTCAGTTACACAGTCCTTATAAATATACTCGGGGACTTTAAAACGCCTATATGTTTATGTAAAAACATGAATGTTTTGAAAATAAATCGATTTCTGCTTGATATTGTGTGATTGCGGTAACTTTCATGCTATCGGCGAGACAAATCACTTAACCATAACAAGGTTTGCTATGCCGTTGCCCATTGAAAGGCTTGATCCTAACTCCTCGCCACCGAGGAAATCGTCTGACCTGGTCCCGGAACATGCTTGCTAATCGACGTAATTGGCATGACGTTATGTTCCGCGACGAATCAAGATTCAATTTGTCCATGGCTGACGGAAGACATCGCATTTATAGGAGACGCAATGAACGTTTTGCCGCAAACTGCATAATTGAGTTTGACAAATTTGGTGGTGGTGGTGTCATAGTTTGGGGAGCCAATCAGCATTTCAAATCATCACTGGTTATTTTGAGGAACACTCTTACCGCGAGGCGGTACATCGATGGCGTTTTACAGCCTCAGCTCCTTCCATTAATTCAACGTCATCAAACTGTCAATAATCCGTTGACCTTTCAACAAGACAACGCACGTCCACACACGGCTAAAGTCACCTTAAACTTTCTAAACATCCAGGGAATTAATGTAATGGACTTCTCAGCACGTTCACCCGACCTCAATCCTATAGAGCACATGTGGAATGAGTTAGGGAGACGTTTACGTAAACGTCACCGTCAACACAAAATTGTGGATGAGTTGGCACGTGCTCTTCAAGAAGAGTGGAATAATATTCTTATGAGAAAAAATCGAACTATATGTCAATCCATGCATTCCAGATCGCGTGCATGCGTTAAAGCAAATGGGGGGAGGGGGGGGGGGGGGGGGTCATACTCGTTACTAAACAAAACACATGAAATTATGGACGTGGTATACATGACTGATCAAATCAAATCATTTTTAAAAGAAACGTGTGATAGTATCAATCATTTTGTCAAATATAATTCAAATATTTGGAATAAATCAAGTTTGATGCAATTATTTACCCAAGTTGTTTATCAAACTATAATGATATTAGATAGGCGATTTAAAGTCACTGAATATATTTGTGTTAATGAGTATATGATGTATGTATATATATTTAAATGTAAATGAAAAAATATTTCTACCTACATTTTTTTAGTTTCATTCTTTACGATAATTGCAGTTTTATGAAAACGGCACCTGCAGGGATTCATCCTTTCGCAGCGGACCAAGTCGAAGGATTAAGAGGTCTACCAAAGCACGGGACTTTTGATTTGACTGTCTAATTCGACAGGAAAGGACGTCAATAAATAACAGACAGACGGAATCAGGACATTTTAGTCACAAGCCCAGCACTCGACCAATTAAGCCACATTGGCTCCACATGAAGTCGTTGAACAGTGACGGAATGAGGGGCCCACGTATTGTTGTCGTTTAGCTACGTCCTTGTATGATTCAACAGTCAAAGTGAGTCAGAAAAGGAATATTTTTCTCCATCGTCCAAATTGGATATATTCAATCAGTTACAAATAGAAGGGAAATGGAAATATATATGTAATTACTCCAAAGAAATTAATCGGAAAAAAACTTAGTAATTTGATCAACATTAAAAAACTAATATTGAGTAACAAGTCACAAAAAGCTTAGCTGTACATAACCTTTAAATATGCCAAGCAAATACTTACGTTAAGTGTTTCAGGGACACGTGTCCTATATATGTGCAGAACAGTACGTGCAATATCAATCATTATCGAAATTGAGAACAAAGCAAAAACATACAAATAAAGAAACAAAAAGAAAAGAAAAAGAAGAAAAAAGTAAAGAACAAAAATATATAAACCCACAGATTGTATTATCATCTATAACTTAATGAATTAAGTATAGCTTTCGATATGATGCTTATGATGTTAATGTATTGTATCCTGTTGTATATATCAATACAGAATGACTTTGGCATCGGAGCCGAACTTGTTATATGTGACGGTTTAAAACATGTGTTTGATATGTCCTTAAATTACTGAAGAAGTGCATAATACTGTACAAATCTTCAGATGGACATATTTTACGAGGTAAAATTGATAAATGAGTGCTGACATTTTAACTGAAATGTAACGACCTCATTATCATCTACATTTAAATCTCAATTAAGGAAATCAACCCACTGCAAGTTTCCGCAGCTCCTCTCTAATAAAATACGATATTTACTGTTTAACATCTGACATCAGTCAATATTCTTAAACATTTGAAATAGTTCAAAGCATAAATATAATTTCGTACAGGACACATGGAATTCCACACCTATATTCTACGTTGATTCATTCATGACTTAGATATGCAGCGCACACGATATAGAGCAATTCAGTAGATAATTGTAAGAAGAAAAATGAAGCTGGCACGTTTACCGAGGGAGTATCGTAATTATCTGTAATAAGACTCCTTCTAAATATCACTGTGATAGCGGTATCTTTTGTTTACAAGAATAGTAGGTCAGCCGTTGGTCGCAACACATATATACATACAAGAGGTAAGCTCCACCAAAATTCTTATGAATAATGAGAGACAGAGGTGGCTCCAGGGAGTATCATTAATGCAAAATGCTAAGATCTGCCATGTATTTCTTATGCTTATATCTACGTTTTTTTTTTCAATTTATGTAAATGTTAGAATAAATAATAAAATCGAATATTATTTTTCCTCTCTTAACTTATCTATTAATTTATTTATTTGTTTACACTTATTCATTTTTATCTGTTGTTTTTACCTACTGTTTTCGGTGTTGACTGCGGACATTTTATATTCTATGTTGTTCATTTATCTATCTTTCTCTTTAATAATCATTAATGTATATATTTTCATTTTTAAATGAATTGCAATGTTTAGATAATTCGTGGTATAATGAAATTTTAATTGTAAGAATTTAATGTTTTCATTTCGTTATCTATATATCTATCATGACGGATAGTAAAAGGGAAAATTACAAAATACACAGTGTTGTAAATAAATATCCGTCATTTACCCATAGATACCCTTTGATGTTAGTAGGTGTTTGAATGGACAACATTTGACATCGCTATGTTATAGGAAATGTTCTGGCTGATATTATATCTACATAGGGAATTGGATATTTACTTAAGAGGAATTCGATGTGCAGTATGAATGGGTTTTTATATCTCGATTTCAGCATATTTAGAAGTAACGTATTTCTACAATAGTTACTAAATGGATATTAAGATATTAAAGAACGTTTTTCCAACAGAGGAGTTTGGAAAAACTGAAAATACCATAAACACACATCAGCAAAGAGACACTTCAGGATATTTTGAATCATACAAACAGCATTTACAACTTCAACGGTAAATACTTCCAATTAAAAAAGTGTTTTAAACTTGGACAATTTTTTTTTTAAATTCTGTATGATATCATAAGATAACTGAAACTAATATAACCCGTAGTAATGTTGAGCGGTGACGATATACATGCAATCACAAATGCTGAAAAGTCATATTTATCATAAACCCTTTCATATCATACTACCATGCTACAGATATATATATATATTATAAAACTAAAGGCATGTATACCTAGTGTACGTGTGGAAACTGTTGTGGTCCCATGTTCTATTAAATTCTCTGCATTCGCTGACGGATTCCTGATAATTAAATGTAGTGTCAGATCGACGTTTATCGAAGGTCAATTACATATCAGTGACGCAATTCCTCCCCAAACTTATTACGCCTGTCACTATATATAATATTACATTCTTATATATTTCTCTTGCTTCCGCTGTTTTAGTGCATGAACATTTTAATTAATTATGCATATTTTTTTTTCTTTAATGTTTGTAGCTTTTGATTGACCAACTTAGACGCTGTTTTTTGGATACATCTGATGATAATGTTACCACATACTTCCAAATACAATAGTGTTTTGCGATTTAAATATAAAATAATTAATTATAAAATTAACAATCTTGTATTTATGGCTATAAAGTAACACATCTAGTCGGAATGTCGGAAATAAATAAATATACACAAATGGCAATATAGCAAATCGCTATGAATCGTGCTGTATTCCAATTTAATGACAGAACAAATAACGGTTTTGTTCCCGCGTTCTACTCTTATTCAACCATAATAGTACAATAGTTTATACCAAATAAATAACTTGTGATGGACATTGTTACAGAAATTACTTATATTAAATTATCGAATTGATTTCTTGTTGACAATGCGTATCATTAAATCTTTTCACACAAAGAGGGTTTGCTCTTTTTATGTTGTTCTCTCTCTCTCTCTCTCTCTCTCTCTCTCTCTCTCTCTCTCTCTCTCTCTCTCTCTCTCTCTCTCTCTCTCTCTCTCACACACACACACACACACACACACACACATACATACATACATACATACATACATACATACATACATACATACATACATACATACATACAAACAGTATATAAAGTAAATACAATATAGCAAATTGGGTTATCAACCTTACTTTTCAGATTGTTGGTATTTAAAACATCTGCCTCTTTATCTGTTAGATATCGTTGACAGCAGTCGAACATTCTTTTGCAAATATTTATTGTTTTATTGTCTATATTTATTTTAAAGTTTGTAAACTGGTGATAAATAAAGGTGATTTGATTCTTCATAAAAACAATGCTGGTTTGTTTATAATTCCAAGAAACAGTAAAGCACACAACCGATTTTCAATTGTGATCCAAGGACTACAATGGAATTACACCCTACCAAAAACTACTCCCAACACCTTCAGTGCATATAACACTATAAATTTGTTTCACCTGGTGATTAAAACATTTTATCGGGCAATCAAATTCGCCCACAGATCTTAGTTTTTATATTTAATATAAGGACGCAGACTGCGGTCCGTTTCTTGTCCAATACAAATCCCCCGACCCAACCCCCTTTTTTTCTTTGAAAAGGAGGGAGTCTTATATTTAGGGGGTTTATTATTTTCATGAATCGTTATCATCGTGATCATTATCATTATCATCATCATCATTATCACCATCATCATTTTCATCAGTATAATGATAATAATAATAATAATAATAATAATAATAATAATAATAATAATAATAATAATAAGAAGAAGAAGAAGAATAAGAATAAGAATAGTAATAATAATAATAATAATAATTATTATTATTATTATTATTATTATTATTATTATTATTATTATTATTATTATTATTATAACTATTATTATTATTATCATTAATATTATTGTTATATACATCTATTTTTAAATTCACTTGTATTACTCTATCAAACATTAACCTTTTATTTGAATATCGCCATTTAACTGAATATAACATAAGTTATAAGTATAATCTATCTGTGTTGGATTCATTCTAATAAACCGATAGTAATACTGATAAATTAAATGAATAAAGATGACTGTTCTGCTGTTACCTACACAATCAGTGGACGATGTCTATAATTGATTATCATTGATACATCTTTGTGCAAATCCTTTACTTATAGTTTAATATTACAACTTGTTGTTTTATCTATTGCTTAGTTGAATTCATCAAATCAATGATAAACCTGTTCGATCGAAAGCAGTGCTAACATTTTCATTAGAGAGGTCAATAATTATATGGATTTGTTATAACCACCAGTCTTGAAAGCGATATAATTACTGGAGGAATCCATTGACCTTCATTGCAAGATATTCAAGTCATATTTATTTCACTACACAAATTAAAACTCTTTATAAAATATGGGACATTCCCACTTATATATAATTATTCTACTCATTCCTCTTCGATCGATCATGAGACCGGTGTTGCATCATTATGTCCCTTTACTGAATAATATGAATACGAAAATCATACAATGTCAATTTTCAGTTACACATCATGGTTAGCTTTTATGGAGCTGAGAGCAAACATCCGGGAGAAATATGCGATATTACAATTTAGAGTAGATCAACATAATATATATGAAATATGTGTTCTATATCTGTGAAAAGACCATTATGGCCACTTCATCCGAACTAGTTTCAGATAGTTTTACAATGCGCAATTATCAAGAATAATACCTTTATTCAAGTGAAATGTTTAACTTAATAGTCAATAATCACTCGTGGGTTTTCCAAATCAAAAAAATGACTTTTTAGTAGTTGACAAAACTTCTACGCACGTATTTCATCCTCAGTTTTTGTTATCTTTTGTTATCGTCTTATGTTTCCATACCTTATGAAATATTCCCTTTATGGTTCCATGTACACCTACATGGGCATTAAACATTAATTCTTCAACTGTTTTGTATTGCAATACTTGTTCAAATCACCCCTGGGATCTAATTTGTTCATCAGGTTTAAAAAAAAAATTCCAACAATGGCATCACATCATTAACATAATAACGTTCATGATATGATTACATTTAACATCTCCTTAAAATTTCACACAGATATCAAACGTTTTCTGCTAGTATACTCAGCGGATATGGTTGTCAGTTACTTATAAATATAAAAAAGTAAGTAGAGTACTGACAAATTTGATTCAAAAATGTCCTTTTATTCCATGAAATAAGAGATACGGTTAACCTTTCGGTACTTCGTTGTTTATTCAAAGCATTGAATATGATAATTTTCATACTCTTCTTTATTTTGTTTATTTGTGTGCTTTGTTTTGGGGGTTTGTGTGTGTGTGTGTGTGTGTGTGTGTGTGTGTGTGTGTGTTCTTTTTTTTTTTTTTTTTTATTTTGTTTGATTTTATTAATTTTTTATATAATTTTAGGGGGGGGGGTGTGCTTTGTTTTCTTTTTTCTTTTTATCGGTACTTTGACTGTCATTATTCTTCTGTGTGAAGCTCATTCATGTTTTGAATTACTTACAAAATAAATTTTATGTGTACCGATATTGCTAAGGAAAGAAACCAGATCAATGCGCCAGTGTTCCATTATTTTACTTATTACAACAGTAAACCTCCGTTTTGTCCTTGAAAACTAACAAAATATTATATAAGCAAAACAAAAACCACGAAAATCGGTACAGACTTTAGACTAGAATTAACATAAATCATAAACTGATTCGTTACAAAATGCACTTGTTGTAAAGATAATTGGATATCCCTCGTACCATTGCTGTATGGCCTATATGTTTGATGCAACTCTTCACTGATTTTCAGAGATATCTTCTTCCTTGAGCTTAGTGCATTAGTTGTTAGGTCTATCTGCTGCCTGGTCCGACCATCTTGTTTTTGTTGTTCGGAGCATTTACTAATTCCATAATAATGACTGGCTGTTAGAAGTTTATATATTCCTTCGAAAGTTAGTGGTATGGCGATCTCCTAGAGAGTCCTTCGTGTACTATTAGAGCTATCCTACCTACTGAATTTTACTATTTAGTACTGATAGTTAAGATGATCTTTTAAGATGAACTTTTTCATAACTTACAGTTTGTATATGCACTTTCGGATTCAGTGTAAAGTTCTATGTTCACAACAATGGAGTTTATACATGTAATACCATTACCTTTTTTTCTGACCTGAACAAATGTTATATGATCACAGCAACAAATGTATATATGTATATATGATATAATGAAAATCACTTCCCTATAACTGATTTTACATTTCATATTTTCATTGCCTTTAATTGGAAAAGGTTCTCTTTTATTTGGGCGATCACTACGCAGGTAGTTTTCGGCGTTGGAAATTGAGACTTTTCGTAAAGCAGATTCGCTTCCCTTTTGAGGCATAAAATAATGCTGAGGCCATATATTTCCTATGGAAACCTCATTGTTGGGTCATTATTTCCCAATGTTTTAAACTGGACTACATAGAATATAATAATTACGTAATAATTACTACCAGATACTATCCCATTTGGGAAGTACAAGTGAAACTTAGTGAAAAAAAACCCCCGAACGTAACGATGTAAGGATATATAAGGATCTCGAGACTGGTATATTCCCCCCTAAACATTGAAACACTTGTATAATATAAACAAAAATCTAAAATTCGTTTAAAAAACCAATAGCAGAATACAGTTTATGTTTGTCTTAACTATTAAATGGAAAAGTAGTTTACTAATTATTGATAACTTCAATTGATATTTCTATTAATAGCCTATCTGTTACTGATGTTATTACTAATGTAATATTTTACAAATAAAAAATCGAAATGTACTTTACAGTTTGACTGATATAGTCGGTAGCACCATATTACATTGATAGATACCTGGTCTATATCAATACCAGATTACCCATTAAAGTGGTAAAGGTAATCAATTCTTGTGAAACAATGTATTACATTATATTCAGTTTAACTAAAGCTTAGTATTATAGAAACATATACGAGCGGGAAAAAAGAAATTGTGTATACTTGAAAGATAAATGAAAACATCAATATTATTCTTAGATCGCATTTTATTTTTAAATTCATAGTTTAATATATTTAACACGTGTTTGAGTACACAGTTTGTTAACATATCGTTTCCGATTCGCCTTGTTGGCCAGAGCACGCTTTGCTGGAGTTTCGAGTCTAAGTTATATATGGTTAGTAATCGACTCGAATTTCTTACATTAATTGACAGTATTCAATGTATTGAAAAAAAAATTGGTTTTGAAATAGAATTTTGATTGAGAGATGATTTGCGTGATTGAAAATGATAAAAAATGATATAATGTATCGTTGAGATGCTGAACGCTGGGATTTCTCAAAGCAATGCGGCAGGGCAGTTTGGAGTTCATATTAACACTGCATATAATTCATGGAGACGACATCAGCATAGTGGCGCCTTTCGGGTCCGCCCTTGGCCGGAACACCCGCGTGTGACGTTATGTAGGCAAAATTCATATATACGGACGCCACATTTGCGTAATCGATTCTAATCGTCTTCTTTGTCCGTTAGAAGCATCCCTGGGTTTTCGAACCCAAAAGGTCGACCTTCGGCGTATTGGTCTGCTCCGGCGTAACCGTGTTGCTAGGTTTGCGGTGTATAGGAGACATTGTCGTTTCAATAACAGGGATTGGGAGGAGGTTTTGTTTACGAACGAGTCGAGATTTCGTGTGACGATCGTGTCCGAGCTTACCGTCGTGCCGGAGAACGTTACATTGACGCCTGTATTATTCAGCGCCGTAGGGAGCATTATGGTCTGGTTGAAATTGCATTACATAGAACTCTTTGGTGATAGTGGAGAGCAATTTAAACTGTGTAGCTACCATGACGAAATTGTGCGTCAGCACACCATTCCATTCATTCACAAAGATCAGTGTAACGTCATTCTGCCATAGAAAACCCGCACATCTCACGCATTGGTTACTGGATATGTACAGTAGCAGATCGTGGATGTGCTACTCTGGCCTGGGATGTCACCGGATTTATCGCCTTTAGAACATGTTTGGGATGAAATGGATGACAAGCCCTCCTGCTACATTGGACGCTTTGCGTGGTTTTCTATTGCACATTCGGCTGAACATTCTCCTGGTATTTCGGCATATCCTGATTCGTTCAATACGTCGTAGATGTGAACAATGCATCGGTTCAAATGGATGTCATAAGCACTATTAAGCTTGTGAAACTTTGTACACTCCCATTTTTTCAGTGGATTTTTGTATCAATCATAATGTACATAATCCGTGATTTGAGTTTTGAATTGAAAGACAAAACGGTTATTAAATAACGATGTACATAATGTAACATAATAATTTTTGTATATGAATCTATAAGTGAAATATGTAAAGTACACAGTTTCTTTTTTCCGCTAGTATATTTATCTATTTTGATCTATACTCGGAATAAGTAAATACAGTCATTATAGCGATCGTAAAAATACCATAAATTGATGCTTGACTTTTTCATTCAAGCGAGTAAAGACTGCTAATAACTTGATAAGCTATGTTAACCTTTGTATAAGTGGGATAAATGTAAAATAAAAATCATTAACACCCCAGTTCGTGTAATTATTTCATTAATTTAAATAAATACAATGATTTATTTACAAGGCAAATCGATATACTTCTGGAACAAAGTGACGGGTGTTGCTTCAAAGCATTCATGCTCTTGGGTAGATGATGATTTTGGTGTACACTCCACTTGTTATTTTATCTGGCTATTTTGTGTACCACTCAGATTCCTGATAGTTGAATTTCTGAGCTGGATTTATCTTTGATTTTATCGTCACAAACATATCTTTAAAATATAATATAATTTAAACATCAATCAATGTATGAAAGCTCCTCAACTCCTATTTGTCATAAAATTGGCCATTACAATTTACATGGAAGATCAAGGTGTTGAGTGTTTTACAAAACAAAACATTATATCTGGAACAAAAGTTTCAGTAATGAAAGATAACTGTTACGTATGTGAATGAGATACAAACCAAAGAGAGATAACTCTACTTTTTGGATTTGGATTTGAAATTAATCAAAATGAGAATAGGAAACACGACAAATTTCCAAAACACGTCGACATTTATATCAAATCTAAATCACGGGGTCAAAGAGGAGATGAGTGTTAAAAGTACATATACAATACTATAAATAAGCATGTCTGATTAAATAAACCAAACCATATATACCTGATTCACATATTCCAGTTTGCATTACTATTACGAAATTATTATCATCCATTGTTACCTCGCAAATTTTTCACATTAAGTACTTTGCATTTCATTTTCCGGGGTAGCACAACCGCTTGGGAGTTCGGTTCATGGCCGAGATGTACTGGGTTTGAGCCCGATCCCCTACTCGGTTGGTTGTAGGTTTCCCGTTCTTCTGATCAGAGATTAATACCTGCGATCACGTGTCGCAGTAGTCGTTCTTCGAGTCTCAACTTGATTACCTATTGATTCTTTTTCTACATATGGCGATATATCATCATTTATCTTTAATGTTTGATTTTGAATTTTTGATTTGATTTTCTATTTAATTGATATTTGTGGTGAGTGTGACAGTGAGCCTATAAATACATCAGCTGAGTGACGATGGACACGTCAGTTGGCCGTTCAAAGTCGGTAATACATTTGCATTTCAATCGAATATTTATTTTAAATATAAATAGATATAACTTTGCTATGTATCATGTTAAAAACTACAGTTAAACTTCAGCCCATGAAATAGAGTGTTGTAAACTGGAAGCATAAGAATTCCTTTTGAAGTTTCTTATGATATAAAAAGACATTTGAGCCAGCACTTCGACAAAATGACCACATCAACAGAGAAATAAACACATATAAAGACATCACAAAAAACAAAACAGACCTTGCATAATTTTACTTTGCCTTAGTGATAATGCATCGCCAATGAAAATTTTGCAATTAAGATGGAAAGGGGCCAAAGACATGTTTGTTAAGATGTCCGAAATTATCTCAATTCATGGAAGATATGATCCACAGACCACACTATTCTGATCAAACATGCTTGTAGCTTGTAGTATTGACAAATATGGCCCTTTTCAAATTCAGGAAATTTGGAATATAATGATTGACGAGAAGAATCTGCATCAGAATTTCTCTTCTCTAGAAGCACTCAATAATTTATTGTATACTAATGGCAATCCTGATAAAGCGACAGTGCTGAATGTGTTGTGGCGACGACACATGATCAAAATAGTAGCCTATTGCCATAACTGTTTGACAAAATCGTTTTCGTTTAGCAACAAAGAACAATATCTTTTACACAGAAAAATGTTCAAGATAATTAACCAATGCCAGGTAGATTGCGTGAGTCACATCTTATATTCAGCAGTATGTTCATATAGATGTCAAATGTATGAAAACGTCCTTGAACTTTGTCGCATAACCAAGAGGAAATTTCAGAATCCAAACTTCATGTATGTATATACCTGTGACGCATACAACTACAAAAAGGCAGGAGGTGAATATACTCACTATACCAAAATAGTGAGACAGAATGTTGCGTTTGAAATGATGTTAAGATCAATGACAGATATTCCAGAATTCAGGATTGAACATCAGGCAGCAGAGGAACACAGTGACGATTTACTAATAATTCCACATCTTGTCCTCACTGAATTCCTTCATTTTCTCTCGTGCTATCATCTTGGACATCATCAGCTATTACACGAAAGCGTAAAGGAACTACATAATCTAACGCAAAATGACAACGGATACCACATTCAGGAAAAGAACAAAGCTGTAGCATGGCAGGTCCTAGGTATCTGTCAGGAGCTGATACGTGATTATGATGGCGCTATGCAATCATACTCAAATGCACTAAAAGATGAATACAGCCGCATTAAACCTGCGTCGCGTAGACGAAAGGACAATTTGCGATCAAAGTTTAAACGATAAATAATTGTACAAATAGTGGCTTTGTGATCAGTGTAATTGTATCCTATCTTCTTGTAAAAGACTTCGTGTATAATCGAGAAAAAAAAAACAATTACACAGCTCTTGTGTAGATCTCTGCAGACTGTATCACCGAAGTGTGCATGTGATTTCGAATTAGTAATTTCACTTACATATAGATGAGATACTGATGCTGACCATTGTTGTGTCTAAATGAACTATTGAGTTTCTTTGTCTTTAGAATTAGACAAATGTTCACCTTTAGTAGTTGCCATTTAAACCAATTGAACAGCAATCTAGAGAATACGATAGACTTCAGACAGTTTCAAGAATAAGTTCATATAAGCACAAAAAAGGACTAGGCAAGTATGAGAATTTTTCGTGTGAATTAACAATTCTTTACCCTTATACAGTGAAGAGATACCAAGAAGCAAACCTTTATGCTTTTAGTATATTCGTAGCTGTTCTTTGTCCCATATAAACTTAGTGTACCTTATAATAAATTTATATATGCATGGGCTTATTGAATCTATAAGGAAATATTCAAAATTGCAAAGAAATAATCTATATAAAACCAGCAGAAAAAAGAAGGCTTTATGCACGGATCTATCCCTTCATATATTGCATTGAGGGTGAATCCCGTATCTTGAAAAAGCCCCAAAAGATATCTCGGACAAATGAGTAGATACGTTTTATACAACAAATCGGCCATGTAGAATAGTGAATCTTTGTTTTGTTTAATATTTGGATACTAGAGAGTAAAATCGTAGAGGCTTTATATTTTATATCATATCATATTATATTTATCCATATTTTATATTATATCATATTATATTTCTTTATATTTTATATTTTATCATATTATATTTATCTATATTTTATATCATATTATTTCCACATAGAGGTTCTTGCAATGAAAACGTTTACGAGATCTGCTGATAGATAAAGATCCCTGAATCGTTTAAACCTATAACGGTTTCCGGCTTTTTGTCATTTTTAAAAACTTTATATGAAATAAAATTCTAAGTTTGGTATTAGTACAGCCCTCGAGCAACATCAAAATTACGCTGTTGATACATTTTATCCTAAAAAATATTTTCATGTATGTTTCATGGTGCTCAACAGCTGGGCTCATATTTAAATTTTACTGAAAACGAATACCCGATTCGTAACTATAGGCATCGTAAGCGAATGAACATGGTCCGGTGAAGTGAGAATGATGTTACGTTTACCGCCGCAATATGCGATATAATTTCAGGTAAGTAAAATTTCAGAATTATAGAACATCATCCAGTAGATCTGTATGTATTTTTTTAATGCATGCATACTAAATATTGATGAATTGCATTGAAATATTGGCGTTTACCAGCTCACTGAATTTCTATATCCAGCTTCTGGATGTTGTCATACGGGACCCGATGTTAAATTCTTTCAGATATATTGCTATAGATCTACATTATAAAACTGGTTCTGCACCCTGACCAACAGGAGAGGGGGCTATTTTCTCAGTGCATTCTTCGTTCATATACCTTTATTTGTATTAGAAATTTCATTTAGTTAGCACAGTCAAAAGCTAAAATCGTAGCCTGGAGAAAAATGAAGTTGTCCTCAATATGGTAACGGTTACATTACTGTGTACTGTATGAACACACATCTGCTGAAGTTTTACGCTGTACAGTTTTGATGGGCGACGATGTTACAAGTAGCATTAGGTGATTGTTTATATATTAAAGTATATTTGTACTTATCCAATACATAAAGAAAATAAGTACCGAGAAACTAAATGCTTTATAACTGAGTTATATCAATTTCTTTCTTTCTGTCTGTCTGTCTGTATGCATGTATGTATGCAAGTGCATGTATGTACGCACGTATGTACGTTTCTACACGAATGTATAAATGTACACACATGTGATATTTTTATTATTTCCACATTGACAGTCAATTTATGAATAAATCTATATATATGGCACACAGACAACATTCATAATGTTAATTTTTGATGCTCCTCTTATAAAGTTCATGTACATCATCATGCATTATGTCTATCTCCTCATGTCTTTCTTTCTGTACCCAAGTATGTCTGTCTGTATGGATGTATGTATGCATGTGTGTGCATGCATGCATTTATGTATGTATATGTGCATGTGTGTATGCATCCAAATTTCCGGATATCATTGACGATTCCGATAGTAATGATGTTATTGAAGAAAGTTAACGTTCATCGACATTATGTTTAAAGCGAGTTTTTCATAGATTGACTGTCTATCCTTCCTGTCTGTCCATTACGAACGAAGTTTAACTTATTTTATTATGGTATACGACGTATATGTCTATTCAACGCTTTTATGTTATTCGATTGCTGTTGTGAAATCGTACTTGTTAAGTGAAAACTTACATGTATTTGTTGATTTATTCTGATGTTAATAGTCTGCATTTTTTATAACAACAAATTCAATAAAAACAATTGACATAACATGATTTACTTGTAAATTGCATGCAGCGATTACACATATGTCTGCATGTTGAGAATTAATTACGCATGATGTATGGTTAGTAAACATTTTACAACTGTAACACCATTTGTGACATTATTTTGTTTATTAACATAGTGCCACGTAAGCCTGTCGTGACCAAACGAAAAGTGTGTCGGACTCATGATCGCAAAGTAGTTGGTTCAATTTTGGATAAACACGTCTGTGTGTTACTAACGGTTGAAACATTGTTAAGAATCACTAACTGTCAATGTTGTGGCTGTCCGGCAACAGGAAAAAATTATTGAAGTCTGGACAACAAAGACATGTTACTATATGGCTGAAATACTGCTCAATTTGACGTTAAACCACGATAAACCTACCAACTTAACGCAGTTTCTCGTCAAATTAAACTAACAACAAAAACCTTGCAGAAACCTGCAGTAACTGGGACCTTTGCAGCAAGATTCCGCCATTTCAGGAAGTGTACATGAATGAAACTTGCTGAACTCAGAACATATCTTCCATATAAACTGGAAAATTTAACCTCTTGCTACAATCTGGAGACCTAAGGAGGTTTCTGCTACGGAAACATACGGGAAAATGCTGAAAGTAGGACATTTTGTAATAGATAAAATATCTAACTATATAGTATAGATGCCAAGAGATGTTGTTTCCCGAGAAGTAATGGTAGAAATCAATCTCTTGCAATCCAATAAAAAATGACAGCTAGTTTTGTACTTTGAAATCTAGTTTATCTACTGTATATGCCCATCACATTTACAGAACAAAAAATATACACACAAAAGAAATACAATAATAATTCACAATTACTTAATAGTATACAGTATATGTATAAACATGTACATAAAGTAATTGGCACACCAAACTATTTATTTGTTTTTAAAATGGATACAGTGTTTCGTTTCGCCATTTCAGGATTAAACAAAACAAGAGCAAATGAATGGAAATAATGTTCTGTCCTTGTAATCATACTGTCTCAATTTACACAAATTTGTGTACCTCTAAGAATTTGAAACTTGTGTATGTTGAGAATTGCAGTCTTAAATCTCCTCTCATTGATATTCTGTCACTGATATTCTGTCATCTTAACCCTGCTTCTGAAACAATAGACATAAATAAAAAACTATACATATTTAAGAGACTCAATCAGAAATTTAACATGGAACTACATCCCAATGTAATTAGGTGCTATATCTGATTTTTTTCTTCCACACATGCACATGTCATTCATAGATCTACCTAAAATGTCAGCAAATCTACATGTAACCAGCTGCAATATAACTGTACTTTCAATAGTGCATATCTGGGGCGTCCACGACCTGTGATTTAAGAGGGAGGCTATGTGAATTATTTCCATTACATAGTTTTATTTTAGACCACTCAGTCAAAAAGGCCCCAAAGTGTTAGTGTTAACAGTGGGATAGCGAAGTATGATAACCAAAGCCTCAATCATCAGTTAAAATTAAATAATGATATTGGAAACAATGTAAAAATCCCGAACCTTCCATCTCACTTTTCTTTGCATCTCTGCATTTCGCATGTTAAACTTGATGTCCTCCCCTTTTTCTTCCTTACATGATCATCTTATATAGTATGCTTTTCTGTGATTTTTTCTGCAATTGAGCAACAATTCTTTCAATTATTCAATTCAATTTTTATCAACCATACAATTTTATGAATAGTAATAACTATATAGTAACACTGAGGCATAATTTAATTTAAAAATTGTTGAAATTATTCTAGTACTAGTAGACTACTGATAAAACCTGACCAACTTCCAAGCACAATCGGTAGTTTTTTCTATTTTATAGTTGATATAATAATAGTAACAGGGGTTATCGAGCATGCTTGGTTTTAGTGGATGAAAATAACAGGTTTATTAAGAGTTTCTTAGTAGAAGGTTATTTCTAATTTGAATATTAATCTATTTTCCTTTATTTTTTATTATTCAGTACTTTTAATGTTGATATTTCCTACATTTTAAACATGATCATCAAAGAATACTTATCCTTTATAAATCAATGATAATCAAAATGAATAAATTATTAAAAGAAGCCCCTTGACAATAAAGGGCAAATTTGTCTTTTTAGGGTCACTGCCTGAGAAAGGAAGGGGCAAGCCTTATATTTGCCACTAGAAGAGATACCTATACATTACATATATCAACATCCAATATCCAGATGTTGAACTTTCTTATCGATAACATTTTTGTGGTGTTTGGAAGTAAAGTTTTTCAACAAATTGTCGGCATTCCAATGGGCACTAACTGTGCTCCGCTTCAGGCTGACATATTTCTTTACTCATACGAAGCTGAATTCATTCAGTCTTTGCTTTCGCAAGGAAAAAAAAACAATTGGCTCTTGGCTTCAATTTTACTTACAGATATATAGATGACTTGCTTTCAATTAATAATCCTTCATTCGCGGATTACCTTAGCATCATCTATCCAAGTGAACTTGAGGTCAAAGAAACCACAGAAAGTAGTAATTCTACTTCGTATTTAGATATTATGTTTTCTTTCGACATTAATGGTCAATTGAACGCCTCACTCTATGACAAACGTGACGATTTCAATTTCGCTATCACAAACTTTCCTTTCATAAGTAGCAACATTCCATCATCGCCCGCATACGGCGTATTCATATCTCACTTAATACGTTATTCCAGAGCATGTTCAAATTACAGTGACTTTGTTCTTAGGGCTAGGCGACTTTCAGTTAAGCTGCTCAACCAGGGTTATATATGTGCTAGACTAGCAACGTCACTGAGGAAATTCTATGGTCGTTACGAGACTCTTATTACTCCATAAGATATCTCGTTATCCAGACTTTTAAATGATATTCTGGACTGAGACCGATTCCGATCATTTTACACAGATTTGACACCTTCTATACTAGAAGGTTACCTACTTAGACTTCTCCATGTGTGGATACATATGGAATTTGTACGATCTGACTCTTTCTATTGGGTGTGTGTGACGGATGTTTCTGGCGGGCGGGAGATGCTCACTCTCCCCGGGCACCTGATCTCACTCCATCGCAGGGGTTCACATATGCTCTTCAAGTGGACATATTTTGTTATTTTCCATTTGTTTTTCATTTTCACTGAATTTGTATGTCCTCTGGTTTTATGATTTTTGGACTTAAGCTTTGGATTTATCCATCATCTTTACATCTTTATATCAATAAAAACTAGAAAATGTTTATGCACACAGTATATAGCTCCACATGTCGAAGGATAAAATTTCAGCACACGAAAGGAGTAATTAACAATAACACACCCCCCTCCCTTCCTCCCACATTCTTATTCGATAAATCCTATAGAGAAATATATAATATTTCAAGTTCAACATCAATTGTTTCGTACATACCTCTAATATTTCATGTCTTTAACACTGAAATAGTAGTAATATACTGTATATACACGTACTGAATGTATGTGTGAGTATGACAGTATAGTCCTATTGCACCAACGCGTCCTCCATATTGTTGATTTTCCTCGTTACGTGTCAAAGGTCAGTCGGAGTTAAGGCTTCCTGGTTACTATGTACACCATAATGGAAGGCCAGGGTTTCGACAACGAGAAATTGTTTATACGGTTTTTATACTTTTTTTATAATTTTACTTGACTTGTACATATATGGACGTTTACGCTATGAATCCTGGAGACCAAGATTATAGTTTAGATGGATTTTCTGACTAAAAAATGGAGGCTTTGCGTACATTTTTTATCAGTCGAGTGTTATCTACAAATGTCTTAAATGGAACAAACCGAGAAATTATAGCTCTGTCATTGGCAGCACACAAAATGAAGATGCCCATTCTACTAACAGTTTTAGAGATGGAGAAATCAAAACTGATTACTAATTATACCCCCCGTAAACAAAGTTTGGGGGGTGTATAGGAATCACCCTATCTGTCTGTCCGTCTGTCTGTCTGTCCGTCTGTCTGTCTGTCGGTTTGTCCGCCAAAATTTGCCAGGGCCATAACTTCTTCCCTTGTGCACGGATTTCAATAATACTTTAAAGAATTGTTGCTTAGGAACCAAAGTTGTGTCATAACCTTAAACCAAGGTCATAGGTCAATGATCAAGGTAATAATAGACACAATAAATAAACCTTTGTCCGGGCCATAACTCCTCACCCTGTGCACAGATTTCAATAATATTTTACAGTATTGTTGCTTAGGACCCAGGGATGTGTCACGATCTTTACCAAGGTCATAGATTAAAGGTCAAGGTTATAGACACAATAATAAAAACATTGTCCGGAACATAAGTTTTATCCCTGTGCACGGATTTCAATAACATTTCTCAGAATTGTTGCTTAGGATCTAAAGGTGTGTCATTACTTAAACCAAAGGTCAAGGTCACAAAAAACACAATGGGAAAAACTTGTTTTCATTAATTATACCTCAAAATGCGCTTGTAAGTGGGACATCCATTACACTTATACCAGTGATGTATAAGTGTAATGAATTATTGCATGCTTCAACTTTGTTACCGTGGGGGGTATTTGTCCCGTTAGGACTGCTCTAGTTAGAGCTTATTTGTTGTAAATAATACTAATCTTCGTTCATGTCTTTGTTTGAGAAGTGGAAAGGTGAAAACAAGGCATGATTCATTGGCCGTCTGTACTGCATTTATTACTGACATAATTACCTTCTGAATGAAGACTGAAAAAGAAGAAATTGCGTGTAAACACTTGAACCAGTACAAAATTGGTAAAGCCTATGAGTATTCAATGGCGTAGCTAGCTTTAGACGTCGTGTTTCCAATAAAAAGAAAAAACAACAATCAAACAAAAACCCCAAAACAAAAGGAAAAACCAAATGCAGGGAGTCTGGGGCCGCCATAAAGCCCCTAGTGGGTCCAGGGTGCATGGGAATTCCTGGTAAGAGGGGAGGGGATCAGAGTCGACGAAACTTCTGCGACGTTAGCATTGGATATAAACAAATTCCATATTAACAATGCAAAATGTAAAATTTTACAAAAATTGTATACATTCAAATACATGTAAGTATTAATCATAATATACCTTTGTTCTAATATAGGCACCACGCCACTGGTGGTTTTTTTATCATCTTATATCCAGTAATTTTCTATACTGCCATTTGTGTGCCAGGTGTACCCCCTCCCAGATCTTGAATGGCACCACCCATTATGTGTGGGCTTGTTGTGAGAAAGCAAAAGGAAATATCAAGAGTGCATACTTTACCTCTGGGTATTAATATTTATGTAATGTGCAGTTCTTTAATCTTTTGTAGTCAATACAGAGTGAAAAAGCAAGAACAAAAACAAAAGAGACTAGATTTTATTACCCTTACACATTGATAAACTCACAAACTCTGACTTATATAAAATAGTGTAAAAGTATAAATGGTTTATGAGGCAGCTCAGAAACAAAACTAAAAGCTGTATAGAATATAAAAATGTATCATTGTAATTACAATGAGTGACTTTTCCGAGGAAAGCTTGATAGTTTAAGAAAAATTTTTCATTCCACGAAAATGTAAACATTTTAGATATATATCTTCTATTCCTGTTCAATATATGATACTGGTTTATCGTTTGATTACTGTAACATTCCGTTGCCATATGGAATACAGCACTGCTGGGATACATAAATAAGTGAGCAAATATTTAAAAGAAACGAATAAAACACCGATAAAAAGTTTTCACACAGGAATAGCAAAAGAAAGTAATAGGGACATCAAGACATTTTGACATCTTTACGTCAAATTTAAAAAAACTGAAAATATTTTACAGTAATACATCTCCAAATTGGCTTCCTATCTCTGGATCTTGTTTGTTTTCCTGAAAATACAATCAATAGTAATTATTCCTAAAAATGACATTTTAGTGTCATTCTTACTTTGAATAAGAAGTCTGAAGTACTAAGATTATTTCGCTATAACGCTTGAGTCCATGCAACAACAATGGAAGATGTTAAACAATGGGAATTTGAACTTGTAGATAACAGGTTATCAGCAAAATATGTTAAAACATATTCAAGTGTTCTATTTAAGTATTTCCTTTGCCTTCGTTAATGCTTTATCACCTTTTTAGAGGTATTATTTAACTTATTTTTATATTCGAATATGTCATAAAACACTTTAGTCATGGAAAGGTGTTAAACTTGTATAGCACTTCACTTATCAGGGTTTTATTAATCTTTTAAAAAGAGTTACTTGTATAATGTAGAGTTAGGTTTAACAATAAATTTTCATAGGTATTACGCGCTGGTTGAAGATTCATGCCCCAAGCATTAAGCGTTACACATGTAACAATTATTTCGTATAAAATCTGTTATATTGGAAGTTCACTCATAGCATACGGACGTAACAAGAGGTTAATGACCTGTCGTTTTTACTTTCCACCACAAAATTAGAGAAACAATATGTCATGGGCAAAATTTTTATTTTCCGAAGTTGAATTATTCTCGAATTTCCTCACCTATACATGTTCATGTGTCGGCCGATGTGCAAAAGTTTTCACTAAGATATATCAATTATTGTGTTTCACAACCTACAAGATGTACTCTACAAGTTGTACACACACTTTAAATTAATTTCTCGTCTTCCACATATATGAATATATCATTTAGAGACAGAATGTGTACATACAACATATAGAAATCTCTTTAGTACTTTATTTAGTTCCCTGTAAGGAAAATGTCCAGGAAACACCCACTATTTAACTTCTTGTAGGGCACAAAGTTTAAAAGTACCTATGATCAATTGAAACAATAAGTTAAGGTTGCAAACAACAAGCCTTAAGTGAAATGCACTTTATTTCATAGATTGAAGCGATATCGGAACCCAATATTACTCATGTTTTGACAGCATCCTTCAAGAATGCATAAACAAACGATATGGACAAACTCTGTACAAAAATTGACAAAAAAAGCACGACAATAGTACGACATAAATAGAAGTGCATCTTCAGGAAGAACTTTTACCGAACTCCACACTGGAAATGAAATAAGCCATAAAAATAATGTGAAACAGAAACATAACTGATGCTGTAGGGCTCTTGTATACATAAGATATAATTCCCCATAATGTATCTACAAGATAATACTTCAGGATTTGGGTTACTATGTAAGTGTTTGTACATTATAAAATATATATATTTATATATATCTGCAATCCCATATGTAAAGATCATGAAAGACAAAAATTTATGGTGCCCTTTAAATAGAGGTGACCTTTATACGAAAGTCTATTTCGCTAGAAAGAAGTAGAAAGGAAATCTACATATCTACATGTACAGAGGTGACCCATCTACAGTGGTGTACTTTTCAGGTAAAAGGTTAATAGAAATTTAACATAGAATAATCAAAGATTACAAAGCTCACCTCATAGCATATTTGCCAATAAAACATAATATAATCCCTATAGCAGAACCAAAAACTTTGGTAGCTGTCCAAATAAACAAATATATAAAAAATTTTCACATGTTGCTTTCTTCTCAACAAGTGCGCTGGAGCGGAAAATACAGGTCGTGACCTTAATCTGAAACCAGCATCCATCTTTGCATACAGAGATACGTCATTTGTGGAAGTTTGGACTTCCTAGATGTCCAAATCAAAAAATAAAACTTTTTAATATTTTACTCAATTTTTCCTAATACGTGCACTGGATCGGAAAATATAGGTCATAACCTAAATCCTTAACCAGCATCCATTTCGGCATATATAGATACATCATTTGTGCACGTTTGGACTTCTTACCTGTCCTAATAAAAAAATAAAACTTTTTAACATTTTACTGAAATTTTCCTAACATGTGCACTGGAGCGGAAAATATAGGTCATGACCTAAATCTGAAGCAGGCATGCACATTTACACATAAAGATACACCATCCATATAAGTTTACACTTCCTAGCTACAATAGTTTTCGAGTAATTGCCCGGACAGTCGCCGACGACGGGGTGATAGCATCAGCTCCCTCTCACTTTGTGAGGTGAGCTAAAAAGTGGCCCTTATACAGATGTGACCCATATACAAAGTTTTATCTTGCAAGAAAACGTGAGAATAAAAAAAAATTAGACAATAATTATCGCAAGTAAGAGACATCTTAATAGCAGTGATCTATAAGTCGTGATGCGCAAGGAGTAAATATAATGTGCTTCAGAAGTTTTATAGCCACAACGGTATCAAGTATGTATATACAATCTCCCTGGTACGCTTAACACATGTAATCGCATAAAACAGTTCAAAATACTTACACTGGAAGGTCCTTATCAGTATTTATGATCATTAGATTCTGTGGTCAGCCTTTGAACTATTTTATTCAGAATTCCCTAGAATGTAATAAATTCATTACATATGAGATACCACAGTAACATGAGCTATGTAATTTACAAGATACCAGGGAAGACATTTATGATTCCCTAAATGAGAGTTTAGACGACAAGGTGCACGGAAGTAGTTATTATCTTCTGTTTAGCCAGCCACATCCACCTTGAATATCTAATTGATACAGCCAACCATACACCATAGCAATTCTTGAACTGCCGTCAAGATTTCAGACTACACGTGGGGAGTAATATCTCGCAACAACCCTTCGTCTGACGTACGAATCTCTGGCTGATGTTTATAAATTTCGAGGAAATACTTTGCATATCGTGCTTGAAAAAACGAGCAGATGTTTAACTAGTTTTTGATAGTGAAGAGTTATGCCCCGTCACAACTAGCCACGAATTTTTTGTTTCGTACTGGGATAAGATTTTCACCGCTACAGGATCTTAGAAACAGTTTGTCGTTGTGCATAAAACATAATTTGTTTTCATCGAAAAACTTAACTTTAACCCTTATAATGTTTATAATTAGCATTTTTTGTTTTAGGTTTTCCATATTCTAAATTCACATGACTCTTAAAATCACTGATCAAGGTTCAAAAGTCCCAATTACATTATGTCTATCGGTAACATGTGTGCTATGCATATTTATAAATTTATAAATTTTTATAAACACCAGACTGTATGGTAAGTGTATGACCCATTTTATATCCTTCC
The DNA here is from genome assembly GCA_035048485.1 of Pteria penguin. Lineage (NCBI taxonomy): Eukaryota > Metazoa > Mollusca > Bivalvia > Pterioida > Pteriidae > Pteria > Pteria penguin. The sequence continues at coordinate 33,060,764 of CM068591.1, read as the reverse complement.
CTTTCTCCTAAAACAGATGTTAAATTACTTCGTATCTACGGAAAGAGAGCAGTGTACAATTAGATGCACGTATGGTCGAATGAAATCTGAACAGGAAGAAAGAGGTAAAATTTCCCACAATGTGGAGTAAAACGGAAAAAAATTAAGTGGAGTGCACTTTGTGTGTAGATACGATCGGTTTCAAGATCAAAGATCCAGCTAATTGATTAGTACTTTGTTTCACTGAAATATCATTGCAGTGAAATCTCTATCCCAATATGGACTTACAGTGCATCCTTTATTCTGAGATATATAAATTTTTTGAGAGTTCTGATATTATGAATACTTATGTACCATACTACCGTTTTCTTCTTATTCACGATTTATGATTGGCTACTGGGATTCACCCAATCGGTTTATACTTATAGTTGGCCTTAGGTAATTTTTGTAAGTTTGAAGAGAACACATGTATTGATAATTTTAATTGCAATCCTGGTATTTCTAATGTGAACTGTACGTTTGAGGTCAAAGTAATAACACGAGAAAGGTCTATAAGCATTCTTGCTTATCGTCTGACAGATAAAGTACAAAACTACCTGATCATAAAAAACACGTTGGTTATAAATGTTTACGAAGCCTGCAAAGTACAATTGAATTATGTCGATCCATCTTATCGAGATCGATGAAATCTCCTAAATGCAGGTATTCATTTTTGGAGGTCGAATATATTACCAAATGCATATAGTTCCAGTTTTCGCAGATTATCTTTGAGTAATCATAATAAATATTTCTCTCTTGTACGTCTGAATATCTAAATTTATTTCCGACGACAATTTCTGAAAACTTGGTTGAAAGGGTGGAGGTATCCTATGTAATCATGTCTGTAAATATATATGTATTTACCTCCTGAACCTTAATAGGTGCTGCATGACTTTTTTGTCTTGTGTTGCACCTGGTCTCAGATCATTTGAACTGGGTTTGCATTTGTCTAAATATAGTATTGTACATAATATATATATATATATATATATATATATATATATATATATATATATATATATATATATATATATATATATATATATATATATATATATATATATATATATATATATATATATATATATATATATATATATATATATATATATATATATATATATATATATATATATATATATATATATATATATATATATATATATATATATATATATATATATATATATATATATATATATATATATATATATATATATATATATATAATATATATATATATATATATATATATATATATATATATATATATATATATATATACATATATATATATATATAATCTTGCATCACTCGACTATGAGAACATAGAGAAGGTTTTTCCTGTTTTCTATTTATAAATGAAAAATTTATAACCCCCACATAATTTTCAATAAATACATCTACTGCAGAAAAAATTCGGCATTCTGACAATTATTGAAATTCACTTGCCTTAATAATGTAAATAAAATGTAATAAACGATGTACGGCTGTTGGCACTATCGGCGAGGACGCAAAGCTCTAGATGTTGAAGTCCAAAGATTTATTACATGAATGACAGTAAGTTTCCATATTTTTAAATTTCTATTTTACAAATAAATAAATGAAAAGACATCATGAAAAATATTTTATTGTAATGCAATATTTATTTTACCTTTATATGAGTGCATTTTTGTTTGCTGATTTCTAAAATAAATTCTGTTGAAAAAATTGACAAGAGTTCTGCTAATTAAAACTGTGGAACTCGCGAGGTGAAATGTAATCATATTGCTTTACATGTGCATGTCAGGTTCTTTTCTATATTCGCCCTGTGTCAAAAACTCTCCCGGACAGCTCACGAATATCCATAGAGATTTCGTGCGATGGGCGATGGGTTGTATTTCGATGACCGTACCGTAGTCGTAGGATTTCAGTCTTGAGAATGTGAAAAATCCTAATGACGTAGGTGCCCCGGAGTGTTCCGCGCTGGATGTTGCGAAATGACAGATGGAAATCTTGTGTATTTGAAAAAAAGCCGCTGTGGCCTGGAGGATAAGGAGCTCGGCACACCAGTGCTTTGTCTTTCGGGTTTTTTGTTTTTTTTTTTTTTTTTTTTTTGAAATTTTACTAGTTCTTGATTTTGCTTTCACAATGAATTGTCCGTCAATAATAACCTAAATTATCACAAAAGTGTCATGTAGTTTTCTGTTTCCTTACTATTATTGATGAACAATTTTTGTACTTGAAATAAAATAAAATAAAATAATACCTTTATGAATCCAGAGACAGAAGAGGAGATGGGGATCTTGGGACGGAATAACTCTACTCTTTCGGAAATTTTCATACACAAGGCTTTTCGGTTAATTTTGAGGCTGGTACCAAGGTCAACTTCACTCCCTTAAAAAAATTCGAAACACCTCGGCTTTTTATGGTGAGAGGCCAGCTTTAAGGACATTTTAGGTGACGCGGGCTCTCGGTTTTTACTTTCTCATTTGAATGACATGGACTAGCGGCAAATGTAACTCGAACACAGGGCCTCACGGTGTAAAATCAAGCACCTTAGGGATTTAAACACGCAGAAGTAATCAGATCGTTAGCTGTTTTATTCAGCCAACTACAAATAACGCAAATCTTCATGATATTTCTCATTATGACACTTCAGTCACAACGTTAGAAAACGCATCGTTCGTCAATGAAGGTGAATACTGAAGACGTTAAATCGTTATATTTATGACGTCACAAATATGCCATGCAGCGTGAGTTTGTTTGACCGCAAATGACGTCAATACTTTGACAAAATACATTCATACTTAATACAAAAAGTAAATTTGAGAATCTGGCTTTGTGAAGTGATGGATTACCAGATAAATTTCCAACCACGCCCATTTCATAGTTTCAATGTAATGTCACAATTAATGTTTATCGAACCATATTTTTATGATGTCATTTTGAAAATGTATGTCAAAGTGTGCGCTTTCGTGCAATATATGTATTTCATATCTTACATGATGTAAGGGGCCCCAGTGATCAGTGGTGCTCGAATAAAAATCAGAAGTACATGTATTTGAAGACCAAACCAATTACCACATTGTCCAACAACCGAAGGCCGAAATTGGTCAAAGCATACAGAATGTTGTATTTCGTGTAATTAGCTCCATATGTCTCTTTTCATAACAAAATATCAATCACATTGTAAAGTTTACTTTCTTTCCGATTTCAACGATTTCCCATGGGCATTAAATGACGCTTTACTTATTAGAGAAGATAAAACATTAAAATGTGAAATTTTAACACCAATGTTATGGCACCCTTTTAAGCAGTATTTGGTTTTTGGTTTGAATTGTTATGAATTAATCACGAAAAGGAAGCAAGGGGTGTCTATGTATAACCCTCTCAAACATAAAAGAACTAATCGTCACAAATCTTTTTCCTTTCTCACTTCATAAAATTTGAGGGAAAAGGAACTGGCTAATCATGGCCATCGAGGATATTATGACCAAAAGAAAAGTCGAACAGACTGACCTGCTCTATATTTTACCTATACTGCAATACTGTGCTGGAAAAGCAGCTTAGGACAGGTGTGATAAGCTATACAGGAAAAGCTCACTCCTCCCGAATATCTTGTCATATCTATGATTTTTCGTGGATGTCTACTGTGACGCGTTGCTGAACATGCCACAATAACACAGCACCAGATACAAATAGCCATTTCTCTTTGTTCATGTAGGTTAATATAGGTTATCTCACCAATACCAACTGACAAAACTGTGACGTTCCTGTTCCTGTATATACTAAAGTTTCTCAGACTGACAAGGTCATTTCCTATTAAATGCTTCCAGTTGAAATCATTTGCGTTTTGACAAACAGGAGTCATGTGAATATCTAGTACTCACTCAAATATGCATGTGCAATATTTTAGTCAGTGTCGTATTTAAGATCTATAACAAAAGGTTGAATGGGCACTTTTTCAGTCAAATCTCAATATATTAATTCCTATTTTGACCTAGTTAAAAAAAACACATGGCCATGGCTTATTGTGAGCAAATGCGTATACTGTCGAAACAAGTTAACATTGAATTAAAGATTAGGTAGCTTCATGGACACTAGGACAATATTGCAAAAATATGACATTTGTTAAGTTCAATCTAAATTAATGTTTACCCACATGTATATATACTACATGGCATAAATGATAACTTTGAAGTCATGCCTCTATTATTGTATTCTAATTAGTGAAATTGACCACGTCCTTGATATCCTAATCGTAGTAAAGTAGTTTCATTAATGTTATGGAAGTATGATCATCAACCATAGCAACTGAGCGAAAATGGTCACTCCAACTTATCGACATGAGTCGGTACGGATATTGCGTTACAATGGAATATTTTTGTGATGAATTTCATATGTTTACATTGGTTTGCTCTTCGTGCGCTCTTCATTTAATACAAAAGGCATCTTTTCAGCATGAGTACTGCAACTAAAGAAAGCGAGACAGTCATTAATGCCGTATTAGTATTATCCTTTTGTATTAACTATTTTGAACCAAATCGGCTCAGTCCCTCAACTACATGTATTGTGATACTGTTTAGGTTAGACTGCAAAGGAAATATGAACATTTCTGATGAAAACAATAATTATCTCTGCTATACAATACATACTGGTAACTTAGAGAAGGGTTGCTTCTTGTAGCTACATAAAGTATTTCTAATTAATTTTATATGGTATTCTTTATCTTTAAACACAAAAATATAATATGGATATATATCGCGGTTTCCAGGGGAGATCACAGGACGAGTTATATTTTCCTTAATTTTTTTTTTTTTTTTTTTTTTTTTTTTTTGAAGATTGTTAAAAACGTAAATGTACATTTATATAGCTAAAACAATCCTGAAACATCTTAGGTTATACAGAAAGAAGAGATCACTATGGCTGCTAAAGACAATGATGATGTCTATGTGAATGATTTATACAGATGTCAGGAGGTCAGACGTAAGTTATATATTCTTTGAATTATCAAATTGTCTACAATATACTGACACAAATTTCAGTTTATAAAGTGATGTTCAGTGCAGGTTGATTAAGTTTGTGACGTCATAATCTAACGTCAAACTGGTCCGAACTTAAATGACGTCAGTACCATCAAAATCTGCAGTAAAGGGTTTTATTGTATAGCTCCATGGTGACTTCTGCCGCATAACTGAGCCAGTAACTCCTCTTTTTTCTTACATTAAAGGAAAAAGACTTAAAGTGGTTTAAGGTCCTTTATCCCAAGAAACGTATGTGTTCACTGTATATAGTAAATGTATTTGGTATTTTAAGGGTACACTGAGCTTTGTAGCACTATAATTAATGTTCTTGTTGAATCAAACTTGCTTTCCTAATCTACTTATGACAAAGCTATTCACATAAAGATGTGTTAGGAACCGTCTGAAATTATTAGTAAGGACATTCTTCGACATTGAGATTTCAAGCAGTTAAAAAGTTTTATGTCGATTAACATTTTGGATCATGATCTTTATGTTTTTGAGAGCGTTGCAAGCTTTTTAAACTGAGTTTTGCATTCGTCTTGATATGAAACCATACACAATTTCGTCTGTTTATTTAAGAACTTTCGTACTTTTTCGTGTTAAATCATAAAGCCGGCGTGGCCCAGTGGTATCGCGCTGGACTCCTAATCGGGAGGACGGGGTTCGATTCACGCTCTGGTCAAGCCGGTGTACTGTCTTTCGGATGAGACAGTAAGAACCGAGCCCCTGTGTCGTGGTATGTATGGCAGGTTAAAGATCCCTCACTGCCTCGGGTGGGTCCGTTGCAAAGGTCAAAATTTGTATGCCCTGCATCAGGCAGATGCCGTTACCATATACGTGAAATATTCGTGGTGTGACGTAAAACAAAAATCAATCAATCAATCAATCGTTTTAAATCATTCTTTGTAATTCGAACACGACCTTAATTAAGACTTTAATTTCATTACTGAAATGTCCATCGTGCATTCATTCCTTATTCATTCATCCCTCCATTAATTCGTATTGTGTAACCCATTTCGATATAAACTGCCTGTTTACAACATATTTGGTTTATAGGAGTTTAATAATGCGCTTTCCCTTGCGCTCATTTCTCAAAATACAAACGAGTACGCTCTTTTCCGTGTAGCATCATGACTACACAATATTTCCTTTCAATTTTAATTTCAGAGCCGGATTTTAGTCAGTTTATGAAACACGTGTCCTGCAGTTTATACTGGATGCTGAGTTATGACCTCGGGAGTGAGAATATCATTAGAATGAGGCGTCAGATGACAGAGCTACAGAATGAATATTTCAGTTTGTCTCACAGTTTTTGCAACAGTGAATGGCACAACTGTTTAAGTGGAAGTATTTCAGAGGGTTTTCGATTCTCTTCTTCCGATGTAGATTACATGATGACTAACTGTCTTATCCACGTGATGGACGTACAGGAATATAAATCCGTGACAAACGGAAATCAACTTGGTACAACACTGTTGCTGATGGAGTGCGACAAGACCAGGCCGGGTTTTGCGTTATTGAGACTTGTAGGTAATGCTTATGACATCGATGTACAGCGATCACTTGTACCGTATAAGACTGGTATATACGTATCAAGTCAGGTTTGGAGAGATGAGAATTCTTTTAGACTTCCATCAGCTACCACTCATGGTCCATGTAACAGTGGTATACTAGGAGGCACTGAATATGATCATGCTCTATGCTTACACTCTAGTATATGGCCTAAAGCAGCTTATGGATGCATTGATCAACTACGTAGATGCAACTGGCTGACATGTGAGGAACTTAGAGATATAGTTAGAGGGGGTGTTCATTTTGTTCCTATTGGTTCAAAAGAATCGCAAATTGAATTTCTAGAATGGCGCATGTCGTTTTCAGTCGCAGAAAAGAAAATAATTCATGCAATGAATCATACACAGTTTATGTGTTATGGACTTCTAAAAATTTTCTTAAAAGAAGCTATAAATAACATAGAAGAGTTAAAATCCATTTTATGTTCTTATTTTCTGAAAACTACCGTTTTCTGGGAAATATTGAATCCATCAGTCCATTGGGTACCACATCAATTGTTGCTCTGTTTTTGGCAATGTTTTTCACAACTTATATCATGGATCCACCAAGAATATCTGCCTAATTTTTTTATTCCCGAAAACAATATGTTGCATGGGAAATTTCAACCTGGAAAGAAAAGACTACTAATGGATCATCTGAAAATGCTGTACAGTGAGGGTTATGCTTGTTTATTAAGATGTCCGTCTTTATGTAATGTCCTGACCGTTGTGATACAGAGACCACGTGATATGAATTTTCTGCTGTTCAATACACTAGACTTTATGAAATGTAAAATAGACGTTGAACGTATTCGTGAAATCGGTAATATAGCGCCTTCAGGCGGAAATCTGCTTATATTGTTCCATTTACTAGAAGTAGTCAAATACTTATTACATGTATACGATGGACATTGCAATGCAGAAGTGCTGGGTTTATCATGGCGAAGGGTCTTGTCTGCGTTAATGATGAAGTATTTCTCCACCCTTGACAGATCCTATCCACTGAACAACAAAGATTATTATCAGATCTGCCGAAAACTTTTCACAACAATCAGTCGGTGCGCAATTGATTCCACCCTTCACCATATAGAGACTGCAGTTTGTCTTTATAGATGTAAAATGTATGAAGATGTCATCAAGATCTCTAACATAGCTATCACAAGGCTCCAGAATCCATATCTGATGTACCAGGGTAATAATGACATTGAAAAATATAAAGCAGCAGGAGGCGAATATGTCCCATATCAAGTAATGTTAAGGAAACACTTTGCAGGCATAGTAGTACTTACATCTACAACATGTATGCCTGAGCTCAGATTAGAACTTCTTGTAGCGAGAGAACATGATAAGGATTGTCTGAAATTCCCACCACTGGTCATCGCACGATTCCTTCAATGTCTTTCAAACCATCGTCTCGGGAATCATGGATTGGTACAGGAAGCTGTCGATGATCTATATGCACTAGTGTATTATGACGACGGATTCCATGTCACAAAAAGTAATAGAGCTGTATCCTGGCAGATCCTTGGAATCTGCCAGGAGATGATACATGACTATCTTGGTGCTGTCCAGTCATATTCCAACGCGTTACATGATCAGTATAGCGAAATACGACCTGCTTCTTTGACAAGGTTGGAAAATATCATATAGTCGCAAAACGATGGGTTCTTGTGACTTTTATTGTTTTGTATCGATAGATACCACAACATTTTGATAGACACAGAGGGGTAGATATTTCCTGTGATGAACTCACTACTGCTTGTTTTGTTTTAGCTTTCATTTCATGTATTTTACATTGCGGTGAATATGATTATTGTTTTATACAGAACGTCATGAAAAAATATAAACTCTTGTATTATTCAATAGTATCGATGTGTTTAAATCATGATGAATAAAATCACTCTGTTTATACTCAGTATGTTTTAAAATATATTACTCGGTTTTTCAAACTATACCACACGAACGAGAGACGGATGCCAGATGGACAACGGACAGATGCCGGGCGAACGCCATGACTTAATATGACCTGTCTGAAAACGGGCATATTAAAACGTTGAGTTATAGTCTAGAAACACTTTTTGAAGCACAAAGTTTTTTTCTCCTATGGCGCATGGCCAATCAAGTCGATCATACAATCATAGTGCTTGAGATAATATACCCACACAATCTCGATTTTCCAATGATGAGTTAGAATTCATCGATTTGCAGTCGGAATGTCGATGTATCCACCTAGGATTGTATCAGGTTTCAGTCCGACAGTGAGGAGGTTTACCTGAAAACTATGCCATTTTAAACTACCTTTAGCGATAATTTAGTGCACGGCAGATGGTCAAGATATAAACAATGGTGCGTCTTAAGTCAACTTTCCGCAAAATTTTACGAACGATACAATGGTCTTGTGTACAATTATCGGATATTATTGTGCGACATTTAGACTTCCTTAAAGATGTTATTTATTGTGTAGATTGTAGTGAATTTCTATTGCAATAACAATACAAATCGCGACATTCTACCAATATGATTACAGTATTATCCCGTCTATTATGGCATCATGGCGGGTGTGACCGGTCATCAAGGGATGTTTACTCCTCCATGGCACATTTTCCAACCTCTGGATTTTTCTGGGGGTCTGTGATTGCCTTTTCTCACTGTTTTGTCTTTTTATATCAATATTCAGAAGGAACATTACCCGGTATCTTATTAATTGTTGTATTTGGTAGTGATACATTTAAAGAAAATCAATTTTGAAACTGGAGTAGACAAATGTAAATGTAATAATTTTGAAACTGGAGTAGACAAATGTAAAATGTAATAATTTTGGAACTGGAATAAATAAATGTAAAATGTAATAATGTAATAATTGAATGCAAGGACAATCATTAAAATTATATAGAAATTGTGATAAAGGCTTTTCATTTTGCATTTCTTCAAATGAAATATATATACATACACTAAACATATATTCATTACAATTATAGATGGTGCCTTGTTAGAAGTAGTGTCTTTGTACCTTTGTCTAATTTGTCTCTATTTCTACAGGTATTTCTACTTGCACATCGTGTAGCAAATGTTACAAATGTTTGAAGCTACGCGCTGTACAAGATGGATTTTACTTATCCGTACAATTTTACTCAAATACGTCTTGTACATCGTGTAGCTTCAGTACAAATTTTTGAAACGCTTGTACTGAAGCTACGCGATGTACAATATGGATTTCACTTATAGCCATTTCTAGAATAGTTTATTTTCACAACGCATTTTGTATCTCCAAAAGTCTCCAATACAGTAGCTTTCGTGGAGGGGGACTTTGCACCTTGTTCCCCCTACCAAGTATCTACCCTACATCCACCGGGAACCTATAGGCAGTCCCTAGACCCTGCGCCAATTTCACGCCTACTCCAACTGAAAATCTGGATCCATGCCTGATAAAATTTTCGTGAATTAGAACAAAAGGGGCCTTATATGGCACACACGATTTGCAAGATTTTTGTCATATCTTCTCAGGGAAACCCCATCCCCACCTATGTGAGGGATTGAGGGGTGAACATGATAATTTTTGACCGAAGACATTACGACAGTTTTCTTCCGATTTCAGAGTTTTTGCACAATATTTGAAGTCAAGAAAATGGTGATGAATAATGCAAAAAAAAGCACCAGATTCCACCATTTTGCCTCATTTTTGCAAAATTTTCTCGGGGAAGGGGGGGGGGGGTTTGGGGGCTTTGGCCCCATCTATGGGAGAGGCGGACCCCTCCCTTACCCTCCCCATTTGGCCCTTCGGGCCTCAATTGTGAGCCCCCCCCCCCGCCCCCCGGGCACATGAAGTTCTGGATCCGCGCCTGATTTACACTACTTTTAAAAATTATTAACCATGCACTGCTAAGAAAAACCCAAAAATATGTGCCATAGATAACGATTGACTAATTTTCAGGGTGAGTCTGTCGGGGATCATACTAACTTGAGCCCCTTTTGGATCCGTGTGTGCAGGTTATATTTTAATTACCATGCAAATTATCAGTGCAGAGGTAGAAATCGACTAATTCGAAATAATTGTGATTTAGGTTGAACTAAACTTATACCGATACGACTATTGACCCTGCAAATATGTCTGCCCCCATGAGAGGCATTTGTACTTGCTGCAGTTTTACAGTTCTAAAGAAAGTTTATTTATGGTGACAACTATTGAAGTGTGTTACAGTTTAATGTGTAGTACCTTAATTAACGCACAAGAAAGGAGTAAACGAAAATGAAACCTTTATGTATGGCAGTTACTTTTTCGAATTTGCTCCGACCAGCATTTTCAAGGACGGTGTGTACATGTAGATGCACTCTTCATGTAATCCGAACAAGCAAAGCATGTACTTTAAAACACGCAACACGGACTTTTAACACAAGTAGTTGTTGTCATTTTGTAATTAAGGAAAAGAAAGACGTAACTATTTCACCGTTTGGTGAATACTCTTTCAAAGTCAAAACTTACCAGGAAAAATATGAGAATATTGAACCGTTTCATAAACGTTATATATTTTTAAATACTCTAACAGAATTGTATGATGATGTTGCACAAGGAGCTGTGTTCGATGTTTGCTATTTAGATTCTCATCCTAATGAAAGATTTGACACCAAAATTCCGACTGTTTTAGCCCTTCATGGATCTCCAGGCTCGCATTTTGATTTTATCAAGACTTTAACACCTCTTATCAAAATTGGGTATCGAGTCATTTTGCCTAACTTTCCAGGTAAGTCATGTTCTATTATAATATGACCTAGAGATACTACTGTACTTGAAATAATACCGATAAACATAAAACGGTGAAAACAAAGCCCTTTCCATGTCACCATGATAAGCGATTTAGTGGGTTTTTTTAGGTTGAGGTCCACATTCATCCTTGCCATTCTTTTGTGACAAAATGTCACCTGTACTTTTCCTTTTAACTGACTTTTGTCAGAGTGTTGTAAAATAGTTTGCGATATCCATGTACGTTTTATTTAAAATGTTCAATAATATACCTGTACCTTTTATCATCAGAATTGAATAGCATCTGTTTATGAGATATGTTCATTTGGATGTTATACTTCAAATCTACTAACCCTGAATAGACCTTTTTTCCAATTTTAAATGATGTAAGAGGTCAAACCGGATTTTGACGGAATTTTCATAATGATGTTAAAATGCTCAAGGATTGTGACATCACAGTAGTATGACGCAAATCTATGCAGCAAAACTTCATTTGTCTGGTATTGCCTCTTACACCTTGTATAATTAACGACATCAGTCTGCAATTTACTTTACCAAACAAAGGAATAACTACCTGGGCTAGAGACAGCGTTTCTTGAGTAATTAACCTGTACTGAACTTTGTTTACATACATGGATAATTACATGTACATGTGCTTTGTACTTTGGCGATATGGTCAGGGATATACATGTACATGTAACATGAATTAATCATTAATGACCTTTTGTACTGAAGAATCAGTGGCAGATGTTGGTATGCAAGTTTGACGTTGTAACAAGGAATTGTGTTTATAAGAGGAAAATCAGGTCTTCAACTTGAAGTCAGGAAATTATGGCGATATAAAATTTCGGTGGTATAATAGTGGACACTACTGGTAGGTTGATGGAGAAATCTACTATGTATATTACACAAATTATTAATGATTTTTCTCAAGAAAAGGCATTGTGAAATAGATTCTGTAGTGCCAAAAATATTGGGATTTATCTCCTCAGAATAATCTTAATACATTCTTCGATAATTTCAGATTAATAGTGGATGAATGAAGCATGAATGTCTTAAAAGTTATACAGAACCGCAAGCCTGAAAGATTTTAAGAATAAAATTTAATAAGAACTTTGGTGGATAAACTGTGGAAAGAATTATGTAGATTGAGAAATACTTTGTTAAGAATAGATCATACATTTGCTGTTGCCAGAAGCAGTTAAAAGGTGACTCTATGCAGAGTGGAAAAATTCTTTTTTTTTTTGTAAATGAAGTCTCCCAGACAAAAACCCAAATAACGCTAAGTCGTGGACAAAAATCAGAGATTTTCATGTATTGTAGTGTACCAGTCTTTTGCTCAAATTGACATTTTAGGTCAAGCTTTCTAACTGAGAGTAGCTTTAATCGGCTTTTAATATTTTTTTCTTAACATCAACTCTAGATATTGCATTCCAATCAGTGAGCATACTTTAAAGTTCAAATATGTCTTCTTCATGTTTGAATGAAAATATCTAAAGCCTCTTTGATTATAACACTGTTTATTTGGCGGTATTTGTGTTGAAGTTATTTTCCATTTGGATGTAAAGCTAGTGTGGTTCAGTGGACGAGGTGCTCGACTCCTGACAAAAAGGTCACATGTTTGACTCCTGTCGAGAGCATACCGGTGTCTTGTCTTTGGGGTTAAAAACCGAGGTCCAGTGTTACGGTAGGCATGGCACATAAAAGATCCCTCAGTGTTTTGGATGGGTCTTTTGCAGGGTATAAATTTCCATGTACCTAGATGCCTTCACCATACAGATAAAATAATTAAAACCATATCTTTATTCCACATCTCTACTTGTCCCATTGTGGATAAAGATCTGGCAAAACCCCGTTAAGGGTTCATGTTCTGATGATGTTCCAGTCACCGAAACTGTTATTTCCCATAGCCAATCATTGACTTGCCCAGGCACGTGCTAGTGACACGATATGTAACAAACACTGTTCAAAAACTACCTTGTAGGTCACGCATGCTGGGGATGTTACATGTAATTTCATTCCTAGGAATTTGTAGCCGATTGGCTGAAATTCAGAGTTCACCAGAACATGACCCCTTACGGAGTTTCGCCAGATCTTTATCTGCAAAGGGACAAATAGAGAAGCAGAATGAAGATGTGGTTTTAATCAGACTGATGTAAAACAATAATCAGTCAATCCATTTAAGTGTGTTTCTGACATTAAAACTATTGTAATATCTTACATTTTCCATGTAAGCATTATTTTCCTAATTTTTATAATTGAGGAATATTTTCATTGTATATTTTCAGGATTTCATTACACTTCTGGTCTGCACAAAGTAATGGACGACTTCTATACAGGTGCCACATTTGAAAAAGTTGATTTCGTCATAGATTTTGTAAATGAAATCGGGATCCCACAGTTAGTACATATTTTGTGTGTTATGAACATGAAAATGATGAATGAGAATTTTTATAGTATGATTTCATATGCAGATGAAGAACACTTAAGCTCTTTGAAAATGACTTGTTTTTAGGTTATAATGAAATTCTGTCATGCTTACATATGCATTCATGTGGAGCAATGTTATTCATCATCCATTTGGCTGCAAGTGTAAATTTGTGAATGTTACTGCTGTGAGAGTACATGCATTCATCACAGAAATTCTTAGTTTCATTTTAAATGAGGAATAGTGATTTCACTTTTTAGTGGTTCGTCTTTATGATATGTTAATAAACTGTTTGGAAATACTTTCTCCCCCACCCCTTGCCCTTATCGGACACCTGATCTCACCTCTACTTTCGAGGGGTCCATGAATGTCCATCGGGGTCCATTATCGTAAGTGTTACAGGGAAACTGCATCAGTTACATTCACGTTCACATGTAGACAATACCAACATTTTTGTAACAGACTAGCTTTTGAATTGTGTGTTGCATATTTCAGTTTTTTTGACACACAAACCAGCCTTTAGTTTAGCTTGAAATTATTGTAAGGTTTTCTGGTTTAGAGTCACACTTGTCTATATTTTTTCACGTTTGTTCTGTCTGTAAAGCTATCTTGGTGGTATTGCCGTGAGGTACTTCTTGAACTTTGCCATCACTCTAGACACAACTAAACACGAAGTAGCAGTTAACCTTTCTGATTTTTCGATTAAATTTTCAGTGTGTTGCTCTCTGATAGATTAGGTTTAAGATAAAGTCTTTAAAAAGTTATATGGTGATGGTGAATAAGCAAGATACCTTGAAAAAATTACAAATCTCCATCGTATACGTTAACAGGCTTTCTAACTTCCCTGAGTCTCGGACATCAATTTAAATTCAGGCTTGATAGAGATGACAGGCTAATATATAGAATAATACATAGAACCAAAGAGAATGGACTCTTTCACTATAATTTGGGACTGACGTTTCGGTTGGCAAAATCATCATTGTTCCTGCAAAATGACGTCAGAGACTATCAATTTTCTTTTCATAATGACAGCAAAAATTTAACAAGTTATGTATCCATTTGAAAACCAAAACATCTGTCACACAGTCAACATGAAAAGATCTATAACTGTAACACAGGTCTCTGAAGTAGAGTGAGTTTTACTGAAGTAATGAAGCCGATGTGACCTAGTGGATAAGATGCTCTACTCGTGATCGAGAGGTCTGGGTTCGAATCCTGCCCTGGGTGCACCGGTAGGGGTGGCACGTAAAAGATCCCTCACTGCTTTGGGTGGGTCCTTTACGAAGTTCTTAATGTCTATGCAATGCATCAGACAGAAGCCGTCACCATTTACGTGAAATAATCAATCAGTCAATCAATTTACATAAGTAATGAATAGAAATCAAGTCAAGTTTTTTTATTTTTTTTTCTGAAAATTTAGGTAGAATATTTCAAAGATTGTTTAATATGTGTACATCTTATCACGTTAATACAGTGTTTGTTGTTTTTTTTTTTTCAGGGTAGATTTATTGGTAGGGTTTGGGGAAGGATGCTACTCTGTCTTAGATTTAATGAACTTTGATCCAAAATACTTTAAATCCATAGCGCTACTCTGCCCAAGTGGACACAAGGAATACAAGTAAGTATCGACTGAAATCAGTCATAGAAAGTTGAGATGAAGTGCAAATGTAATGTTGCAAGTTGCTCAAAAGGTATTATGTTTGATGCAGGTCAATGAGATCGAATCAGTTGTATATTGTATGTATATTTTATATCTATATGTAGTATATTATGATATAAAAACCACACGGTTTATATACATTTACAAGTACAATACCAAACAAAGAGTATATATATATATATGTATATATGTGACATAATCAAGACTGTTTCACAAAGATTCGTGGGCATCTAGTTTTTGGCCTGACTGTTTGTCTGTGGCAAATCACATTGCACCTAACTTTTTAACTGTGTAAAAAAGAGTTTTCATATTTCACATGCATATTCCTTGTGACAGTGTGACAAGACCTTTCCGTCAGTACAGTAATTTTTTATCTTAATATTGGGTATATCTTTTGAATGGTAAGTGCTAGGATTTTAATATTTCACATGTGTATTCCTTGTGAAAAGACCTTTCCATTGGAAGCCCATGTGGCCCAGTGGATGAGGTGCTCGGCTTGTGACCAAAAGGCCCCGGGTTCAATTCCTGCCATGGTCACATTTGTGTTCTGTCTTTCGGATGAGACAGTAAAATCCGAGGTCCCATTTCATGGTCACCATAGGCGTGGCATGTAAAAGATCCTTCACTGCTCTGGGTCAGTCCATTTCAAAGATAAAAATTTTTGTGTGATGCATCAGGCAGATGCCATCACCATATACATGAAATAATCATGGAGTGACTTAAAAAAAATAATCAATCAATTAAAAGCACCTTTCCATCGGTACTAAAATTTAACCTTGTGAGCTTGACCTTGGAGTTTGACCTTGTTTTAGGATAAGAGCTTATACTGACAAAGTTGCCATTGAGAACATTTGTATTTCACAAATACAGCTGGCTTTTTATGGTCCTGCCATAAAAAATGGCTGGGGGCATATAGTGTTACCCTGTTCCGTCATTCCGTCATCATTCAGTTTCCGCTCATTTTCTCTTTGAAGGTTTGATGGATTAAATTGATATATGGTATATAGGTGTATCAATGGAAGATGCAGGTCAAGTTTGAAAATGGGTGTGTTCCAGTAATTTTTCTACAAAGTAATTGCTTTTGAACATTAAAAATTTCTTGAGAGTTCTCTGGCAATTATATTTCACTAGCTTAGCTGCCAGCGGGGGCATTTGTGTCGCACCGACACATTAAAATTCTAGTATTCAGAAAGAAATAATGCCATATACTGTGGTATACCAGTTCAAAATCATAGTTCAATGAATCCCTTGTGTGTTTGCCTTTTTCTGGTTGCCAATATTCTTGCCAATTTCTCCAGTACATGTCGTAATCTATGGTAGATTATTGATTAACCTTGTCTTGGATGAAATGATACAAGTTGCATCCTCTTAGCAACCATCAAGTGCATCAAACACGGCATATTTTAATGCATAGTTCAAATAAAATTAATGATTTTTCAATATGGCTTTAAAAAAGATTAACTTGTTGATTTCTTTTCAAATTTGTCTACATCGTCTATTTTCAAAATTGCCACTGTATCGTACATGAGAAATTAAGAATGCCTGTATCAAATTAGTTTTTAGAAAATGTTAATAATATGAAGTAAATGCTATGGTTTGACTCTCAAAGTGGCCAACAAAAGGATGTAGCCCAAAAACATTTTGGCACATTGAAACCTATCTATATATTTTCAAAGGTAGGTAGTGTGATTCAGATTTTAGTGAGGCTTTTAATTTTGTGATTAAAAATCATTTTTACTTTGTGTCTTCTTGGAAAGATGCTTCATTTGGCAGTATAATGAAACGTTTACTGTTCTGTCCATAGAAGTGCCAGGTCATGGTCATTTAACATCATTTTTTTTACCATTAATTTCTCTTTATGAGGTCATGATGGTGAAATGATGACCCAAGACCTGACAGAGGTCAGGTCAGACCTCTGAGAGTACCGGAATGAGGGTCATCATTTCCATAAATGGCCTGATCAGGAGTAATTCACTGTTTTATTGAAGCAATATAAGTTGTAACTTTTAAGCAGTTTGTTTTTCTCAAGTATTGTCCAAATGGTATTACATGTACCACACAAAATTTAAAATGTGTGAAAAATTCAGCCAATGTAAATCACTTACAGGCCCATAACACATATGTATTCATGCCGTGATTGTGTATGCCTGCTACACGAGAGCATTTCTTTTCAAGACAGAAATAAGTCAGGGAGAAAAGATAACAGTGTATTATATAGGTTGTAAATGAATTTCGCAAAATTCTCTCTACCAAACTTAATGATTTATAGTAGAAATTAGATTTATGAATAAAAATGGTAATTGCATAAAATTATTTTAAATAAAAGTTACAGCTTAAATTGCTTTAAATTAACAATATTTTTTCACCACATGACGATTTCCCAGGTCATAAGTTGTCATGTGGTACATATTTGAGCCAAAAGCCCCAGATGATGTTTAACTGTCAACCAGTCAGATTGATAGAATGGTATTGGAAGTATAATTATATACCATAATTACCTCATGAGAAGTAACTCACTGTATATTATACCTTTGTTCTGATGTCATATTTCTTTGACATTGTTAAACTACATTCATTTCATGTTTGAAGTGTTCAATTTCTTTTGTGTGTCATTCATGGTCAATGTTGCTAGAAACTGGCTTCACACTTCTGTTTTCCAGGGTTTTATGAATGTTAACCATGGCACATTGGTGTGAGTTTCATAATTTTGTTTTTTGGGGGGTTTTTTTCTATGTCCCCCGGATCGATAGGTCAGGGGCATATTTATTTTGACCTGTCTATCTGTTTGTCCATCTGTTTGTTGCCAAGTTTAACAATAACTTTTAAACCTTGAGATATAGAGACTTCATATTTTGCCTGCATACTCCTCTAATTAAGCCCTTTCCAATTACACCAAGGTCATTGACCTCATGACCTTTACTGTGACCTTAGACCTGCATTCAAAGATTTTTTTTTCTTGCCACAAAGGCATGACGCATATACGGTGATGGGCAACTGCCTGATGTAATACCCAGAATTTAGAACTTTGCAACAGACTCGTCTGAAGCAGTGAGGGATCTTTTAAGTGCCACATTTACCGTGACATTGGACCTTGGTTTTTACCTTCTTATCGTTAAACCAAGACACCAATGAACCACCACCAGATAGACTCCAATCAGGGACCTCTTCGTCACAAGCTAAGCACCAAAACCATGGCAACGTGAGTGTCATTGTGACACAGCATAAGTTTATGATCTTTTTCAACACTACAGTATCCCTTTACTATAGACTGACTGAATAGATCATTTTGATAAGGAGAGTTATCTGCCCTTGTATATTAAGGTTGTCCACGGAAGTATATAAGGTGAGGTATAAGTCAATTTACTTTTCTTAATATTAGTATGGTCAGTTGACCATGGTATCAAATGGTCACTCAAGTAGCAGTCACCTACATATAACTCACTGTGATATGCAGAAAGCAAGAGAGTTCTAATCAAGGGCAGACAATTCACCTTCTTGAAATAGAAATTAATCAAGTATCTCTGGAATATGTAGTATAAGCACTGTAAGTACTAAATACATATGATATATTTCTTCCAGAGGTATCGGACCCATAAAGAATTCCAGCGTCACTGCAGAGTTATGGAACTTCTATATATTCCGACCTTTCTTACATTTATTTTGGAGTCAAAAGAAGAAATCTATGGGATTGGGACAATTTAAAACAAGTCATGTGATCAAGGCAATTATGGAAGCTCATCTGTATGAATTTCAAAATGTAGGTAACCATGATAGCAATTTTTTCTATTCAGTCAACATTCCTTATATATGTATGCTTTATATCACAGGGCTTTCGGCTCGTTGCCACCCCCCCCCCCCCTCTTTATTACACCAATATAATATATTGGTGTAATAAAGAGGGGTAGGGGGTGGCACCGAGCCAAAAGCCCTGTGCTTCATATTTAATATGTCATTGAGCCTCAGTATGTGCTGCAGGGTTAAGAGCTTGCAGTGATCATGTGCTTGTAGAGCAGATGGTCTGGGTTTGAAACTTTTGTCTTGTCCCTTTGATTTAAAATATCCTCCCAACATATTCTTGTGTGCTTATACCCGATCTGATTTAGAAAAAGAAAAAGAACTACTGCCCTCTACAGGGCAGTTCAGGTATTTTGAAAATAATATACGAAATAGGGAAAATCACACAAATCACTTTGAGAATACATTGATAAACGGCATGAAATAATTGAATAAAACTTAGTATACTCTGATGCACCACAGTGTACTCTGATGTGTTCTAGTGTACTATGATGTGCCCTAGTGGACTCTATTTGGTAGCACCAAGTTTTATGCTTTCAAGGTAAAATAGTGAACATATATTCTACTGTGTCCCTCCTTCTTGGACTATGGAAGGTACCGGTACTAGGAAATCAACCATTTATTAACAATGTTGTGTATTCGCCCTTCCACAAAATCCAATTATTCATTGTGGTGACATCATCTTGGGTCCGACAAAACTCCAATAAACAACGCATTTGTTTATGAAGTCATAGATAGAACAATTAGAAAGGACTGAAAGTCATGTTCTTTTACGAACCGTGGAAGGGTGTATTGTGGGATATGACAATGTGCTTGTGAAACAGAAGTCCCTTTTTCTCTGACCCATATTTTGGTGTTGTTGCTATGACACCATTGTGTGGGGTTTGATCAGAGAGACTTCATTCATAAATTTGCAAGATTTTCCTGATACTGCAGAGCACTTGCAGTTCTGACAACAATTAAATGCTTCAGTTTATTTTATAATTTACTCATCTCATTTATATTGTCAGTTGACCATGGTGAAACCTGGCCACTGTGATATACCTCACAGCAATATGCAGAAAGTGAAAGAGTTCTTATCAGGGGCAGACAACTCACTTTATTGAAATTGCCTATTGGATCTTTTCAGTATACAGAGTTATTTATCATTGAGTGGGTATTTTATGTTAAACCATTATGACGCCAATAAATGCTATGGAAACTGGTAAAAAATTACGGGAAATGATATAGAAATTGTATGACGTCACAAAAGTTTGATGTCAGATACCTGCACATATGGGAAGTAACTTTTGTCTCTGCTGTTTACACGCAAAGTCACAATGATTTTGAATTCCTTTTCAGTATGTGGGTTGTCTTACAACTTTGAAAACAAACAAGGTGCCATTCTGTATAGTGTTCAGTGAAAATGATGAACGTGTCGAAAGAGAAATATCAGAAGAAATACTCCATATTGTGGGTGTGAAATCTTCAGTAGACAAATTGCCACCTATATCTGTCAATTTACCTATCAAATCTGTAGCTCTCTCCACAGCAGAATCTTCAAATGTCAAATCAGGTAAGCATAAAACATTTTTTTTGGAAGATGATGATTTTTGTATAAAACTTTCCCTGTTTTATTGTGTTTCCTGTGAGACATTGCGACATTTAGTGTTCATTTTATACGTTGTTGTGTGGGATTCTTTTTATACCCACAGATTGATAGATCGGGACATTTTGTTTTTGTCCTGACTGTCTGTTTGTTTGTTGTTAACCTTAACCTTCACCATAACTATTGAACCGTGGGAGAGGGAGAGGGTTCTGGTTTTCAGATAAGGCTGTAGATACCTAGGTACTGCGTCACAGTAGATGTATGTGTCAAAGATAGGACACTGTTGCTGTCACACTGGTTTCAAAGGTCTTAATTTCCATGCGATTTATCAGACAGTTGATGTCTCTATATAGATGACTTATTGTTGACATGATGTAAACAATAAACAAACCAATTTTTCTGTCACAGCACTATTTTTAAATCTGTCCTCAATACAAATGGTCCTTGGAACTTTGCATTTTGTTATTAATCAGAGAGATGAAGCAGAAACAGCATGACCTTGTAAAATATGTCATAGTAACAATAGACTTAATTATAGCCTCCGAAAAGCAACGTTCAAATCAAACCATTCCTATTCTATACAGCAGTTTTACTACATGTAGCAATAACGAAAGATAGTTAGATGGCTTTTGTAGCCATACGAATTAAGTACTGCACAAAACCTATGACCTTCGATTGTGACCTTTATCAAGTCTTAGTTTGATTGCTGTTTTGGGGCGGGTTGGAAAGTCAAACAGTGAATATTCCCTAGGAGATGGTTTTCTGAGGTATCCTCTACCACTTAACTCTTCTCGTCAAAGACCAGTTCCTGTCAAAGAGCAGTTCTCAGCTGATTTTTTATTTCAGCTTTTGAAATGAGAATTTATAATATTTTTTCATGTGATTGTAATGCAACACATAGGGCACCTACCACTACGTACAAAAATTTCGTAAATTCACGTTTTTTTTATATTCCTAATAACTTAAAATCTGGTAACTGGTCTTAGCAGAGAACCAATTCTCACCACTACTTATGAGAGTCAAATTGAATCAAACATGATGTGTCATAAACAATGAACAAACAAATTATAATGAGCAAAAATTTTTAACGAAACATTTGATCTTTTCAGTGTCTCAGATTGAATATCCGTTCGCACTCAGATTAAAGGATGGAGGACATTATTTTATGGAGAATGAAGAGAATGTGAACAAAGTTTCATTGTTATTGTTTGACTTTATTAATCATACAAGAAATATATCATCTCATGATAGGCACTGACATTTATTTTATTAAAATTTGAAAATTTTGTTTCGTTGTTTGTAAAATGTATATATTTAATTTTGTTCTCTGTCTACCACAACTGCCTGAACCTTTACTCTATTTGCTTGGTTCTGGACCAAGAGGTCAAGTGTTGGAACAATATTTAGGACTCATTATACCCTACAAGACCAAGTAGAAGGGTATACTGGAATCAACGTGTCCGTCTGTGCGGCACATTGGTTTTCCTTACTTTTTTCTCACATGCTTTGACATACTGAACTGAAGCTTGGTATAAAACTTTGGTGTGATGATCTACAGATCATTTCTTACTTTTGTCATGATTGACCACCTTTTCCAAGAGTTATTGCCTTTTGACCAAAATTCATTTTCCGGGTTTTTTTTCCTATGTGCATTGACATATTGAACTGGAATTTGGTATATAACTTTGATGTGATGATCTACAAATCAAGTTCTACTTTTGTTGCGATTGACCCACTTTTCCAAGAGTTATTAACCTTTGACTGAAATTTGTCTTCCTCATTTTTCTCTCATGTACTTTGACATACTGAAATGAAACTTGGTATATGACTTCAATATGATGATCTACAGATCGAGTTTACTTCTGTTTAAATTTTTTGTGACATGACCCTCTACTTAGCACCAGATGTTCAGCTTCCTATCAAGCTATCTTGACTACTCTTCTTTACTGTCTTGTCATAAAGGGATTAATCGTCCCGTTAGGACAGCTCTAGTTAGTTTCATGTTCTTTTGTATGAAGCAGCAAAAACTAAGGTCCTTGATTATGGTGTGTGTTTGTAGATCATAAATCCTGAGGCATACAGTGTAGCTAATTCAGTGGTCATATATATAAATATATATATATATACTTAAGTTTTTTGTGACTAAATGGTGATGTCTGCCGTCCATCTGTCTTTCTGTCTGTCTTCCAGTTCATTGCAGAAAGGCCATTGACAATAACCCTTTCACACTGCACATATAGATAGACCTTGATGAGCTCTATCCATTGAAACCTTTATTTGATCTTAATTACTTTGACCTTGAAGATTCCCAATTTCAAGGTGAAATGTGTAATTGACTTTAATTCAATTACAGAAAGACAGTGGGAATTATTTCTTTCAAACCTCCCACGTAAATTGACTTTGATGACTTTCTTTTGTGACCTTGACCTTGAAGTTTCCAAGTTTCAAGGTCAAAGGCATATTTTAGTTTAGTCCAGTTACTGAAAATCTGAGAAATAGATCTTTCAAACCACACATGTAGATAGACCTTGAATGAGCTTCGTGACCTTGACCTTAAAGGTTCCCCATTTCGAGGTCAAATGCTTAATTATACCCCCCCCCCTTTTCAATGAAGTTAGACTATAAGAATTGGGTCTTTCAAATCTTAAATTCTGCTTTCAATAACTGTCAATGCTTGCCAATCTGACCATACAACCTTCAGTGGTTTCTTGTAATTTCTGCGATTTTCCTTTAATTTCTGAAAGAGATGACAACAAAATATACTGGTATGTAGCACAATTTTAGATATATGCATGTAACGTTTATGATACAAAACTTTTTTAAGTCTAAAGGGAATTTTTTTAAACATTTTGTCCTTGGTGTTTAGCATCTGAGTAAATATCAGCTTTTTTTCACAGAAGATATTTATTTATTGATTGATTGATTATTGTTTTACGTCACTCCACGATTATTTCACGTATATGTTGACGGCATCTGCCTGATGCATTGCATACAATAAAGACCTTTGCGACGGACCCACCCGAAGCAGTGAGGGATCTTTTACGTGCCACGCAGACCTGGGTTTTTACTGTCTCATCCGAAAGACAGTACACCGGTGTGTCCAGGGCGGGAGTCGAACCCGGGACCTGTCGATCACGAGTTGAGCACCTTATCCACTAGGCCACATCGGGTTGTATTGCTTCAGCAATTCTCAATATACCGGTTATCCACTTAACCACTAGGCCACACCTGCTTAAGATATTTATTACATTAGGTATATGGTAGATGATGAACATGCTAAAGTGAAAAAAAAAGAATTTTTAGTCTGTTGAAATCTTGAAGAGTTAGTGGCCTTTGATTTAGAGAAGCACATAAATCTGCGTCAAAAGATACTCATTTAAACTCCTTCCAACCTATCTTGTGGATTGCATTTTTGTGCATGAATTGTCTGCTTACAGACGGATATGAGTTTTCTGTATCAAAACTATTGAGTTACGGGCCTTATGTCTCCTATCAGAATTTGCCACCACAATATTCTGTCATGGCAAGGTTTGATTAGTTGGGTGCATTTCTGGTGACAGGGAAGTTGAGGGGGGAGGGGGCAGTCAAGAGTCCCGTCAGTGGCCTTTGTGTGTCCTGTCTTTCAAATGAGACTATAAATATGGTAAAATGGTACATATAGGCATGGATAGCCAAAGACATATCATTGTTTTGAGTGGTTCCGTTTTATAGGTCTAAAATTCTGTACACAGCATCAGGTGGTTGCCATCACCACACAAGTGCAACAATCCTGACGTTACATAAAATAAAAATCAAAGAAAAGAAATAGATATTTCTTAAATTTGATAAGCAAGTTGGTGTATAGAATCAGAGTGCATATGCACTAAGACATGAGAATTTTGTCTATCAAGGTTTAGGAGATGTCAGTTCATTTCATATTTATTGGAATCTTTACTTACCAACCAGATCTAAATGCTAGGGTATATTACAAAAGAATATAAAGCATTTCAAATTTCTTATTTCAATGAATACCATTTACAGTTATAATGTTTCATTTTCAAAATGCTCCAAGAACCGTCTTGGATCAATAGACCCTTTGCATAATTACTTGGGAACTACCGTTTTAATCGACAAAATCACTAGTTCTGCAAGATGCCGCAAGAGATCACCAGTTTTAGTCCACAGAAAACCGGAGGGTACTTTTTAAGTTTCCAGTCCATCTGAGATACTTAGGTTTTCCGATTTTTTTTTTCAACCACTGAAGTTATTATCTTGAAATTTACTACTGTATGTAGATTTCTATCAATGTGTTACAGATCAAGCTGGAATTTGATCATGATTGACCAATTTTTGAAAGAGTTACGGCGCTTGGACTTATTAAATCTAATATGGAAACCGATGGGGGACATGTATTGCTTCAGATTGATTGGTTGAATATTGTTTAACGTCACTCCACGATTATTTCACGTATATGGTGACGGCATCTGCCTGATGCAATGCATACAAACTTAGACCTTAGCAATGGACCAACCCGAGGCAGTAAGGGATCTTCTACGTGCCACGCCTACCGTGACGTGGACCTCCGTTTTTACTGTCTCATTCGAAAGACAGAACACCGGTGTGCTCAGGGCGGGAGTTGAACCCGGGACCTCTCGATCACGAGTTGAGCACCTTATCCACTAGGCCACATTGGCTTGTATTGCTTCAGCAATTCTCAATATACAGGTTTAT
Organism: Pteria penguin; assembly: GCA_035048485.1. NCBI lineage: Eukaryota > Metazoa > Mollusca > Bivalvia > Pterioida > Pteriidae > Pteria > Pteria penguin. Next base: position 33,035,271 of record CM068591.1, on the reverse strand, counting down.
TATAACCTCAAAAATTTTACGGATAACGCGTACCATATGCAAAACTGAACTTCAGTTCCGCTGATACCGTGAAAAAATCTATTGGTTAAGTGCTTTCCTGGCGACCGAGACGTCTTAGTTTCGACTCCCGCCGGTGGGATGTCTGTGTCTCGTCTATCGTATGAGACTGTACAACTCTAGATCCAGTGTCACGGTAGACGTGGCTTGTAAAAGTCCCCTCACTGCATCAGCTAGGTTCCTTACAAAAGCTTTAAAGTTCTGAACGGTAATGGTTCTTTCATGAATATTTGTATTTTTAAAAAAAAACAAGTGCAGCAGGGCAAAGGAATGAATATTCAAGATGATGGAAAGAGTTGTCATTACGCCATAATAAATGGAGGTGAAACAGAAAATTGTGTATATTTATATGTAGTATTTCGATAAATTTGAAAGAATATATGATAACCCCCTCCCCTTTCCTTGCTTTCTCCTGGGTTGCTTCACGATATTTCAGAGGTTTAAATTGCCGCCTAGTCCCTGCTTCAATACGTTTTAACATTTGTCGAAAGCCCCCCCCCCCTCCCTTTTTAAATCCATCAATCAATCAGCTTTCGAATCTCTCGAAATTCCGTATGTCCGAATACACTGATATGATTTAAGACAAATTCTAAATCTTTATTATACATGTAAATAAAATGCCATCTAGCTAGCCGAGCATCAAACGATGCACTCAATGACATCCCGCGCTCTCAATCAGCAAGTCAATTAAAATCGTTTTATTGCTTATTTAAAGAATAAAATCTATTCTAATGCTTTACGGATCAAGCAAATCACTTCACCAAGGATTTCAAAAAAAAAAATCAATATAGATTTGAATTCGAGTTTATCAATAACACAGATGCGACCGTCGCATACTGCGGCCAAATGTAATGGAAACTTTCGATCATTTGAACAATATTAATCGCATTTGATGATGTTGGGACTTTTGCGGAGGCGCGACCTCCGTTTGTACTGAGCGTGAATAATGTCGCTGATATTTGAAACACCCTATTCATACTTGTTTATGTGGAGTGATAAATTGACAAGGTTTGTCATCTCAACGTCCTCCCGACTTGTAGCAGCAGCACATCAGTTGGGAGACTTGGTTAGGTGAGTCGATATTTTGTATAATTAAGTAAGAGAGAAAGAAAGTTGGCATTCTTAACTACTTTTTATCTATTTACTTATTTATTTATTCATTATTTTTATTATTATTTTTTTTTAATTTGGGAAGGGGTGGGGGAGGGGGGGGGGGGGCTGTCTGCATGACTCTAAAAAGCACTTCAAAAAGATGGGACAAAGTTTGAATTTTGTTTCATTTCGTAAAGTGATAAAACATTGGTCCATGATGGGCCCAGAAAGTGCCCCCCTTTTTTTCCCTTAAATTGGTTCCCCGATTAGGCTATGATCTGTTAGTAAGTTTACTCGGTCCAATCATAAAAGTATTATTTTTAAATTTTTTTCAGAATTATTTCAAGGCCTTTGCAACTGACCTTTATCATTTGTCAATGAATATAAATCTTCACAGATACATATTTCTGCCTATGAATTTTTTATTATCCCATATCTATTAATGATACAATTAATCTTTTTAAAAATTAGAAAATTAAATAACATCTTTAGCTTTAGAATGTTAACATGACTTAAATAAGGTACCCCATCAAAAAGTCTATCAATATTTTTACGAAATGATAGTATTTAATATATAAATATGACTTGAAATAAGGTACCCCATCAAGGAAATTCCATTTATAATTTCATGAAATGATAGTCATTGACTTTCACACATTGTATTTTCAATCCAGTAGGGTCAACAATATGTAAAAATTAATTAACAGAGTAAAACAATTTTAAAAACATATAAACGTATATGTACAACACTGCCCTTCAGTGAACGTTAAGATTTTATTTCCCTGTATCCCCCTGGATACAATAGCACCTTAGCGCTGTAGGCAGTTTCAATATTTCTGTTTGAGTTTGGTTTTATGATTATGACAGCCATAAATATGTGAGCGACGTGCCATGATGCCACTTATAAATCCAACATCAGTATTCTGAACCACTACATACGTCAGTGCCTAGTCAAGCTAGAATTTTAATGAAGGAAAATATCGAAATCAATTATCTCGTTTATTTATATATCTATGTATCTTTTATATACTGCGTTTCATTTCTTTTTTTTTTTTTTTTCATTTCCCTCTTTCTTCTTCTTCTTCCTCTGTCGTTGAGTGATGTAAAACAATATTTTATCTATCAATCGACCAATCTTGCTGTTGCTGTGTTATTATTATTACAATTATTATTATTATTATTATTATTATTATTATTATTATTATTATTATTATTATTATTATTATTTATTTATTTATTTATTCATTACTTTATTTTACTTCATTTTGTTTTCATATTAATTTTCTTCCAACACCATCTGCACATCCAAATTTCGTATTCACAGCATTAAAATGGAAGAGATATACGATTCACAAGAAGATAACAGACGCTATACGTAGATCAAAGCAATGTAATCTATTGCACCAAAGTTTTAAATAAATTTTCATATATTCTCTTTTTGTCACATGATTATTGTAACGGAAATATTGCGTAACTTTCGTAATATCAAAGCTTATTGTGTTCATGCAGCGGAAAACAGAACCCACGTGCTTAACATTTCTAGGTCAGCAAATATCAATGTAGGTCATCCAAGTCATCTGGTATAATCGCGGTGTTTGATGGTGTTGATGCAGTATCATTTGTAGTGTTTTCGGCGATAGTTTTGCGCACGAGTTAAATAATTTATATTTCAAAAACGATGGCGGCACTGAAATGCATGTACGTATGTTTTTGTTTTTGTCTTGTGTTTTTGTTTGGTTGGTTGGGTTTTTGTTTGTTTGTTTGTTTTTGTTTGTTTATTTGTTTGTTTGGGGGTTTTTTTTTGGGGGGGGGGGGTGATATTTTGTTTTCATCATTTCCTTATATTTGATTGATTGATGCGGATTGATTATTCTATTGATTTGTTTATAATTATTATTATTACTTGTATTTTAATTGTTATTATTATTATTAGGTTTATTACTATTATTATTATTAGGTTTATTATTATTATTATTATTATTATTTATTTATTTATTTATTTATTTATTTATTTATTTATTTATTTATTTATCCATTTATTATTGCTCTTGCGGTCTTTTGGCGACAAAGAAAAAGTTTTAACATTGTAATGAAAAAAGCTATCGATGTGTATCTCTACATGTTTTAACCGACGAGACGTTGCTTGAAGTCGATAGAAAGCGGCAAATAATGAAATGTTGCCGAAACGTCTTAATGTGGCTCATGTGTTGTGCCAAGAGTGGGACCGGGGATCCGAAACAGCCCCGCCCTTCTTCGTTGGAATTCGACACTCTACTTTTAGTACTTTTGTTGTAAAATGTGTGTTATACGGGTGAATTTACATTCCACAACAAAAAGGATTCTCCCAGTTCTCTTGTCGAATTTCTCTGCGTGGACCTTTCTCAGCGAAATATCTGGATTTGTGCCTGCAATACTCTGCATCCTTCAAAAGGAATTCGACACGGTCGTTTAATACAAATTAAATCATTTTCTTTTGTACTTTTAAGTCTCGGTTTTCCTTTGTCGTTATTGTGATGATTGGTTGAAATCATTTAATTTTAAGTGGTGCTTTTAAAGCGTGGTATTTTCACATTATAATTAATCTAAAACATTATTGTAGTGGAATGAGAATCTACATATTATTTACATGTTTAAACACCTACACACCTTCGCAAGCTATCCACGTACCCATGACCTGCGCATGCCAATTAACTGTGGAGTAATTTCATTGTACTCAGGCCACCGCATGCGCTTTTATGTATAATAACACCTACCATTTCAAAATTTCCAAAGGTAGGGGAGGGGCGAGTTTTACAAAATAAGTTCATAGATTATGCTCATAAATTAATAGGACAGAGATTGCCGTTTTCGACGTGGGAAGTAATGTTTTGTTATTAAAATTTCATATTTGGAGTTTAACAATCGAGAGATTCAAACCTGTGACCTTTTACTTTAATGACCGACGCTCACAAAATACATGAAATTGAGGATAGATAAAAGTCTTATAAATACGATCTTAATCTTTTATTGAAAAATTGTTTAAGAAAAATAAGGCATTAGTCAATAACATTTTAAAGACTGTTCATAGGAATATAATAAAATGTTAATATAAAACTTGAAAAGGGACTAAATTACATTTTCTTCGCAGTTGAATGAATTACAAACGGAACCCAAAGAAACCTAACTGAAGTCGTCTCACATAGATTCGTTTCTTTGTACCTTTTATCTGCACGATTTAGTGTTTTTCCTGTATCGATAGGGTTTATTGAAATATAGACATATATATTGTATTTACTTTATCATTTGGCCGATGAAGTTAAAGCAATGCTCATTCGAGCAAACATTTCATTTACAAGTGTGTATGAATTTCGTTTCAAAAAGCGGCGCGACATAATTTGAATTTCATTAACTTTGAATTTGAAGGTCGCTTCAATCATATCTATGTATAATGCACAACTTCCATAAATTGTATTTTGTCAGAAATATTGATGTGTACATTAAAGGTAAATATTGCTTAAGGCGAGTGTGAACTGTTGAAGTTTTATATCGCGTTTGTTTGTCAGATAAGGTGTTCCATATCTACAAGCCGATCGCAAGATAAGCTGAATTTAAGTTCTTGTAAACGAAAAATTAACAAAGTGCAGGTAAATAGACTTTACTAATATCATTTATATGAAGAATAAGATGTTCGTTTATTGATTTCTAAAAGTGCATGTATCTGTAAGAGTATCTAATACAGTTAATTATAACCACTTTGAGTTCCAAATAAACTAAATTGTTCCATAGCACCCCTCTTGGTCGTTGACCGGGATTGTCAGTTTTTCACAACGTCTCCCTCTAGACATAATACGGGGTTTTTCTTTATTTATTTTATTTTATTTTATTTTATTTTATTTTATTTTATTTTATTTTATTTTATTTTATTTTATTTTATTTTATTTTATTTTATTATCATTATTATTATTATTATTATTATTATTATTATTATTATTATTATTATTATCATTATTTAATTGTTTTATTTATTTATTTATCTATTTTTATGTTACTTAATTGTACTTACTTAACTTGCTTATGTTTACGTTCAATCGTTAAGCTCTATAAACAAATCACTCTCTGAAATTATAGATCTATTCTCTCAAAGTAATGCTTATCGAATTTCTATTTCATTTTTTCTACAGTAAGGTAGCTTAATGTTGCTATGTACACGTATTTCGTTTCGAACTTAATGTCTCCACTGGATTCTGGTATACATGTACAAACTCCCAGAGTGTCATGCCCAGTAATAAAAGGCTGACTTTCTTGCCAGGTAAAATAGGTGTAGACTGTTACAAGTAGACTGTCTGTTGTCCTCGTCTCCATAAGTATGGTTGTTGTTGTTGTTGTTGATGATGATGGTGACGCCGTTGTTGTTGTTGTTGTTGTTGTTGTTGTTGACGATGATGATGTTGTTGTTTTTGTTGTTGTTGATGATGATGTTGTTATAATTATTATACGTCCGTCATTAGACGGGACGTATTATGTTATGGCGCTGTCCGTACGTCCGTCCGTGCGTCCGTCCGGTGTCATGTTTTCCGGACTTTTTTTGCCGTCTTTCAAGATATTGAATGGAAATTTGGTATATAGCTTTATTTCAAGCGGCGTCAGTACCAGTTCAAGTTTTGTTACGATTGACCTACTTTTGACGGATTTATGGCCCTTGGTTCAAGATTTTTTCAGAAATTCATTAAAAATCTATTTTTTGTCAAAACATTATGAAATTTCTCCACTGGATTCTGGTATACATGTACAAACTCATGAAACAAGTGAAATGTACCAACTATCACATATGTTACGGGTTTTAATATCTTTTTCTTCATTTTTGAGAAATTTATGATTGGGGGGGGGGGGTGACCATCTGTCCTAAGTCATGTTTCCCGGACTTTTTTTAACGTTTTTCAAGATCTTGAATTGAAATTTGGTATAATGCTTTATATCAAGCGGCGTCAGTGCCAGTTCGAGTTTTGTTACGATTGATCACTTTTGACAGATTTATGGATCTTGGACTTCTAAATTTCAAGATTTTGTTTTGAAAATTCATTAAAATCTAATTTTTTGTAAAAACGTTATGAAATTTATCATGAAACAAGTAAAATGTACCAACTTTCACATATTTTACAGATATTGATATCTTTTTCTTCATTTTTTGAGAAATTTATAATTTAAGGAAGGGGGGGGGGGGGGCTTGTACTAAAAAATTTCAAGTTTTTTTTTTGCAGGTCAAGTTCCAAGATGGGTTGGATAGGACCATTTCTGCAGGAGTTACATGTATTGCCTTTGGACTTATTTCTATGATAAAATGCTATGAAACGCAATTAACTTTAGTAAACGTTAGATGTTTTTCATGAAAATCATGCCCCCGTCATGATCCCGTCCGAATTAAACGACGGGCGTATTATGCTACGCTAGGCGTTGCTCTTGTTATTATTGTTGTTGTTTTTGTCGTTGTCGTCGTCGTCGTTGTTGTTTTTGTTGTTGTTGTTGTCCTAGTTATGAGATTATTGTTGCTAATTTGGTTGGCAAATTAGAGGCGACGGACTGGATAGGAAAGGAGAGGAAAGGGATGAGTGATGGAGAGGAAAGGACGAGGGTGGAGTGAAAGCGGGAAAAGGGCTACCCACTCAGCACTGTCCTCTCGTATATTTGCCACCCGCATATATGTTGTCCAAGTCTGATGAAAATGTGACTTTCGAAGTAAATATAATAATAGAATTTTTGTAATTTTCTTCAAGTATGATTAACCTATTGTTCAACTTATATCCTGTTACCAATTATTCGGGTTCAGCAAGGCACAAAAAAGACGGAAAACTCATCATCCTTAACCTGAATTACAGTTCCCATATGTGTCCTTCCTTGGACCGATCGGTCACTATTCCCAAGCACAATGCTGTTAAATTGACGCATTGTCAGGAAATACAATATAATAAATGAGCGTTGTTATTATCCTTGTGCGAAAAGCCCTATACTATTGGATGCAGTAAACATATTTAATCCAGAGAAGAGTGGGTTTGATAAGTTCGTCACCGTGAAATTTATGACCGATTTGGACTTTTTCATAGGCAAATAATTGGATTATCGACCCTGTCCGGATACTTCAATACCGTCATTTCTTTTTAACCGTGGACTGAGACATTAAGTATTTGTTTTTCTTGAGCTACGCCTTCTAAATTAACGTTTCATTGAGAAGTTTTAAATCAATAGAAAGAGAAAATTATTTGAGGATTGTTTGAACAATTTTAGAGATTAACCTCATCAGGTATGAAAACATTTAATTGTGAACTATACACTATGTGGCAGTAGTGTTAAGGTAAGACGACAATCATTTTACGTGTGTATGGTTTTTTTTTTTCTTCTTTAATTTATCTTTTTAGAGAGAGAGAGAGAGAGAGAGAGAGAGAGAGAGAGAGAGAGAGAGAGAGAGAGCTATTTACATGTACACCATAAATGTATGAATTATAGACGACATTGGCACTATGTTCAAACAGCATTTCCTTCATTTTTATCTCTCTCTCTCTCTCTCTCTCTCTCTCTCTCTCTCTCTCTCTCTCTCTCTCTCACACACACACACACACACACACACACACACACACACACACACACACACACACACACACACACACACACACACACACACACATATTATTTGGAGGGGGATGTTTAGGGACAGACCGGAGTGCTTTAGGAGTCTCAAGCTCTTCCGTTTTTCGAACATTATACTGAAAAATCAAGTTATTTATATATTCGACTTGGATTTTAGTTCTTTCTAGTTATATAAAAAACAACGTGAAGTGATGTATTACACTTATCTCTATTAAGCATTACAGGAAAGCCATGGTTCGATTCCCGGATGGCGCCACCTTGATTAAGAGGTGCTTCCATGACGTGATATATTCAAGCACTGACCACGCACGGGATTGCTTAACTTGCTACAGAGCTTGGCGTGGAGACCCACATCGCCGGGAAAGCTAGTTTATTAGCGAGGGTTATATATCTCCGTCACGTTACCCCTTTTCATGGAATCTTCGTCTTAGGTTTGCGGGTTTCTCTAGACAACCAAGTGACCTCTCCCACGGTAGACATCCATCCTACATTGCAAAAACACCATGTTCACAAGTCAACCGCCTGTCCATCCTCATTGGGATGACCAGGAGACCGGTCACTCAAATACACGTCACTTGGTTGCCACCAAGTGTTACGTGACGGCGGGTCACACATCCAAGCACTGACCACGCCCGGGCTGGCTCAACTTACCACAAAGCTGGACGACGAAAAAAAAAAAAGACATAGCCAGAAAATCTAGCTTACTAATGAGGGTGATAAATAAAGTCCTTTATGTGTCTCCGTCACTTATCTCAGTTCAACAAGAGTTTTCTTCAGTTTTGAATTCATCTACACATATCGATAATTTTAAAACGGTATAATATGCTTCCAAGGGTCCCCCATTTTGTATATTAGATCCTTGACCCAAAAGTACTTAACCTGCCCTTTTCCTTGTCAGCACTGATAAATAAATAAGTAAGTAATGTCACTGATCTTGACCAAACCTTGAAACGTGTATCAGTGAGACTTATATTAAGCTAATTCTTTCAATCTTTGATAAGATTAACTTGCTAAGCTTAAATAGATGTTCACACCACCGCATATGATGTGATTATCGTGCATAAAAGAAATATTGTATGTTTAAGAATGGATTTAAAGGCTACACACAATGATGTTTATTGCCCTTAGTAATCTCTCCGGAACACGATCCTCCGGAACGGGTCGGGAAATTAGATGTTTTACATTGCCTTTTGTGGAGGGAGTAAAAAGTACATAGAGAAATAAATTAATTTCACTGAATATATTGACAGGTAAAGTACTTTTGTAATATCATATATAAGAATGGAAAATACTTACGAGTGTGTTAACTGTAGGGTGTTGATGCGTATATTTTGCCTACATGGATTAAAAAGAAAATGCGATTATATTCAATTTTTGAAAGTACGCAATAAGTAAGATGGAAAAAAAATTGTGTTTCAGAGATATTGTATGATTTATTTATTTATTTATTTATTTATCGATTAATTTATTTATTTATCTATCTATTTATTCTCTTCCTTGTTTTGCTATCAGTTTGCTTGTAAACGTAAAACAGTTGATGAAGACTATGCATAGTACGAGTTATTACATGTAAATACAATCAACCCTGTATTAAGCGACCACTAAAAGGAAGGTAGAAAGGTGACCACTGAAGACAGTTGACCTTTTAATGCAGGTTGATTTTGTATAGATTAATTTTAGCAAGGAACGCATAAATACGGTCGTGTAAGAATGGTGGTCGCTTAAAGCAGGTGGTCTCTATAGCAGGTTTGAATTAGAGAAAAAGTTATACAATAAGGGTTTTTTTCAAAAGCACTGGGATGAAATTATGTTGAATTGGATAGCTAATGAGAAGAAATAAAGAAAGAAAGAAAGAAGAAAAACATCATAGCACGAGACAGCATTTCTACTATTTCCTTGTCCCAATGGTGTACATAATGTAGAACTGTGGTCCAAAGCTATACACCATGACTGTTTTCATATTAAGACCCATCTCTCTATGCTGAACGCTGCAGATGAAATGGCACTCTTTTCACCTTTTTTAGCCACTGTGTCTTTATCACGTAAAATAAACGATGTTTAATTTTCGTCTATGTAAAATACATGCTAACGTTACAAATCATTAGAATAGATTATGAATAATGCACTTCGAGAACTGAGTAAATGACTATGTAATATTCTGTCTGCAAAAAGGCACTCAGAGTGAGGATATTGATTTACAATATTGCGATTATGAACTCTTAAGCCGAATGATCTCCACTAATTTGCCTTGTAACATTTAATGTACTGAACACTTTAGAGACATCACAGAATTTATTGTGTGGAATTCCATAATATTTTTTTTCAATATATTTCTTTTGTTGTTGTTGTTGCTGTTGTTGTTGTTGTTGTTGTCAAGACATCCGCCTAATGCATTACACAGAGACAGCTTCAGCGCAACGTAATGTCATATGTAATATGGATATTTTTTTTTTTTGGAAGCAATTACCATATTCATTAACTCAAAAAAAAAATTTCCATATTACATATGGCAGTAATTACATTGAAAATGCTCCTTTCCCCACCTTCTAGGGGTTAGGTACTTGTGCATTGTGTTTTGTTTACATAACGTTAGGCAAACTCCATTGTTATAATTGTCTCATTAACGGGCCTTCTAAAATTACATCTATCTAATAACTTTTACAATTATACATTTTATTAAAATCACCAACTAGTCATTTTCATCTCTGCTCTATTAATACCTGTTCACTGAATAATATGGAATTTAAATAGATGTTCACAATGAAAATCATAATCAACCTATGAGTTTAATTTAATATTTCTCGATCCTTTGTAGAGGAATTTTAGGACGGTCGCATAACAGTTCCGTCGTGACGCTTTGCGATTGTTTAATTATAAAATGGCTAAAAATAAATGATTGTCCCGGTCGCGTTGACATGCGGTTATCATTTACCATCATAGAATTGAAAAGTTTTAGAAAACAGAAATGATTTATTGAATATTAATTATTTTGATGACTGATAACTCCAGTAGACCGCATTAAATATGCAATAACAAAGCTGACAGTAGAATAGGAATGGTAAAATACTAAGTGAATGAAATGAATTTCATTTATGGTTTTTATATGTTAGGAGTGTTCGTCGTTTCAATAATATACCGGGTAAAAGGTGCGGACAGAGAAGCCTTCTCTTTCTCTCCCCCCCCCCCCCCCACCACCATTCCCTTTCTCACTCCTTTCACTCCTCCCCTTTACTAGCCTTTACATCCCCTCCCTCCCACAATTTGCTCCCTCGTATTTTCAATTCTATTGCGATATGCAATGTTTAACTTCCCTTGCACGAAGTGACCCAGTCCAGGAATCGAAACCTGATCGACTTAATTTCCAGAGACTTCATATATTCATTGAATTTTTCGTACGAAAAGAACTGCCAACACATATCTCCCGTCTTCTATTGAGAGAGAGAGAGAGAGAGAGAGAGAGAGAGGGAATTGAAATTCGATATCAACATCCATTATGGTATACAATACAATATTCCTATCACAGAAAGTATACCTAAACCGAGACAAGCCTAAGCATTATAAAAATATTCTAAATATTTAAATTAAACGGAGAGCGATATCTGTGTTTTTCATCGTATGTCTATTATAAAAACAATAAATAAACCACTATAAATACTCCCAAGGTATTAATTTCAAATTGATGAAAACGCTATGATGATCAATAAAATCATTAAGGCCACGCACACCGATATATACAAAGTTAAACTCGTGTCACATTTCATTTTATCTACATCTACTCGACGCTGCCATGCGAGGGTTTCTTACACTGTGACTTTAATCATTAGCGTCCGGATTTGTAGCCCGGGGACCTTTTGTTTCAACTCTTAATTAAAAGACCGTTCGTTGGTGTAAATATCAATGATGACGTAGCAAATTGGCTTTCATCAAAATGACGTAAACAAAGCAAGGTCGGAAACCAATGATCTGACCATTAATGTCCTGTAATTGTCTTCATTGTGACCGGAAATTTTCTTCCTCTTTCTATGGAATTAAAGTAGTTAAAAGATCGATTTTGATTGGAGGTTCTCTACCTTTATTTGTCATAGATACTGCAGAAACATCATTAGGGACGCACCGCGACGATTGGAATAAACACAGTGTAAATCCCACAGATTCGTTTTCATGACAACGAGTTGATGACGTAAACTCCTCTTTAACCATTTCAGGTTGTTTATGGATGTTACAGATTTGATTAACTTTTGAGGACGTCAGATGGGCTCGCCTGACATCGCTGGTCATTTTTATGACCGTGTGGTCAACTTACTGACCAAAGATCCCGAGGATAGACACGAGCAAGAAATTGACCAAATTCTTTCGTGGTTTAGGAAGAAATCCGAACTCTTCAAAACTTTAAAGAGAGGTAAGCAGCCTTTGTGTACCTTTTCATGTAATTGTAGGTGTATGAATTGTTCTGTCATCTCTATAAATAAGATTTTAAACGTCTTTTTAATGAGTTAATCCATCTCTGCTTTGTACTAGAAAACCTGTTGATTCCAAGATGTCTGCGATAAAAGTTTCCATTCACAACTATTACGGAATTGAAAGTGATTTTAGCATAGCAATAAAGCTTTTTGTTCGATTCAGAGTAAAGAAAGGGTGAGGTTGGGTTGATTACAATTCTGTTAGTTAGCTTTTAGGCTTATTTTTCTTCGGAGAAATTATATTAAGTTTCAAAATCGGGTTCCATGGCATGCGCGGATCCAGAGGAATGGACCGGGGGGTCTAGACCTACCCTGAGAATCGGCGAATATTACTTCTCTTGTGATTTTTAGATATAAATACCAGTAAGTAATTTTAGACAGATAAACATCGGTGGGTCCCCCTCTCGGAAAATTCATTGAAAGTGGAAATGTTACATTAAAGTTTTTTGTTATAGATAGTTTTAAAATTCTTTGAATTATAAAACTTTAATGTAACAGAAACACCCCCTTCCCCTTTTCCTTTTTTTTTTCTCGACTAAATTTCTGGATCCTCACCCGCATGATGCATTCGACAATATACTGCAATAAAGACACAAACCGGGGAGATACAGGTTCAAGAAAAGAATAAGCTGGCTTCAATATTAATACATGTATATTATAAACAACACCCCTTGTCTTCCTCCATTTTGAAGAAGGATAGCGGCGCTCCTCAAAACTACGTCTCGACGAGAACAACTCCATTGCTACGCCAGAAACTAGTCTTTTTTTCAGGGGCAAGGGATGTGTATGGGGGTTATTTATAATCGGGTAAGGGGAATAGACATTGTCTCCCTAATCCCAAGGTTAATGTTGTCACACGCCAAATGGTTGTAATAATGAATATAAAACATATATATATATATATATATATATATATATATATATATATATATATATATATATATATATATATATATATATATATATATACTAAAATGAACTTAGCGCCCCGACTAACATTTCACAAATGATATCTCTGCAGAAATTTTCAAGGTCAAAATCTGTGAAAGCCAAACATTCAGTAGAGCAAAATAATTGCTGGCAAGCTTAAAATTTTTCACTTTCTTAAGTTGATAAATGCAAGGTTAAACATAGATTAAGTTGTTTTGTATGTAATTTCAAGTAGAGTCAATTGACTCCAAGGAATCCACGGTAACATGAATTTGAAAACTTCTCAGTACCCCTTACATGTGTCTTTCATGTGAACGCAGAGACATTCCGAATGATTAAATCTAGATTCCTTTCGAAAAGAACTAAATATTCATACTAATTACGCCTTGTATCATTCGGGACGATGCGATATAACGCTTTTGAATTAATGTGAACACCACACCCGATTGCTATGCAATGCACACGCTCTAGATAGGTGTATATAATGTATTCAAAAACCTTTCATGCAATCGATCGTTTTATTGGTATTTCTAATTTCAAAAAGATTTAAATCATTTTCGTTTAAACGCTTTTTTCAATCTTAGATATCTGTTATTGCTATTTGCCAGATAGAAGATATGAAGGAAACTAGTTGAATGATATTTAATGGAACTGTCTTTTTATATGTGTTTACGGGAAGATATTTTCATGATAGCTAAACTAGAAGCACTATGTGCAACTGAGAAAGCATTGTTCATTATTACAATTTTAGTATTTCATTATCATTATTTATGTGTAATTGTATTATTTTAATTATATTTTTATTAATCTACTTGTATAGATATAAACTTCATCATCATCATCATCGTCATTATCCTCCTCCTCCTCCTCCTCCTCCTCATCATCATCATAATCATCATCATTATCATCATCATCATTATCATCATAATCATCATCATTATCACCATCAGTTCATCGACAACGAGCTGACAGTTGTAATTGAGCCTTTGACCTCTTGACACGAGCCATGCATGCAAACGTCTGTCCTTCACCCGTGACCGGCTCCGTAAAATTTCAATTTTAATGCAATTTCAAAAACATCACATGGAACAAAAACATTGGGGCGCCTCGATCGTGGAATAGGCCAAAATATTGCTCAGAACTTTTATTGTGACCTTCAGCCTCTCAAACAAGCAAGGTTCAACAGCAGAGCCCAGCCCAGTTGCGTACCAGCTGTGGGTGGGCGATTTTAGGTAGTTGGGTTTTCTTCACTATGTGACATTAAGCGTAAGCATATTTTTTTTCGTGGGGGGGGGGGGGGGGGGGGGGAAGCCAGGAAAAGAGGAAGAAAAGGGTAGGATTGGGAAAGAAATGTAATGATGTACCAAGAAAGAGAAGGGAAAGAAATGTTAGAGAATAGGATGAATAGGATTGGAGGGTAGAGTGGAGGTGGATGTCATTCGGCGGGAGGAGGAAGACATGGGAAAGGTAATGGAGTGAGAACAGAAAGGTTGGGGAGAGTCATACTTCATTCTCTGACCCATTTTATATGTGAAATAACCCGGAAGTGACATTACAAAATTAGCAATATGCAAATTCAATAGACATCAATTAAATTGCAGAAGATTAAAAAGTAAGAAAAGTTAGAAGATGGCAAACTTCATCCCAATGTACAACAAAAACAGGGAGAACAATTGTGGCAGGACCCGGGAATCGAATCTAGAGACTTCCGCTTCAGAGCGGAGCTCTCAACATTGAATTATTCCGGCCGGAATACGTCACCCCCCCCCCCCCACCCCCGCCAAAGGTTTCCAAATCTGGAAAGCTAACAGAAAATATAACGTGATTCTTCGGCTTCACATTGAGTCCATTCTGACGGCGCCATATACATGTATGTAACAGGCAGCTTGGTGTAAAAGTGTGGCCCGACCCAAGAATCGAACCTAGAACCTTCGATTTGTTGGACGGAGGCTCTTATCATTGAGTTATCCGGGCCGATACCTAAATCCCTCACCACAGCATACAGAAGTAGCCACATTCCTCCACGACTTTATCAGTCCTAGTTTTATCATATTTCATGCGGTATATTGAATGAATGAAATACATGCATTTTAAAGAAAATATACACTGACTTTGAATTTACATATGAAAGCAGCTATTATCATCAAATAAAAAAGGTAACTTCAGTCAATATCACTTGTACTCGAAATAGCACAAAATTGCAATACAATTCTATAATCATTTTCATTTACAGTGACTCTGTCGTCATTTAACCCGAGGGTATATTTATAAATGTCTAGAAATCTTTCCAATATTTAGATTATAAGTGAAAAATAATGGGGCAATATTAAATATGTTGTCAAACGTCGCATATCTGTCTAAATCAATCAACGTCAACAGGGATTTCAAACAAGTCAAATCGATTCAAAAGTCCCAGCGGAAAAATGTTTCATGCATTATTTTTAAAGTAATGAACCAGTAACGGATAAACGTTATCACGTTTTACGGATTTGACATTTGTGACCGCGTTATTGGGAAATTGTTGGTCTTTAACGAATGGATATAGCTCTACCCGGGGATTTGTCAATATTTCCAGGAAATTAATTCATTTCTATTTATCTAATTACAGTTAATAGCTACAATTCTATGTACCTTAATATTCTAACTCAATACTTAAGTGAAAGATATCTTTGAAAGAATAAAAATCAATAAACTATCAAAGAGTTAGATACTGTTACAGGGACAGATATGTAGAGGGAATTGTGGAAAAATGGTATTAAGTAGAAGAGATAGCTCTAGGTAGCTGAGTGGGTGAGTTCGGCAAGTATCGAATGAGCCATTGTGGTCATTCGAATCGGAGAAATTATAGAGCTTATTTCGTTGGTGCCGCGACTCCATCAGAATCAAATATTTATGTAATATTTTAAATTAATGTATTTATCTATTGTAAACATATCCATTGAACACATCCATGATTCTTTTCGCGGGGAAGGGGAGATTTTCTTTATATATATATATATATATATATATATATATATATATATATATATATATATATATATATATATACACATTTGTATATATATATATATTTTAAAGGAGTGGGGTGGGGTTGGGGTTTTAATTCATTTAATATTACTTATTGTTATCATTTTTGGAGGGTCATACGGCTAAATCAGTTCCTTTTTTTTTCGCCGAAAGTTTTTATGCCCGTTTAGTTTCATCCTACATAATTTAGGGACCAATTCAGTGACACCCCTCTCCTCCCCAAAAAAAGGGGGGGGGGGGGGGTGAATGTGATGGGTTCCAATCCAACCTGTGGCGGAAAAGTCATTCAAGTAAATCGAGGGTGTAATCTTTGAAACAGTGAATATGACCCTTCATTGGTAAATCTTTGCACCCAAAAGGGAGGGGCGTTATAAGCAAAGTAAAACTAAACAGGTCAAAATATTAAATGATGGTTGTCCTCTACTCCATATACTATTCAAAGAGAAAAGCATAAATGATTCCGTCCTTGTAAAACAAAAACATGCAATATATATATTTTTCATAATTTTTTTTTTTCACATAATATCTCGGATGACATTCTAAAGATTTGAAATGGTTATTGTCATCGATGGGACTTATCTATTTTTGACTTTTTTCTAACCGAAGTAGCGGGGAGGGCAACAAGCCCAGGGGTCGAATCCCACTGGTAACCTGTCCTTCGAGTGAGCCAGTGAAAACCGAGGCTCTGTGTCCGGGTAGACATTTGCATGAAGAGATATTTTATCTCTCCAGATGGGTCCTTATCATAGGTAAGAATTTCTGTGGATTGCATCAGACAGATGTCGTAATTATGCGCAGTGTAAGTAAAAAGTAAAATAAGTTTTTGAGATGACGCAAAACACCGAGCAAATTATGTCTTATTCTTCTTCCTTTTTCTAGAAATCGTAGCGGATTTGATAAAAAATTGTGAATTCGAAACTTCTGAAAAAGATGACGTCATCATTGAGCAGGGTGATAAAGGAGATTGGTGAGTTTTTTTTTTTTTTTTTTGGTAACTACACCTTAAATAGTTTCTGTTGTCAGGAAATAAAAGAAAGTATAATTTTACAAGAAAATAAATGTTTTCAGCGGGATATCATTCTGAAAACAGCTCGCTTAAATGATGCTCAGGTTGAACAGCCTACATACTCCTGTTTGAATAATGACTTTCTGTCTGCTTTGGCCAAATTAAAAAACAAAACAAAACAAAACAAAAACTTAACCCAATCAACCCCCCTCCCAGAAAAGCAAAAGAAATACATAATTTTAAAAATGAAAATAACAAAAACAAAGCCAACCCCAAACATACAAACGAACAAAAATTGCTTATTAAACGAAACAATTTTGCCTCTTACAGTTTCTTCATCATTCTCGGAGGAAGCGTGGCCATTCACATCAACACGAATTATGGAAATGATGACGACAATTTCAACGAAAAGAAATCAGAGGTCAGATCCAAGGACGATAACTCGAGTATTGCTAGTGAACGGCAACCTCTGGATAGGTCAATGTATGGCAACTACGTCGGCAAAATCGGTATGACAATCTTATACATTATGGCCATACAGTTTCCTCTCTTTTCTCGTGAAGCCGGCGTGACCTAGTGGTATTGCGCTGGCCTTTTGATCGGGAGACCGGAGTTCGAGTCCCGCTCTGGTCATGCCGGTGTCCTGTCTTTCGGATGAGACCGTAAAAACCGAGGCCCCGTGTCTTGGTATGCATGGCACGTTAAAGATTCCTCACTGCTTCGAGTGGGTCCGTTGCAAAGGTCAAAATTTGTATGCCCTGCATCAGACAGATGCCGTCACCATATACGTGAAATATTCGTGGTGTGACGTTAAACAAAAATCAGTGAATCAATCAATCTTGTCTCGTGTACCGTAGTTTACAAAATTATCAAAAGGTGCCATTTTTAGAAAACAATTCTGGGTCCATCCCTACAACTGTCATATATATAATCGATAGATGCATTAATACCTAATTCAGAAATCAGGAATAAGAATGGCTTTTAGAGAAAATATCATTTATGGATGCAAATAGTAAAGCTCAAACTAAAGGGAGGTATCCTAAGATGCAGGTTAAGTATTGTCTGGATAAGGACATTTATCTGTCTTGTTATTTTAACGAAATCCAAAATATTACTACTACTACTACTACTGCTGCTGCTGCTGCTGCTACTACTGCTACTACTACTACTACTACTACTACTACTGCCGCTGCTGCTGCTACTACCACCACCACTACTTCTACTACTACTATTACTACTACTACTACTACTACTACTACTACTACTAATACTGCTGCTAACTACTTCTACTACTACTACTACTAATACTGCTGCTGCTACTACCACTACTACTACTACTACTACTACTACTGCTGCTGCTGCTACTACTACCACCACCACTACTTCTACTACTACTATTACTACTACTACTACTACTGCTGCAGCTACTACTACTACTACTACTACTAATACTGCTGCTAACTACTTCTACTACTAATAATAATAATACTGCTGCTGCTACTACCACTACTACTACTACTACTACTAATAATAATAATAATATTACTGATACTACTCCTACTACTACTTTTACGAAATGATGTATTTAAATAAGAAGATTTGGTGAATAAATTTGATACATTATTGAAAACTTTACATTTAAGAGGCCGGCAAAAGTTTTGGAGAGTTGGCTCTTATAAATGCGGACTGTGTTCGAAACGCCACGATCATAGCTAACGAATTGACGGACCTCATTGTTGTAAACAGAGAACTGTATAATAGATGTCTCAAGGCATTCCAAGCGAAGGAATTCGAAGAGAGGAAAAAATTCGTCGAATGTCATGAACTGTTCTCAAAGTGGCAGCTTAAATACAAAAAGCAGATGGCTATGAGTTTACGGAAAGAGAAGATGTACTTCGACAGCGTTATTGTACGACAAGGTGCGCCAGTGGATGGTCTTATATTCTTACTCAGGTAAATATTAAGGTGGGCCATTCCATAACAGAGTGAAGTTTTCCTTCTGGTGATATTCATTTTCCTTAACATTGAAATATAAAAGAAGTGCCTTTTTATCCCTTATGTTCCACAGAGAAAAGGTAAATGTTTGGTTTGTTCATATGATGAAACAATTTTCTTTTATTCCTAGATTTTTTTCTCATTTGATAATTTTGTGTTTTGTTCACGTATCTAGTTAACAAAAATACCTCTTATTCTATGTAACCTGGGTCTTTTTTTCGGGTGCTGTAATATGGCAGTGTTTTTACAGTGACCCGTGCATCAATCTTTATATGCAAAGTCTATTTATAAGATGGCTCATGGATAAAATGAGATTTTTTTTTTCATAATTTGTATTCTTATCACAGTGGACAGGTTAAAATACTCACCGACCCCACTTTACATCAGTTACAATACTCCAACTACTTTCCGTTGGCGGACCCAGAAGATTTAGAAAAGGAGGAAGCACGGGAATCACTACGCAGGTAAATTCAGGTGATAGGACAAGGAGTGTAACTCTCCCCTCCCATCTCCTTTATTCGCCCTCATTCAATTATTTTATCGTTTCATCTCCCAACCATTTTACAAGGATTGTTGCCCATTCTTACCACTTTCTTTTTCCAATCCCTTTCTCTACCCTCCCCTATTCCACCCCTTTTTTCTTCCCTCCGTCTGCCACCTGAACACCCTTTCATAATTAAATAATTAATAAATTAAAGGTACATTATATGTCCTAACTCCTGGTGCAATGCACTTGTTATAAACCCAAACAATTTGTGCTGGAAGTGGAACCCACAATTTATTGCTTTTCACACCATATAAATAAACGTTATAGATAATCCAGTTAGGCCGAATAAAGAAGATTTGCCAGTGTAAGAGTCGAGTATATGAGTTTCTTCTAAACCATGGGCCGCTAAGGTACTTCTTACATTCGATCCAGGCTTTAATGCCATTAGTATAAACAATCACCTGTCTTGACTTTCTTTGTTCCTTCTGCTAATTGTATTTAATCAACCAGTGTTAAGAGCCCACCTGTCTTAAATGACCACTTTTCCATCTTCTCTTTTTGGTTATTTGGTTGCTGCGTAAAAAGATTTGATTGTACGTAAAACAAACCAGGGTCCGGCGCCATAAACAGAGAAAATATTTAAGTCATAATTTCAAATTCTTCTGTTCATCATTGAATAAATAACTGGGATTTGAATTTTATTGAGTTTTATTCTATCGATCAGTAGAATTAAACCATTCTGCATACAGTTTATTTGAACGTTTGATAATATTAGAATAAATTAAAATAAAATAATTGACTTTAGTATTTTCTCAGTTTATGGCGTCGGACTCAGGTATGGAAGTCGAAAAACAACAATAATAACAACGATGTCCTTATTTCTTGTTCTGAAATAGCTTATATGGTTTTTGTTCCTGGCTAGAAATTAAAGTTGCGTCTCTGTTACCATTACATAGCAAAGTATATGTACGAAACTTTTAATACTCTGTATTTTAAAAATTTCATTTCAATATATTCTAAAGATTTACAAAGTGTACACAATGAAATATTCAATCATAATATCATGATAAACGTTTCCTTTATACACAACAAAATTAATAATAATGATAGAATAAAAAATGGGACGGGAGGGGGTTGTCTCTTTTTCAACTACTTTTTTTGAACTACAGTTTCTTATTTTCAGAGAATTAAGTATTCTGTCGTCGAGATTTGAGAATAAAAAACCAGAAAAACGTCTGCCAACACCTCACTCGAATTTAACTTCTCCGCACTCATCCATTATATCTCCGCATATATCGACGCCGACTCAAGATGGTAAAAGTCGGAATAAAACACCACATAAGACTGTTGTAGAAGTGTGCAATCTAGGAGCTCAGGAAATCATAGGTATGTACTTAGAGGACAGGAAAGGAAACATATTGATTGGATCAGTAGCGGATTTAGAGGCGGCGGGCCCGGTCATATATTTATTTGTAAAAATTTAGATTTGGCACCAAAAATGGCTGAGTAGTTTGACTAATGCAAACCTCCTCTTTTTTCGGAAATTTTGGATCCGCCACTGTAGATCAATGTCTATTGGGACGATATAGGACCAGGTGAAACACGTTTATGAAGAGTAACCTTACTCTTGCGACCGGAGTTTTGGAGACATATCAATAAGTAAATTAGATATGTACATTTACATTTCTGTACTTCACATTCTAACAACCAAAACTGAAAATGTTGCATTTTGGGAATTTTCGAAAACAACGAACAACCTAAAAATAAACAAATAAGAAGAAAAGAAAAAAAAAACAGAATTGAATTTTGACCAGCAAACAATACACTACCCTAATTTATTTTTCAAAGATGGCTTCAATATCATCTTCAAATTTAAACGGTGGCTTCATTGATCACTCAATACTGGCCGTCTCCATTTTTAGTTTATCGATAATTTTTTGACATCAAACAAAATTTTATTCGGTTTCTGGACAACAATCTCAGTATATTATGTTTGTGATGTATTTGTTGAATTATCTTGAAATAAGATTGTCTTGAAATGAGGTTTTAATATCTTTTACAGGTGACTTAGAAGCTGTTCTTGACCTACCGACGTACTCACAGACAATTCTTTGTAACCAGGAAGCAGAATTCTATGTTTTAGATCAGAAAAACTACGATCGTCTGATAGAAAAAAGAAACCCCCGAGTGATAGATATGTTGAAGAAATCGGTTTGTCAAAAGTATAGTTTGCGACTCTCGTGGGTTCAAGACAACCAGATCCCACTATTGAGATATTTTCTGTACAAACTTGAAGAAGAAGTCAAATCTCAAAGTCAAAGGTCAACTCCGGTCAAATCTCAGGTCAGACAACATTCAAATGATTTATGTGTTTCAAAATTGGCGAAAGGACCTCTGATTGATATGTTCGGTCCGGGAAGTGTGTTTTATATGATACGAATGAAAGAGAAACAACGGCATCGCGAAAGAGATCGGTATCAAAATGACCAGAGGAAAATCCAAGCTCGATCTCAAATGACTCCGCGGTCGACAACGCAAGCGCCATTAATGACGTATTCTAATCAAGGGGCTTTTGTCACGCAAGGACATCTGAATGTTCAAGAAGCGGAGGAGAGCGAAGGTGAACCAATGAACAACTCAGACGAAATAGACATCGGTGCTGAACATGAGCGAACACAGAGTAAACTCATTTGTGTACATTCAAAGGAAACGATGGCGACATGTTTCAGTAACGATGATTCTTCTGATGACATTGAAGATAAGGAGGTCAACGACAGCGCGCTGCAAATCCTGGAGAATAAAATAGAGGCTTGGCATCGTAGCATTGGGGAGGACCCTTACCGGCGATATGCCAAACGAACGGTCAAGCTCCACAGAATGTCACACGAGGTAGGATACTAAATAATATTGATTTTCAAAACCCATGAATCCTTCTCCGTGTATTGAAGGACAAAGATTATACTAGATTTCGGTAATATTAAATGGTCGATATCCAGACCCCACTATTCCATTACGAAGACACTTGCCCATGGTCTCAATAGAAACATTTAAAGCCAAGTAGACTGAGACACTGCGAATTAACTGCCTTATCTAATACAAGAAAAGACACAGAAAACGATAGTCCAACGATAGATTTACTGGTTTTCTCGTTAAGATGTTATACACTAAGCAACATGTTTTAACTCGCTACCCATTTATGTTTAAAAAAATTTGATAACATATGTGATTTCTACGAAGTCTCTACGATATCTACTGCTGATCTCTCTAAGTGGATAGTTTGTAGATCCTTTTTCTGTGTTTATGGAGATTTTTATCATAAATGGTTTGAATATATGTCCGCTTGCTTTCGTGACAAGTGGGATGTCGATGTCCCTTAACCGGTTGATGACATTGTTTCACAATTGTGCCATACCATTTGCCGTCCCAAGTCAGCAACGACGACGTGGCTGCGTATACATGTAATCTTACTTTTTATGAAATTCTCTTTGTGTTTTCGTAACATCTTTGTGTTTGAAAAGTCTGTGAATTACATACAGTAAACATCTTAACATCCTTTTAAACAAAGTGATACTAAATCTGATTGCTTGGACACGTTACCCAGGTAACCAAGCGAATTATTTACCTTATCGAATATGTAATGTTATGTGATTTCGAATTTCGCAAAAAACCGAACTGCTTTCGGTTCTATGTCCACTAAAATCGATAGTTGTCTTTTTTATCCTTTCTTTCTGTGTCGTCAGCCTATATTAATCCAGTGTCATTCTAATGAATTAACCAATCCCGTTTCCATTTTACAATCTTTATTTAAGGTTTTGAAATATCTAAAGCTATAATAGAATGCTTTTTTCTCTGCTTTCAGAACGTAGCTCCGCCCCTTCCGGGTAAGACAGTTTATATTCGTCCAAAACACAGAAGAAAAGTTGATATAATTGCAAATTTGAAGTCATCTGTTAAGGAGGAAGAAGAAGAGGTTCCTTCAATGTTCAGGTGAAAAGTTTTAATTAGTAGTTTGAAATGCAACTTACATCCAATCACTTCAAGGTTTATGTGTTTTCAAAATGTCTGAAATCCTTTTTGCACAAAATCATTTAATCATAAACATGCTAATAATAATATGAAATACATACTCTTAACGGCGGTTGGTCACTCAAGTTGTGGTATATAGGTCCACTTTGATATAAAAGAACCAATCATAAACGTTAGTGATTTTATTTAGGTCAAATTTATTGTAAGAACCAATCCAATTGTTCGTTATATCTTGATTGCAGGATAATGATGTAGCACATTACATAAGCCATTTGTACGAGGAGGATTGAATATTATATTAATTTATGCCTTAAATAATATTGATGTTGTTTTCCTTAATAGTGTTCAATCACCAAAAAAGTAAGAGTTTTAGCCCCTTTATATGTGATTGTTATACTTAACGTTTAAACGAGATCAAAACAAAAGGAAAACGAATACATAATTCCATATTTCATCAATCCATAAAAAATAATCCTTATTTGAGTTTTCCACAAAGAAGCGTGACGATTTCGATACATACATTTTTAAAGTAAAATATACTTTCGTATTAGGTTGTCAAACATAAACCAAAAGAAGACATTGTTTTACGTGAAAAAAATTATTTAAATCTTAATAACGTTGATATGAAATGTTACGGAGAGGAAAAAATTTTTCATCACCTCAACATACTTCCATTCATATCGTGGCGCCACCTGCCTGGTATATGGATTATTTTGGATCTAAGCAACGGACCAACACAGACAGTAAGTGGTCACTTGCGTCAGATTTGCAATCTAAAATTATACCTCTCTAACAATTAATCTGTACCTTGAGAATACGTTGGAATCAGTGTTTAAAACGTCAGTCACTTCTATGTTTTCCCAGTTTTTATCAATTCTACGCGCAAAAACGAAGTACTGACTTAGATCGGCCTTAGGAAGTTAAACGCAATATGTTTCAAGTATTTTAGTTAAATATACTCATTGTAATTAAAAGATCTCGTTTGCACGTTAAGTTTCACGTCTGTCACTGTATATTATGTATGTATAGATGTTACCATAGATAGATAAAATATTTTATTTTTTTTAATCACATGTCTGCCATTGTCACGTGACTGTCACGTGTCTGAAATTGCCACATGTTGTAACAGCACATTTTTACAATTATTTGCTTTCCATTTGTTCCTCGTTCAGTAAGCAAACGAATGAATACAACTCGAATGCGCGCTCAACAAAACAGCAAGGTCCAGGTTCGAATCTAACTGTATTTCTTCTCATTTATAGTTTTTGAAATTTGGTATAGTTCTAACTATTGCCTCTAGATGTGCTAGACATTAATGTTACTTACTGCATGACACAATATATTCATATACATGTAGGGTAAGAAAAGTACCGGTATATTTCACATATACCGGTATTTTGGAAAATTTTAATTGAAAACAGAATACAATAGCTTTGATGAAATAAAGGACATTTCTTACTACAAGAAGCATAATTGACAAAATTTATTCTGTGTTCAATTCATTACATTTATGTGTATCTCAAAATTAATGTATTTTCAAATTAAAAGAAGAGAGTACAAGAATATCTCATGAAACCTATTATATAAATAGTTTTGCTTCAAATATCATATTTTCCATTATTGCACGAAGTTATTAGCTATGTGCAGTCTTTTAGTACTGTTTACCGCTAGATGGCATGACGAAGCTAGCTGCAAAGCGCTTTCCCAGTACTAACTCATGCAGGCGTTATTATTGTAATTTTGCATGTCGTAATTAGTTTTACCTGCAGGCATGTCACGCATGGAGCCGCCTTTACTTTGATTGACTCTTTTATTATGCTATTTATTTCCTTCATTATTTTGTAGTTGTTTTATCGTCTAGAAATATTTGCATGCCATTATAAATGTATTAGTATAATTTTCAGTAGCCACAATAAATCCACTAAGACTAAAGATGGTGCGTTTGTGTGTATGTGTGGGAGAGAGAGTTTCTGATAATTTGTACTTTACAAACATAATAACAGTGGCGGATTTAGAGCCCCCCCCCCCCCCTGGCCACATATCTACTAGTAAAAATCCAGATTTTGCACCAAAAATGGCTGAGAAGTTTGGCTAATACACATGTGGCCCCCCTTTTCGGAAATTCTGGATCCGCCACTGAATCTTTCAGAATCGGAGGTTCCGGGTCATATTTTTTATACGCCCGCATTTAAAAATGTGGGCGTATTATGCTATACCGCTGTCCGTCTGTCCGTCCGTCCGTCTGTCCATCCTTGTCCGGGCTTCTCCTCCTTAACTAAAGGGGGAACAAAACTTTTGATGGTGTCATATGAAAGGGTGTGGCTTGTAGTTGTGCATGTGGGTTTCAAAGTTGGGGTCAGGCCCCTGGGGTGAGGGAAAATACATTTCTTTTGACATCATTTGTTTTACCATGACCTTGACTCTGATTCTTGATATTCTTAAAATGGCCGCCGCCCGTGGGAATCAGTGTTTCACAAATACTGCAATTTATTACTTATAAGGGAAATAATGAGAAACCCCCAGAACATGTCTAAAAACTATAACTCCGTAGTGAAATCATTTATTAAAACGTATATCGGTGATGAAATAGACAATTTGCAGAGATATGAGAAACCCTTTTTCTTTGTTTTATCGGTTTTTCTATGATGTTATGGATTCTGGATAGATCTAACCCGTCTATCATGTTTACCTTGCTACAGATTTATTAGTCAAGTATAAATGTCGAATTCTTTTATTAACATTGTAATAAAACTGCACATGCCATACAAGTAATTCCGAACAAGGTTATCGCTACATCATTGACGTAATGTTTGATACTTTAAGCTTTTCAATAATTCTGTTAAGTACTTTGTTTTTCAAACTGTTTGGCAGAGATCGAGTTTGATTTCGATTAGAACTAGATTAACTCGAAATATCTTAGGCACTGCGCCATTTTCTGGTACAGTTGAAAGAAAATTCATAATGAATTAATTTTCATTGTTTTTAATCTTGTTTTAAAAACAAACAGTATGGTAGTAATTTCATGTACAGTGTATTTTGTTATCTGAAACCAGTGAAGTAGTAAAATATTGTATAAATATAAAATTTGTAATTTTGAATGTTTTAAAATATCTTTATGTATATTATTAGCAGTAGAAAGCTTCTTGACGCTATTCTATTTTGTATTGAGATAAATTGGCATTCAATTCAATTTTAATTTCATAAATAAAATTATAAGGGGCAAAGATCATACTAAACAATATCTTTATGGTAATCGCATAGTTATACATTTGATCAGTTACTATAGGCAAGACTGTGGTTTGTTTGTTTGTTTGTTGTTATTTTTACTCACTGTTTCTATTGTTTAACTGGCATTTCTACAATTATTTAGGCTCATTCTCCGGAAGAATAAAAAGTCAAAAGTTCAACCCCCACAGACCAGTGTCGGCTAGATCCTGGCTGATGCCAACGTATCTTCCTAAAAGACGACGAGTAAGTGTTGATACTATCTATAATTATCCAATATTCTTTAGTATTGCCGTTATAAGTGATAGGTGGGTTGGAGGCGTGGTGAGGGGGTGTTATATAACTTTCCTGACGTCTCTTTTAGATAATGTAAGGCGATTATTATATATTTGATATCGATATACAAAGAGTTCGATTGTATATTGTTTGTATATTTTATATCTGTATGTATTGGCATGTTTGTCTTTCCTCCAAATGCACTTATTCATATGAAGGATCACCATACATATATTTTTCGTTTGACATTTTACTAGTATATGCCTATAAACCATGTGGGTTTTTTGTTTTGTTTGTTTGTTTGTTTGTTTGTTTTTTTTTTTTTTTTTTTTTTTTGTTTTTGCTATTACATTACCACTACTACTGCTACTACTATTACTACTACTACTACTAATACCCTTATAACCTAATTCTGCATTGTATAAAATCTCTGCATAACAACGTCAGCAGGGTAAAGTCTCTCACATGCTACGGAAAGCCGTTCGCAGCAGAAAAAAATTCGCCCCAATTTGATGTCAAATATCACGTTTTCTGATTTGCTCCGAAAGCAGGCACTGTGAAATTTTGATTTCAAGAGATGTCCAGGTATCTTCTTAGGATGCATTATTATGAAATATCAACATACGTGTGTTTTAGTTAGTTTTTTTTTTTTTTTGGTTTTTTTTAGCTTATTGTGAGCAATCGTAGTCCGTCGTCCGTCCGTCGTTAACTTTTCACATTTTCGACTTCTTCTTCAGAACCGCTGAACAGAATTCAATGAAACTTGGTATGCATGAAGTACTCATGGTCCCCTACAAGTGTTGTTGTTTTTCGTTCAGATCCGTCAACAGGTGGCGCCACCACAGGCAAAAGTAAGTCACAGATGGTACCTTCATTTAACAAAATTCTTCTTCAGAGGGAGGGCATACAGAGACAAACGCTTAATATCAAAATCACATGAATGAATGTGCAAAAAAAACTGTTGTTGTTTTTTAATCTGGCATATTTTCTGACATACCGGTATTCTCAACATTTGTGTTGACTTAGTCACAGTAGTGCAAAAATAAATAATTCTTCCTTCCTGCATGACTGATAATCTAAGTACTCAGGTGAGCGATATAGGCCCACTTGGGCCTATTGTTTTTTTCTTTTTTTTTTTTTTTGGGGGGGGGGGGGGGGGGGGTGGGGTTTTGTTTTTTTTTTTTTTTTTGATTTCTACATGAGTACCCGACCATTTAAAATAAACCTGTGCCTTCTTTCGTTTGTTTGCTTGTCTGTTTGTTTGTTTCTTTGGGTTTATTTTGTTTGTTTTGTTTTGTTTTTTCTTTTTGCGGGAATGGGTTTGAAAGGGTAGGGGTTCGGGGTTTCTCACTGGTATCTCTAGATGAATACATCTTAATAATTATCCCTAGATATAGGTCGTCTCGGATTTGCCTATGCAGAGACACTCACGCTGAGAAGCAAATGCCCTGTAGCAGGCCAAATGCTATCCTTTCTACCCAAACAAAGTATTGAAATCTCATTAGATTCCTCATTAGATTCATACCTTTTAAGCTAAGTAAAAGGTGTCTTTGAATGGGTCAAGCCCAAATGAATATTTCATGCTTTAAAGATTTGAAATACATGTATTTAACGAAAAAATGCATTTTTCTAACCTTAGACATATGTTGAAGATTTATTAATAGTCGAAATAGAATAAGACTAGATAGTTTATGTGTTTCATCAATAAAACACAGTATTTATTCATTTTTCACCATGTTTGATTTTATAAGATGGTATACACTCCAACCCTCACCCAGAACAACAATCAGTAAAATTCGATCATGGACTATATTAATGATATTTTGTATAATAAATTACAGCCTACATCGGCGCGGCAGTATACTGCGGAAGATTACGAAGCCCTGAAAGAGGAACTTCGCCGAAAGCAGAGAGCTTTCAAGTCCTTATTGTATAGACCAGCTTAATCGACTTCTAAGAGACTGCATATTAATTCAATTTTCTTCATTTGATGTTAAATTAATTCATGTGTATAACATGAATGATTTTCCGGTAGGGAGATTTTTCCCTTGATTTGAATTCTTCTTCTACAATGATGATTTACTTAAAAGGATTAATTTGAAAAATGTGCAATACTCCGTGTTACATTGATTTCTAATCTTTGTCATGTACCTTTTGAAGGAATTATGAATGTCTTTGACGATTTTTATGCCTCATAATACAAAGCTTATTAACTTTTCTTGTTATACAAATGTAATTATAAACATCGTTTTGATTTTTACGTGAAATCTTCGTTACGAAAATTTTGCATATGTACATTTCATTCAATGCTATGCTTAATTGATATAGAATTTCTATTCAGTGGCTAAGTAGATGGGGTCTTTTTATCAAGAATCTCTCTCTCTCTCTCTCTCTCTCTCTCTCTCTCAATGTCAGGGCTTAAATAGGTTTAGTAGGTTGCTAATCTTTCTATAGATGTCATGAAAACATAATTTCATTTCGAGACTTAAACATGTACATTTGCTCTATTGATTTCTAGTGGAATATAGTATAAAGTTTATAAGATCGTTAAAATTATTATTAGTTTTCAAAAGTATCATCAGTTTACAAAATCATTTTATTGTTATTTCACTATAATTATCATTTACTTTATTATTATTTTTTTGTATTATTATTATTTTTTATCTTTTTTAATGTATGATGCCATGAATGTTCACGTTTACACAGTAAAAAGTATCTACTCCATTCCATTGTCTTATTAATTTTGATAATTAGGTTAACTGTGTTATGGCAACCTATCTATAACAAAGTCGAATATGACCTTTTTTGTTGGTAAAATTTTCCGACCAAAAGAAAGGGGGAAGGGAGGGGGGTTGCTATCCCTGCAACCCCACCCCTCTAAATCCTCCACTGCCATGGGTTAGGCCAAAAAAATATGTTTGTTTCCTGTAACATGACTTAAAATTTCGATTCCGGAAATGGCGGCGTTTGTAAATGGCGAAAAAAAAATCAGTCGGCGCCAATTTTGAGGGGTCGGTCGGGTTACAGGAAACAAAGATATTTTTTAAGCCTTATCATCCCCATATAGTTACGAAGAGGCGTGGTTGAGAGGTGCAGCTGCACGTTTCGGGATCGGACTATCCTGAATTCAAATCCCCCCGGAATCTTGTTAGATACCAGTCCTTCACATTAGAAAGTAAATTAAAATAAATTATTATTCTTGCATTTAAATTTTAAGAATCTGGTGGGATTTTGTGCAATATTAAATTATGTTCACAGAATATATCATGACAGAAATATTGACTTCCATTTGAATCATAGGTTTAAAATTAACCGGTAAGTAAATTATTAACCCGCTTCACTGATAGATTGACTGCCGGATCCTTGTTTTAAGTCACTCCACGATTACTTCACGTATATGGTGACGGCATCTGCTTGATGCAATGCATAGAAATTTATACTTTGCAACACCCCCACCCCCACCGAAGCAGTGAGGGAACTTTTACCGGTGTGCCCATATAGGGAGTCGGACCCGGACTTCCCGGTCAGGAGCTGAACACCTCATCCACTGGACTACACCTGCTTCCCACTCCGCTGAAATGCATGAAGAATTCCTTGACGTCATCCATGACGGATATCATCTTCAAAAATGAAAGAGTTCAACGGGACACACTTGAGGAAATGAGGTTTCTTGATCGGTCATCCACTGTGACATAATTTGTTCAATATTTCTGAATTGCCTTTTGTAACGATTCTCGTTCACCACACATTGCAAGTAAAATAAATAATAACCTACTGCCTATGGGGTAAGTATGGAGAAGCGAGGCCACTCAACCTGTTACAGAAAAATCACTGGATTTGACCATGATCTATCGCCTAGGTATGGCCACATGTTATTGTACAACCAGGGGGGAGGGGGAGGTCAGTTGTGAAAATCGTAATTTATTTAGAATATACCAAGCAGATGTAATCACAATAAAGATAGTATTTCTGAGCAACAACCATCCTGTGTAGATAAATCACCTTTTGAATATTTCCCTGATATGGTGTCCCTTGAAAAATCACTTTTCTTATATGTTCAGATTTTTGATGGTTTATTGTACTGCCTATACAAACAAGATTCTAGTTGTACTAAACTGTCACTTTGTATCTTTTCATGAAGGTTACACGTGGCATATTGATATAGAATGCATGCATTACTTGTATATTTCGATCACGATAACAAGGCGAGCGTCTTGTAATTTAAAACAAACCAGTCTATTTTCAAATGATAGGAGCGTACAGGATATAAAAATTTGTCTTTCTCGCATTTTGCAAGGCTTACGTTTATAACAATAATTTACATGTTGCCCCTGTTATGAAAGCATTGAACTCGTCGTGTTTACAAACATGCTCCAATTTCACTTAATTAGACAATACATTGAAACTACTTATTTAGAGTAAAATACGAAAGTAACTGGTGTCACATGACTATGGCACTAACAAAAATGTACCTTGGTGGACATTCACGGACCTCTGAAATTCAGAGGTGAGACCAGGTGCTCATCAGAAGTGAGTGTCTCCTGTTTAGCTAGCCACATCCGCCGTAAATACCCTCAAATACAGACGAAACAAATATAATTCAGCACTGTATATATACGTGAATGTGAACAAATACTGTGTAGGAAGTGCCAGAGTCATACAACTTCAGGAAAAATGGTGTAATAACACATAAGTCGAACCCTCCGCGGGGAACTTCTTATGAGCCCCATACTTCAAAGGGAATAAACACAGAACAATATATTCCTTGATATAATGCATGTTTAATTTAGCGGATTTTGCGCAAAATTGTAGCTACGCTAAAATTAATGTATTCAAATATCCGTAAAAAGTCAATCTGATAGTATGCTAATTCCTAACTACACAAAATTATTCCAAACTTCAACTGTCAATATTTGCACGAATATATCATTTTATTGACGTAAGTCACACACTGTGTGAAGATGAGTTCATGCAAAATAATTCAGTATGTAAGGTATGATTATGGTGTATATAATTTGGCAGCTCTTCTGAGAAGCAAAGTTTGTTTACCACACAATAACTGTAATGCCAAAATGCCAAATGACAAAACTCCAACAAAATGGTTATGATACATATATATGAGTGAATTTTATTTCTTTTTTGACTGAACCACTAATAAATACAGTGTTCGTTCTATACCAAAATATTGTTCTGGTCTATATATTCTAGAAGTACTTCCGCAAAAACGCTATGCTGAAGAATGTATTTGGATCTGGATAATTTTATCATCATTCCATTTCTTAATGAGCGAAGTCCTCCCCGAAGATCAAAGCTGCTTCTCACGATCTTACTCGAAATTTGGTCCAAAAGAGCTATGTTTACTTTGTACTTGTCGAAACATCTGTTGTTGAGTGCCGCATAAATAATTATGCAAAGAGCCATTTTGTCGTCTGCATTGATTGACTTGGCCATCTCATCGAAATGCGCATAGATCATTGTTGTTGGAAACCGGAAAATTCCGATGTCGTGTATTCCTCGTAACCGGTTCATGTTCATGCACATCATTGTACATAACTGTGGAAATCCGATCGGATCTTTACATTCCGTTCTTAATATTGCGGCTATGGTTTTTTCGCTTACAATGATTTGATTTCCGGTGACAGGATGCATGCTTTCATCTTTATAATATTGGATTGTTTGGCAGCCTGTCTTGCATATTATATGTCTCAGAATCCCTTCTTTCTCTTCGGCTGTTAAGGTCAAAGGACCTTCAGACATGTCAATAACTGCATAGCCGAGATGAGATATAATACGAGTGAACTTTTTGTTCAACAAATCCCACGCCGTTGTGCTAAGACTGAAGACGAAAGCTACGTTTTCGTCTTTCATTCTTATTCTCATTAACTGTCCCAGGAAAGTTTCAACATCACCGATGCTCATTTCGTCTTCAAAATCGATATTTATAAAACAGTCATCGAAAAGTGTTATTTGAAATTCATCTTCGTCTTTGCAATACTCATACTGTTTGAAACGATGAACAAAATGGATTCTGGTTTCCTTCCCGTTTATTATTTCATTTCGCATCATTTTCAGAATATTTGTTGCACAAGTTGTCTTTCCACAACCTGGATGTCCGGTCAAAAATAATATCCGACTGTCTTTGAGAATGTTATAGCCTTTTCTCATTGCCCGTATTGTTACGTGTTCTTCCTTCATGATTTTCTCAATTAAAAGTGATGGGAAAATATTTTTTGCTTCAGCAGGTGCGATGTCGACCTCGGAGTACCCAACGCTACTTGCATCATCTTCATCTTGTTCTTTCCGGGGAGACAGTAATGAGAGGAATTCATAGCCCGAACTTTCATAGGCGGAATCTGGAGTTAACGGATCGTTACTTGCGTCTATATCATCATTTGTAATTAAGAGCTTTATTTTAGATGAAAAATCTTCTGTCGAGACGTTGTTTTCTGACGTATCATCTGACGAAAAGTTTTCAGTTGACATTCCTGTCGAAACGTTTTCGGACAAACCATTTGCTGAAACGTTTTCGGCTGAATTTTCTGTCAGGACAATTTCTGACACTTCTTTTATAGGGACTTTTTCTTCGGTTTGGCCATTGCATTTATCGACAATTTCCGATGGAGAATTTGAATCTGATTTCAGATCTGTGATTTCTATGCAATTTGCCTCACATGTAGTTGAATTGTCTGAAGAAATATGTTCAGGGATCGCATGTGTCGTAAATGATTCAAGAACTTTACACGCATCTTGGGTTTGATTTTGATGAAGATCATTATCGGCAACTGACGGGCAAACAGGCACACAATATATTTTAATGGACGAAGATACCTTTTTCTCACAAGATTTGTCATTATCATCAAGTGTCCCCTCGATGCAAGAATCCACACATCCGTTTGAATTTGATTCTGCAGTAGCACATTGATCTTCGGAATATATGGATTGATATTTTTCACTCTTTCCGGAAAACAAAGACTCCAATTTCGGTTTACTTTGAAGCTCCATTTTTTCTTCCACTTCCGATTGCATACCAGGTTTGTCATCGGATACAAAAGTTCCGGCGCCATTCAATGATACAAATCCATCCTTCGACATTTCATCTTTTTCTCCAATTTTCCCATTCTCACAATTTGAGATATCCTTTTTATCTTTTTCATTGGTTTTCAAACATTCCGTTCGTTCAAACTTTCTCGAGTTATCTGCATTTGTTGTTTTGAGATCCAAAAGAGAACTATCAGTTCCTTTTGAAAGAATCTTTTCAAGAAGATTATCGACGAAATCATCAAAGATTTTCCCCATTACCTCCCTTTTATCCTCAGTATTTTGCCCCTTCGTCATCTCCAATTCTTTTTCTCCTTCGTTCGTATTTGCATCATGTGTTGTTAACATACCGGTGGGCTGATCTTTGTATTTTG
Source organism: Pteria penguin (assembly GCA_035048485.1). NCBI lineage: Eukaryota > Metazoa > Mollusca > Bivalvia > Pterioida > Pteriidae > Pteria > Pteria penguin. Next base: position 33,000,660 of record CM068591.1, on the reverse strand, counting down.
TATCATGATGTATATCTTTAATGCTACTAATATGGTGCTCGTTGTTGAAGCACAATTCTCCATTTTGTTCTGGTTTTACAACAGTAATTGTGTTGTCGACATTATCATGATGTTCGTTGTTACAGGTCACTTCTCCATTTTGCTCTGGTTTGGCATCAGTAATTGTATTGCCTACATTATCATGATCATCACCAGATTTGTTGTCCTTCTCTAGCCTACTTTCACTATCTGTTCGTTGCACAGACTCTTTTTCTGTTTTACTTTCACTTTTCTTTTCGTTATCAGAGTCTGCAAGAAGCACATTTTCATCGTCATTTGATTCAGTAACAAATATAGCAGGACGAATGGTTTTCGATGAAGTGTTTACATGTGATTTTGAGTTCTCATGTTCCTTGGTCAAGCAGTGCCTTTCAGATTCCGAACTATGCTTTCTCTTGTCCGACGTCTTCTTTTTTCGTTTCTCTGTAAAATTTAAATTTTTAAATGAGTTTTACAATACTTAAACGGAGTGAATAAAAAGTCACAATGAATACTGAACATACTCAATACTTAAATCTCAAGTGGAGTTCTTCTAATTCTTTTATATACAAAAGGCACTAATATATATTTCATGATAGAACAGTGGAAAACAACATTTTAAATTTAAGTACATGGAACATTAAGAAGTATCATATATCTAAATTTTTCATTAATACTGACTCTGATCAATTCTAAAGGTAAGGTAAGATTAAAAAATAATGACCCCTAAAATGCACTTAACTAAAAGATATTTTAAACCAAAGGCGACATAAATTTATATCATAAATTTTCATTCAAACAATACCTATATTGACATTCCTCTGCTGAGTAAAGAACAGGAGGACTGAGGTGAACGCAACGATGAAGATGGAAAGGAACACCCCGATGACTTCCATTTTATCTCCAAATCTGAAAAAAAATGCATATCATATCCTTGTTACGTATTTTTCATGATAAAATCATAGTGGAAAAACTACATTTTAAAGCTACACAATTGTTCATTATTGAACTGTTCTACGCCCAACCACGATTCTGTCAGTTATATTGTGGCGGTAACTTCCTTCTGATACATGTACTTGTTTAGGGGGTTATCTAAAAAGTTATAAACAAATATACTTGTCTATAGACCGAATTTAACCTCTAAAATCGGTATGAAATCCATGGTGATACCGCTGGACAATACTGCCTCGAATAGAAATATACCTTATCTTTTCATAGACAATCCGTGGAAGATTCAGAAGGGGGCACCCATTTTTTATTACAAATGTACAAGGCACATATAGATGATACGGTTGAAAACACTTAAATAATATAAGTAAACATCCAGATTTGGCATCCCAAATGGCTGAGTATCTTGGCTAATGCTTGACTATTACATGTGACCCTCCTTATTTCGGAAAACCTGAATCCACCACTGATTATACTACCATCAACACCACTACAACTACCAACAACAACAACAGCTAACATGAACAACGCAACAACATGCTTTGAATATACACCATCATGTAGGTCATGTTTTTTATTACAACAATGATAACTGATGATAAAACAAATATTTATGTGCTGAAAATAGAAAATGAAAATCCCGTGCAATTGAAAAATTATGGCCAGCACATGTTGGTTGTTTAATTAATTAATTAATTAATTGTCTATTGTGTTCTACGTCATTGACCGATTATTTCACTATAAACTGACAGCATCTGCCAGATGCATCGAATGAAAATTTCTACCTTTGCAACGGACCCAGCCGAAGCAGTGAGGGATCTTTTACTTGCCACGTCTTCCGTGACACGGGACCTCGGTATTTACTGTTTCATCAGAAAGACAGAACACCGGTGTGCCCACGCGGAAATCGAACCCGGGGCCGTTCGGTCACAAATCGAGCATCTCATCCAAAGATCTAGACCGGCTCGGTTTAGAAATAATTAGGCGCTGCACTGAAACTCTGTGTGGTGATTCTTCTCTTAAAAGTTGGGGTTCGAGTCCTCGATGGGGCAGTTGGAAATCTTTACTTGTGCGAATGCGAATGTCAGTGCTAAAACGATTAATTCAGATTCTTGTAGTAAAACTGACGCGCAATCCTATCCATGAAATAACGGAAATGATGGGGTGACATTGAGAACATCTTTGATATCATTGTTCTATGCAAAACAACGACAGTGAATGTGTTTAAATTATTTTGTACAATATACCTAGTTACAACTGAATATTTTTCAGCTCTATAAATGTACATGTTCTACTTTATGCGTGTATTATATACATGTAATGTAAAGTAAAATCATTGGTTCTACTCACGTTTTTCGACTCTATCAAAAGCTCTACGTCAAGATCCGAGCGCTCACATACCATGGGGAGGAATGTAATATCCCTGGAACACGATGTATAACAATTATATGTGTACAAAGATATAGGCGATAATGTTATTGTAAATAGTTTCCAGATATAGGTTCTACATGGAAGCTTTCTGTAGATAGGTGAAGATAATGCGCATCAACAACTCTCACTATGTCACAACATGGACAGGTTGGTCCAGCGGATTTGCAGCGGAATTTTGCATGATCTGAAGACCCGCGCTCTATTCTAATTGTCAGAAATGATTTTGAAAGGATTTTTGATTTGTTATTGGAGGGGATAAAGTGGAAGGAGGAAAAAAAAGGGGGGGGGTTACAGGGTTAGAGGAGTTTCAGATATTTTACAAGAAAGCTTTTTTAAGATTTAGTCAGATTTTGGACTCGTGTACAGAAACGATGTCAGTTGTTAAAAAAGAGAAATGCCCTTGTGATTTATCGACTCATGCTTCCCTTTCTGTCCATTGAAAGAAACATTAAAATTGTTCATAACACTGTTTATGTTTACATGTAAAATCTCTCTCTCTCTCTCTCTCTCTCTCTCTCTCTCTCTCTCTCTCTTTCTCTCTCTCCCAAGATGCAGGCTTACTATAATACACTTGATTAATAGTAGATAACTATAAGGACTTATCAATGATATCGCACAGAATACCTATATTTTGCTATATCACCAGACAACATATGTTCAGATAATTTCGGTTAAACAAAGATACACATCTGTCTGTACCTCATGCTGAGGCAATATAAAACGTCATGTCGACACAATGCTTCCCTAATTATACATGACGTCGTATGTCACGGGGATAGAATGTTCTTCGCTCAGATGACGTAAATCCACTGCACTATTGTAGAGCTAAATGGAAATCATTTTTAAATAAATACGATGTTTATAGATAGATTTCACTGTTGTCTTTTCCTTGGAACTGAGGGTAGGTATAATTATTACTGTTCAAAGGTAGCAAGAAAATGTTTGCCTCCCCCACAAACAACCCAAACAACAACAAAACAAAACAAAACACCCCCCCCCCACAAAAATCCCCAAACAAACAACAATAACAACAACACCCCCCCCCCCCCCCAAAAAAAAAAAAAACCACACACACAAAAAGCCCTACGCACACATACACAAAACCAGACGAGAGAGAGAGAAAGAGGAAGCGATCAAGACTTATTATTTTTCGGTATGACAGCGTCCCCCACAGAACAATGTTATTCCTAAATGTCGCATTGCATTGCTTAAAAGGCGAAACAAAAGTAATACATCTTCGAAAGTTTTGTTGTGTGTTCAGAAGGATTGATATGAAGGCAGATTTATCCCGAAATATCCCATTCTCTACCCAGAGTTATCGCTCCTTACTCTTTAAATACATGTATCTCTTTCAACGCCAATCGGAACACCGTCGCCATTTTTTACAAAAATTTGCGTACGGAAATGAACGAGTTGTTACGATTGTTTCAACGCCTGAAAAATAATTCGGTGTCACATGACAGATTTATAAGTTAATCTTAAAATTAAAGGCATCATTAAACTTTCAATTTGTTGTCTAAATAGTTCAAAATGCAATGTAATTAAACATTCATTTCAAATAATTTACATTGAAATTAAATCATACTTTGTATTAAGCATATCACCACATGCTTGGATACTTAGTTTTATATTCTTATCATGGATTTTCAAAACTTTTACAAGAATCTTGTAAAATAGCGTGCCAGAAGTGTAGTAGCTTTAGCGTCTGGAACTCTGGGTAGAGAACTGAAATACTCCTCGAACAGCCGAGATCGAAAAGCGATTGTCAACCTTTTCATCTATACGTCATGTAAATGCAATGAAATTTGGTGTCGAAAAATTGGGGGTGGGGGGGGGGGGATGAGGAGGGCCTGCCCCTCCTCTAAATCCTCCACTACAAACCTGCAATTATGCATGATATTGAAAGTTTACCAGTGTAAAAACTGTTGGGAGTTTCTCAAAAAATTACTTGTATATTCTACACGCACGTGCAATGTTGCATTTAATGGCCCATGTACCTGCTGTCGTTAAATTCTCGTCAAAATCTGCAGACCTTGTGATTACTAATAGTACACCTACGCCAATGACATAACATACACAGCATGCTCTTCGTTATACTGCAGTTGATGTTGTTAGGAACTATACCTTATTATACCTATGGAATTGCAATGTTCAATGGACCGTTATATTGCAATGCAAAGAAAATGGCAACCTATGTTTCTCATTAATATGAGATACCGTTTTAAGGCTACCAAAGATAAAAGTATGGTGGTTAGAATAATATCTTAAATCTTTTTTTTTTTTTTTTTTGGGGGGGGGGGGGGGCGGTGTTGTTGTTGAGATCTGTTTTTCGGATGAGACCGTAAAAACTATGTTCCGGTGTCACGGTGGGCGTGGCACGTAAAAGATCCCTCACTGCTTCGGGTACACATTTCTATGCAATGCATCAGGCAGATGCCGTCACCATGTACGTGAAATAATCGTGAAGAGACGTAAAACAATATTTAATCAATCAATCGGACAAATTCTTCCTAGATTTCTGCCCAGGCTGTTTGTTTGTGTTGTGTTTTATGTTATCCCAACACTTTCTTTTATGAGACGGCATCAACCTGATCGCATGCAACACACAGAATTTCAAACCTATTCAACGGATCAACCGAAGCATCCAGTGGTCATTTACGTCCAACGCCTATAGATTTTCGGCTTATCCGAAAGACAGATCACCGACGAGTAACAACCGGAATCGAACCTAGTTCGACAGATTTCGATCACTGCAGAGAGAGAGTAGCTAACTAAATAAATATTGGTGAATAGATAAATATATATCATATGCATATAGAACATCATTGATACATAGATTAAAAAAATCTCACCTTGAACAAAGTTATTTCCCCTTCATCATCACTCACGGCTGATAAAATAATTACCTTATCTATTTTTATCTTGGAGAATACAGAAAATGTGTTTTGAAGCTTGATGGCAAGCCGAAAATACAAGAGAGCGTCAACGCTAAATCCTGTATATCTGTCTGTAGTCTCGACAGGTTGTAACAAAACGATAGGGGAACAAGTTTGTGGCTTTATTTTGTCGTTTAAGTATCTATTTTCTGTTATTCATCACTGCAAAATTGTATATTTTTTCTTTCTTTCGTTCTTTCTTTTCTTTTGTTATTTCATTTAATATTGCTAAGGGGTATTTTGGTCACTCTCGCGAACAGAGAAATCAACTCATAAATAAGTGGGGATCAGTAAAATCCCTCTCGGGATGGTTTAACTTTTAAGAATTACTGTTATCCACATTAGAGTATCGCTCGTTTACTAAGTGTACGAGATGACAAAAGAAAGACAACACATTTCGCAATATTAACATCTACCTATATAAGCAAAACATATTGGTATTTTTATACTGGATACGAATTTTATTGAGAGAGTGTGGTCTGTATTACACACTGCAGTAAAAAAGTAATATTTTCTATATTTGTTTCGGTTTGTTTTGTTTTTGTGTTTATTGTGTTTATGTTTATTTTATTTTATTCTTATTTATTTATTTATTTATTATTTATCTATTCATTTATTATTTTCTTTTTGTTTTGTTGATTTTATTTTTGTTTTCTTTCTTTTTGTTTGTTTGTTTGTTTGTTTTGTTTTGTTTTGGGTTTTTTTTTTTTTTTTTTGTTTTTGAGGGGTTTTTTGGTTTTTGTTTTTGGGGTTTTTTCTTTTTGTTTTGTTTTTGGGGGGGTTTTGTTTTCTTTTGTTTTTGTCTTTGTTTTTTTATTTTTTATTTTTTGTTTTGTTTTGGGTTTTTTTTAATATTTCTAGAATGTACTATGATAAAATAATACTGTAAAAATTAATTAAAAATCAATTGACATGCATACTCATCCTGTAAAAACAGTTGTACTTTCGTACTTTATATCGATGTCAGATATATTCCATTTACCGAGTAAGCTCGCAAAAGGTCCCTATTTCTGTTCTGATGCTGTGCGTCTTTGCCATCTTCTGTACGGTACTAACTCACCGTATGGTGTCGTTGAATATTTACCACGAAAACTTGGTGTTAATGTGAAGATTATCAACGTGAAAACAACTCGTTTCTTGGCTCTAATCAGGTTGGAGTGTGTCTTATAAGGCGGGAAAAAAAAATTTTAACGGTTTCCTGATCCAAGAAACTTGATCACTACTGTTTAAGATGCAGAATGTCGAGTTTCATAATGATTGTTTAATATACTAAATGATAAGATATTGCTATGTTTTTAAATTTATTCCCAGTGAAACATTCATATGTTGAAATGTCTTGAATTGCATATCGGTCAATATTATTTTCTATCAAAAAAGTGTATGAAAGTACGTCTGAATTTTATCAAACTATGTTCATGAGTGTTGCGATTCAATATTTAATATCAAAGCAAAGATATTAAACCTAAGATTTTGTTTGTTTTTTTTTTCTTTTCGTATAAGCAAATACGCCTATCCTCTAGCGTTTTTCTTTTAATATGAGAAAAAAGTATATTTGATAAATTTAAAATAAATAAAGAATTTTTTTAATCAACCTATTCTTGGATACTCATTTTATAAAATCATTTTTTTTTTTGTAAAAAGCTTAACAATAGACTAATATCATTCCATGCAAACGGAGTACGCTGTTTTCACACGTAAGGATTCGAACCTGAATCTCTCGTGAGCACATTCGAGTATTTCTCCTTAAGCTACCAACACCCTCTCCTTTTTATGTGAAATTTACTTTTAGCAATACCTAAAATACTATCTTTCTATCTGTCTGTCTGTCTGTCTGTCTGTCTGTCTGTTTGTCTATCTATCTATCTATCTATCTATCTATCTATCTATCTATCTATCTATCTGTCTGTCTGTCTGTCTGTCTGTCTGTCTGTCTGTCTGTCTGTCTGTCTGTCTGTCTGTCCGTCACTTCATCCATTCAATCTTATTTTTTGTGTTCATGGAATATAATTCTGGCTTGTCACGCGAACCCCGCTTGAGGATTCACGAAACTTGCATGTGACGAACCAGAATTATTTTCAATCAACACAAAAATTCAGACACTTACTCCTTAAGTATGTACATTGCAAATTGATGAGGACATCACAAAAATATCCAATTATAGTGCAGTTACAATACCAATTTAGGACGGTCGTTTGATATAACAATAGTCAATCAATTGGTGTGGTTAACCAGTTTACGGCCCCACCTTCACACTCACCGCAACAGCAGAATAATCAAAGGACACACATTTAAAAATACAAATATTCCTCCATATAGAGATCAAGGGTCAACAAGTGTCTCAAGTTGAGAGGTTAGAAAAATAGAGAAACACGTATGGTTATGCAGAAAAACATCATGTATCAAAACATATTAAGCGAAATCAAAATAAGGAAACAATGCTCTGCCGGTCTGGAAGCGAGCTCAGACGTTTGATCTGTAGGAGTCCCGACTAACAGTCAAATGGGACGAGGTTCAGATCCATGTCTCTTCTGAAGGAGGTTTCATTATGGTACGTCATTTAGTCCCCACCGCCCTGTTAGTCAGCGTGCAACGTTCAAGTGAAAGTCTGTATTCGGTCTTTTGCGTTATACAGAGTTACTTCCCATTTGGGACGGTATCTGACGTAAAACAATTATGACGTCATCAAATTCTATGGAAATTAATCTAAAACGTCCACAAATGACGTTTTCATAGTAATGTTCTGAATACGATCTAAAGAATTTGCCATATGTTGTTTTAAGTTTGTGATATCTGTAACCCTGAGTTAAAAGTTTCAAAATAATTTGTAAATGTTTTGGTATGAAAGTCGACAACATCAGTGCAGCCCCTGGCAAATCGAACCAATTGATATACAGAGATGCCATATGATGGGAGTCTAGGGACATCTCCATCAAAACAAGGGAAATTTACAATAGGGAATTCAAAATCGTCACGTTTATCGTAAATATTATTATGAATTTTATTGTTAATTATCTTAATGTTCAAGTCTGAGAAATTTGTTTCTGTATCACAAATATTAGCTTTGTTTAATTGAAGTTCGGGTGGGTATATTCCAGGTATATATCTTTCAGACTGTTGAAAACTAAGATGTCATCAAGATATCTGGATGTATCATTGAATATATCAATCAAATCAAAACGTTTAGATTTTTAAGAGAGTGCATAAAGCCCCTCTCATAACAATATAGAAATAAATCTGCTATAAGAGGTGAGCAGTTAGTTTCAATACGAATCCCAACTACTTTGCTGATAGATAGTGCCATCAAATTGCAAGTAGATATTATCCAAAAGCAAGAAATACAATTTAGGTCACCAGTAATGATATGGCCTGTCGGTATATATACATATTTTGAATTATTACATGTAGACGAAGATGGATTAGAGTCTAGAACATTAGGTTTAGATGTAACTGCAGTTTTAAATTACAATAAGATTTCTGATAGGTTTTTGTATTGGTAACAGTGGAGGTTCAAGGTTCTGGAAATATTGCGGAATTTTAGAGGTGTCTCAATGCTTAGGTGGAAACGAAGGAATACGAGGAAAAACTTTGTTATGTGAAAATGAAATCATACCATATTATGTCTAAATCAATCATAACTGCCTAAAATTCTAAGATCAGGATTGATTTCTGTTTCAAAAACATCTATTAAGAAAATTACTTCAAATGTAAATATACGGAATGAATGTCTTTTCTTTTTGTGTTCATGGCTTTTACATTCTGGTTCTGTTTCGAAGAAGTAGTATAGTGTATTCATGTCACAACTTTTCAGTCTAATGCTATCCTCAGGCATACACCAACAAATCGCTAATATCACGTGCACTGTGGTAATAAAAACAAAAACATCACTTCATTCATTCTTATCATAACTTTTATCCTATGGCATCTAGGCGGGCATGGCCGGTCAGCAGGGGATGCTTTCCTCTCCATTGCACCTGATTCCGCGCCTGATTCTTCCTGGAGACCGTGATTGCCCTTAAATTCTTTTTTCACCTACGTTCTAGATATGTCTTCTTGCTCGGAATCTTGGCAATTTACTATTTATGCATTTTCAAACTGTTTTCTACCAGAGAAACAGGTTCAAACTACCATAAACATTGTTACAACACTGATGAATAACATGTCCTTATTACAATGTTTGGTACTGTGTAAGGGAGGAAACCGTAACATACGGTCTTTAAACAATAATGGATATTATCATTATATACATCTATCAATAAAATTTGATTTTCGGTATTATTCATAATACGGTTCTTTTTTATGCCCCCGGATCGATAGATCGGGGGCATATTGTCTTTATCCTGTTTGTTTGTTTGATTTCTTGTCTGTCTGTCTGTTTGTTTGTTGTCAACTTTAACTTTGGCTATAACTTTTGAACCGTGAAGGATATTGACCTTGACATATATATATATATATATATATATATATATGCTATATCCTTGCTTGATTGGTGATTATTCATTTCCTTTCAATAATTTTTCAGGCAAATCACGTCATGGAAGCAAGAGGTAACCAACCTCTTAAACATAATGGTGCAACCCGGGAATGGAACCCGGGTCGTTTGCACCGCAAGCTAAGTGGTTAAGGACGACACACACCAAGTCTACACTTTGATAAAAAATATGATTACCTTTTTTATACACAGATGCGTTACATACGAGTAATCGTGCTGCCTAAACTGGAAAAAGTACATTATTAATTACATTAACATCAACTTAGGCTATTGAGAGAATAGTTGTCAATGACGTTTGACATGGAGAAGTCATTTTGACGTCATATTATTTCTATTAAAAAAATATACTTCTTAACATTGTCGTTTTTATCTATATTATTATACCATCATATTTCTTTTTTAATTTTTTGTTTTCAAATCCCCAGTTTTCGGGCCAGACTTATAAGTTTTAGATATTGCAATTCCATTAACTTAAATTTAGGAGAAATACAGTAAGCATATATCGATAATATATTTCATATTTATATTGTGTCCATTTTCGACGTCCTCTTGTCTGAGTTTGTCTTACTCAGTTATATTTATGTCATTAAGAGACATATTATATGCAGCTAATGAAAGACAACAATGTTGATGCTTCTGAATTCAGTAGATAATTATATTTTGTACAGAAGCACTGAATAGGGGACATTGAACTCTTAGGAGACTTGGAGTCTACAAACAGCGGTGTCCACCCTGTGAGATAAACACATATTAGAGCTTATATTTTTTCATTAATTCAAGGAACCATATGCACATTCTGACATCTTATTTCTCTTCAATGATTCTAGTGACCGAAACTGTGGAAATCTTTAATATTTGAAGATCAAATTAATGACCAAAGAGATTAAAATACAAGAACTAATCTACGAACAGATCTTCATGGCGTAGATTTAGAATAAATAAGTTTTAAGAGGGTATTTCGCGACAGAATCACTGAAAACTGAAAATGTCTTAAAATATGGAAACAACAGATTCAACAATTGATATACGTAGGAAATCAGGGGACTTTATCGTGATGATATCGACCAATGATATATACGATTGTATATCTTAATGGTGTAGGTAATAAAAGAAAAATTGAAAAGTTGGCTCTATTTCCTTGAGATGGGAGAAATAACTTAAGATTTCAATAATAACCGGTGGTTGTTGAATTCGAAAATGTGAGTGCTAATTTTGAAAACATTTTTTCAATAAACAATTAACGTCTATACGGTTCGCATATGAAATAAGTGTTTCGTAACTATTCTTTTCTTATATTTTCATGTTCTTTATTATTATTATTATTATTATTATTATTATTATTATTATTATTATTATTATTATTATTATTATTCTAGGTTTTGCCATATCAAGACAATAATCGTTTCAAACTTCATGCTTTTTCTGGTGATGGCAATATCAGTAAAATCCCTAAAATCATACGAAAATATGTTCGAAAAGATTTCTGTCTGGGATGCTTCCATCATAGTTATACCTCATGCGTGGATTATAAACGGTTCTCAATCATTCTCAGAATGCGCCTCTCACTGCACTGATTCCTGTGAATTGATTCTTTATCAAAAAGGCATGAAACAATGTTATGGATTTGATTTACTTACATCTTTGTCGAGTGTTGAAATCAAAAGTAAGGCGCCTGGACGATCATATTATCATCGTAGAAGTAAGTAGTGTAAGTTATAATTTTGTTTATGAGTAAATTTGGTTTAATATTTATTTATTATATATACACATCAACACAAGGCAATAAGGATTTGAAAACAAGCACTAAATGCTTATATCAATTCATATCCTATTGAAATATTAAGCACATTAAGAAGTCACATGTGAAATTTTAGTATGATCTGTTTACATCAGTTATTATAAAATGATGAAAAAGTATGGTAAATGAAAAAATAACAGAGGCAAGAATGAAACAAATTAAAGAAGGAAAAGCTTGAAGAATAAGAAAAGTGACGATTGGGGCAGGCGGAGGTGTCAGAGATTGGTTTGAAAGGTAGAAATGATATACATGTACATGCGTACACATTACACAAACATACATATTCGTGTATATATACATGTATACAATGACAAATAGATGCATACGTACATACTATGCATGCACATACAAATACAGTTTGCACCTACATGTATATACATAAATAAATTTGAAATTGATAGATTGTGTGATTTCTCTTTATTCATGCCTTTATCTACGACTTTGAAAAAGTAGTCAATTTTTTGCATCACTTGGAAAGAAATGTACGAATTGTTGTGCAAATTTAGTTAAATCGTTTACTTTTCTCAAAAACATCTTGGACGAGTAAGAAAATGTTTTTATTAATTTCAAAAGTAGCTATTAGATCTCCGTAAAGGAGTAAATTCAGTGTCAGTGGTCTGACAATTTTTGTGATAGTATATTTCTTTGGAGGTCATACTTTCTACATGGGTTGTAGTTTCCATAGCGCCACAAGAGCACAATGGGTCGGGTTCAATGTTTTAGGAATAGATGATGTTTGAGTGAGTTACAGCACATTGGTAGTCGCGCATATTGTATCTGGGCCCAGCGATTACCGATATAGAGGTGTTTTTGTAGTGGATCAATATGTGTGTGATTTAGATATTGTTTAAATTTGCTGATGGAATTAAAATTTTGAATATGTGGTGGAAGAGTGTTCCATAATCAAATAGTAGATGGGAGGAAGCTGTTGTAATGATAATTAGTAAAACATTGTATGTTTATAACTGATTTGCGTTTCTTGTATTGTGGCTGTGTACTGTTGTGTGGCTTTGTGGAATAAAGTGGTGTAAATATATTGGAGAATATCCCTTTATTATTTTAAAGAACTGTATGAGTTTGTGCTTTTCTTTTCGTTGTTCGATGGTAACCCAGCCAGTTTCCTTGTATAGTAAACTGAGGCTAACTAACTTTGAAGCACTAGATACAATTCTTGCAGCTTCAATATTTATTTTTTTTCAATTTTGTCTCTGTAATAATTGGGACAATTATCCCATATGATGTCTGCATATTCTAGTAATGGTCTGACAAAAGAAAAGTACATATTTTCGAGGGTTTTTTGTTTAATTTAAATTTTAGTGAGCGTAATATATTGAGTTTTGTGTTTGCTTTTGTAATGATGTCATCAATATGAGTACCCCAATGTAGAATGTTATTAATTTTTAGTCCAAGGTGTTTGTGATTTGTAACTTCTTTTATTGGGGTGTTGTTCATGGAGAGGGTGTGATGGGTTACAGCGATTTGTTTTTTGGATATGAGAAGACTCTCTGTTTTTGTGGGTTGAAACTTTTTTCAGCCATTTTTCAGCCCATTTGTATATCTTGTCAAGGTTTGTGTTAAGTGTTATAGCATCTTGTTGTGGTTTGTCTATTGTGATGTATATCGATGTGTCGTAAGCAAATAGTTTTATGTTGCATGAAACTTCAGTTACAATGTCATTAATAAATATCAAAAATAATAACGGTCCCAAGATTTACCCTTGAGGAACCCCAGCATTTGTTTGGATTGGGCTTGATTCGTAGTTGTTTAGAATCACTTTTTGTTTTCTATAGCTGGGATAACTCCTAAGCCAATCTAAGGGGTTGTGACTGATTCAAATACAGTTCATTTTATGTAGAAGACCTTCGTGCCAGACTCTATCAAAAGTTTTGCCAATATAAAAAATACAGTTCGAATTTCTCTCCCACAATCAATGACTGTGGAAAATTCATTGTAGAGAAATAGGAGTTAATTTACAGTAGAATCCCTTTTAGTAAACCCAGACTGATGTTGGGATAGAAGGTTATTGAAACTGATGTAGTTATATATATATTTGAAGATACATTTTTCAAAAATTTTACCAATAATACTAAGAAGGGAGATGGGTTTGTAATTTTCTACTTTTTTGGGGTCATTTTTCTTGTAGACTGGCACAATATAATTTTCCAAGAAGTAGGATATTGTGTTTTGAATAAAAATAAGTCAAACAATTTACAAAGTGGTGTGGCTAAGCAGTTACAAGCCTCTTTTATCATTTTTGGACTTATGAGGTCTGGCCCAATAGGTTTGGTTGGATCAAGACATTGATGAGATCAGTAACATCAATTTCAGTAATGGTGATATTGTGTAATGATGATGTATATTGAGTTTGTATGGTTGATAGTATTAGTTTGTTTGAGATGTCTAAAGTAGATAGTGATGCTAAAAATGTGTTTAGAAGGGTTGCTTTGTTGATGTCATCTTGAATAGCTTCATTTGTAAGTACTGGTATGTTGTGTTTTTGGTACAGATGTTGTTGTTGTTAGTTGTTTCAATAGCTTCCACCAGTCTTTTGAGCCAAATTTGTTGGAGTTTACTTTGTTACAGATGTTTTCATAATGCTTCTACTTTGCTGTTCTGAGTTCATGTATCACCTTATTTCTTATAGATCTAAAGTCAGCCCAATGCATGTTGTTGTTTGTTTGCTTAGCTTTTTTGCGTGTTTTTCTTTTCTTTTCCTGATTATTTTGCGTATGTTATTTGTCATCCAAGGTATTTCATTTTGGCGGATAGTAACTATTTTGTTTGGTATGCATTTGTGTAGTGTTTGTAAAATTGTTTCAGTAAGTGCTTTTACGCTTGAGTCTATAGGTTTATTGTATTGTATAATAGAGTCCTAATTTTGAGATGTTAGTTTATCCCTTTATTGCTGAAAGTCTGCTTTATCATATAACCATATCTTCCTTTTGAAAGTTGTCTGTTTGGGTTTCTTAATGTTAAGGACACTAATTATAGGCCAGTGATATCTTAAGTTGACATCTAGGAAGGGTTCAACAACATCACAGTGGGTAATAAGTTGAGGGTTATTTGTAATGTATAAGTCAATTAATGTACTAGTGTTTTCACTGATAGATGTAGGCTCGGTTATTAGTTGGGTTAGGCTATATGTTTGTAGAATGTCTTTAACCTTTACATTTGAGGCGTTTAATTAATTTTCATTAAAATCACCACTAATTATTATATTATTTATGTTGGTATCTAGTGCAAGTACAATGATTGTGAAATTAAGTCCCATGTGTGATTAGTGCTGTTTGGAGATCTATAAAATGTACCAATAAGAAAGTTAGATTTTTGTGTAGTAATTTCGACCCAGACACATTCCAAATTATTCACTTCAAGATCAGGTCTACGTTTGCTATTTAGGTGACATTTTGTTCATACAGCTACTCAACCACCTGACCTACATGTATCTATCCTGTCACATCTAAAAGGGGGTTCAAAACCATGAAGGAGTATTTCAGAGTCTGGTGTATTAGGGTTGAGCCAACTTTCACTAAAACATAATATATCAAATTCTGAAAGATTTGCATTCAATATATCACATTTGGGTTTTAGACTTTGGACATTAAGGTGGATTATTGATAGATTGGATTTAAATGTACTATGATCCAGTAGACAGTTACTAAAGTCTGTTATACTAAGAGTTGATAGAAGGGCATGGTTCGGTGCTGGAAATGGTAGAGGGGCCAGGATTAGATTCAGTATCTCCACACATAAGTAGTAAAATTGCTATAAGTGGGGACAACAAAATTCATCAACAAAATGGAACATAGTATTAACATGTAATTAAATATACAATAATCATGACATGAGTTTTGGTTATAAATCCTTGTATAGCAACAGTTTTTGTTATCACATGAATTACATTTGTAAGTATGTTGTTCTGTTTTGGTAATAGAACTATCACTTAATTTCAGTATCACATGAATTGTCAACAGTAAGAGCATTGCTTTTGATTTAAAATATTTCAGTAAATATAAAGTTAATATGAAACTTGGGATCAATGTCCCTTATTTTATCCCTTTCATTTTACAAGCTGTGGTATAGAAATTTCCTGTCCTGGCTCGATACATTTCAACTAGAGTGTCCATCAGCTTCTAGTTATTTGGTTATTTTTATGTCAAATTTATGAGCCAGGACTGGGATTTCTGTAGTTTCAAGCAGAATATTTAGTGAGGCATATTTTATTGTAGATAACATGATATAAAAATGTTGTAGTTGCAAACTTGCGCAGTGAAGGATGCGGGGGGGGGGGGGGACGGGGGGGGGGGTATAAGGTGTAAAGAGTAAGATGGTAATACAAATAAGCATAAAAAGGTAAAAAAAAAAATGCCAACATTTTAAGTAGATGCAAAAGAATGAAAAATGAGAAACCATCTAATGAGAAATTTGTGAGATAGGTGTGTGAAGTATCAATATTCAGGCTTATTTAAAGTAAAATAACCTTTTTCAGTAGTATTTAATTATTAATTTACAATATACATATATTTTGTTATATTAATCAATTATCATATAAGACAATTTGAACAGTTGTGTTTCATGTAGAATTGTAAGCAAACACATTGTAGTATGTACGGTACCGAAAGTACGTTGCATACGTATATACAATATTATTATACTGGAAGAAATTTCTAGCATATATTAAAATTGGGACTTTACTAACTGGCGCGCTTCATAAGCAAGTTTGCTGCGATTTTTTGTCAGGTCCTGGTTTACACAGTCCAGCCATGCCCTCCACCTTTCTAAGGTTTTTACTTTCCTTGAATATGCGATGGCGTAGGTTGTAATTTTTAATTCGTGTTATGGTAGGTCTCGGCCTACTCTATGAGAAACTTCTATTTCCGACTGTTGGAGAGGGATGTCTAATTTCTGTGCTATTTCAACGACAGCATCATCAGTATTAACTTTATCCTTGCTCACTCCAAAAAATCTTACACAGTCTCTCATGCCATACATTTCTAGTCATCAATTCTTTGTTGGAGATCTTTGTTTTCCTTAGCCAGGATGTCGATAGTTTGATGTAATGGTTCAAGACGTTGTTCGACCATTGTATTTAGTTCGGTCATCGTCATAATTTTTACCGCTAATGCAATCCTACTAATGTCATATTCAGATATACTTGTGCTAGGCATCGGGACTCCAGTTATGGATGTTGATGTCATTTGATGCATAGCATTCATGATTGGTGTGGAATATCCGGCTTGATCAGCGAGACCTATACGAGAGGGGGTACACTTCCACATTGACTCATATTCGACCCTTCCCTGTAATTGGTTTTTTTTTTTTTTTTTTTTTTTTGATACTGGTTTTAAAAATGAAGATTGCTCTGATGACGAGGATAAGGTAGACTTTCTTCTTTTATTACTAATCTAGTCTGTATAATCAGTAGAATCTATCATGCTATTGCGCTTTGCACGAATTTTATAAATGGTCAGTTCAGCCATAGTTAGAATTGTTCACTCAGTCAGAATCACTTGGTATAAATATGATTTGAAAATAGCGTCTTACCGAGTTCAAGTTTAGGTCCACAGCACATATTAGTTAATACACACTGAAATTTTAGTTGAGCATCTTTGCAAAATCCCATATTGGTTAAAAAATCACTTTTTACATAATATTATCTTCTCTAAAATTCCATGAGACTACTTAGTTTGCACATGCGCATTTCGTTAATAAATTTGAGGATAAAACGCAGAGCATTAGCAGAATGACTATACTATTATCACATGTGTAATTAAGCAGTTAATTTATACTACTGTTTGTGTAATTAAGAAAGAAAAAAATACAACTTCAGACTCGTCACGAAAGTGTTAAAACAAACAAGCGTGTAATAAGCTTCACGAAAAAATTTGACTGTAATGCAGTTGTTCTACCCACATTGGGTGCAAAAGTGCAAAATGTCACTTAATTGGTGTGGTTAACCGGCTTCCGTTCTTTCTTTTAAACTTATTAAAAAGCATTACACAAAGTTATCTAGCGATGTTTGCAAAAGCCATATATATATAATTTATTAAAGGTTATTTTAATGACTTGATTACCGGTATATGAGCCTTGAGTACAAAACGATAATTAACACAATTCTAAAAAAGTATATTGGTATACCTATACAAAATGAAATGAACGATCAAAAAATGCTTTTTGTTAATAATACATTTATTCACCTAATGACCCATTTACACAATAGGACGTCATTTAGGGCAGAATGACTCTTTGCAGAAAGTTACAAAATACAAGGGTGTAAATTTCACAATACATGGCATTAAAGCAGATCAAAAACCTTTCTGATAACTGAAACTTGCAAATTTTAATCTAATTTCAACAAAACTTTGTGATAAGTCAAAAGAGCTGTCTTAATATGACACTGAATATTTTGGCTACTTTCAACTTTACCTTTAATTCTACAAAACATTTTATATTTATACATTTTACATGCAATAAATGAAATCAAATTATTGAACAAAATTGTCTTATTGTTGATTTCATCACAAAATCCAATTATAATATGCTTCCAATTTATTTCAAACTTAAGACAAGCACCGAGTACATCACATAAGTTACGAGTATTTTGACAATCATAAAGTAAAAGCTTATTATTTTCAATTTCATAATACATTTATTATCAATTTCTCGATTCCATTTGCTAACTAAGTATCTGTTGGACAATAGATTGTGTAACAACTTGTAATTAAATTCAGCAACATTTTTGTCGAAAATGTTTGAAGCATAGAAAAATTTGTAAGTGCTCTTTTGTTCACTGAAAAATTTATCCCTTTGAAATTGTATTCTCAAGGTATTGGATTTATTAAAATACAGCGACACTGTAAAGCCAAAATTACCTTTAAAAGATGAAAAAACACAATTTATAATATTGTACTAACATAGCCAGTTACGTTTCCATAAAAGATTCTCGAAGAACCATTCTAGGGGTTTCAAACCTTTGACATTAACCATGTCTTCCACATACAATAGGCTACTCTCAGCCCATTCTTCGACGAAACGTGTTTTCCCCTATATAAAATAGACGATTATTCCATATAGACTGAGAGAAAAAAGACATAAGTAATGTTAGCACATTTTTACATTCATTGTTGATAGAACATCGGTAATGTTTTTACAATATCTTACTCAGAGAGTTTTGTCCCATTTGTTTGTACAACATATCTAATATCAACACCACATTTTGAACACAGATAATCAATAAAATACTTCAACTTAATCCTACTTGATAATGATTTACTTATCCAAGAGGCTTTGATAGCATTAAATTGAGAAATTTTGCCAATCAATGTGGCTCTTTTAATTCTATCTCTCTTTTTCCCAAGAATAGTATAAATAAATTTATTCATTTATTTGAGCTCCTTTTGCTCTAGAAATTTTAACACTGATGCTATGTATATCAATTTTGATATTGCTAAAGTATTAATAACACAGCCTTTTTTTCAAAAATTGCAAGGTTTCGAGTTTTCCACGACTTGAATAATTTTTCATGACCTATATAAACTCCAAGTGTTTTAATACATGCTTTGTTAATTTTCACACCATGTGTTTCTAAATTAGGGTTATTTTTAATGAACCCATCAATATGCACTATGTTTTTGTAATATTAAGTTTCATTCCAGATACTCTACTAAAAGAATCTATTTCACGTGATGCATGGTTCATAGAATGGCTATTTTTCAGTGGTAAAGTTCATTATTATCACCGAAGGTGAAACCTTCAATATTCTTATTATTATGAATTTATAATCTCAATATCTCAGATACAAAGCGAAAAATTATAGCTGAAATGAGACATTCTTGTCCTATTCCACGATACATATGACATGTTTTTGACAAAAAAAACCCCAGGATTTATATATAAATTTTTAACCAATCTATAAATATATCACCAAAGTTAAAACGTTTTAACACTTCGAACATAAAATTCCATTCAACAGAGTCGAATGCCTTTTGAAAATCGACGAATAAAAGTATTCAACCGATATTATTCTGTTCACAATATTCAAAAATGTCTAAATTGGTTCTGGCATTTATACCAATAAAACGACCCTTGATATATGCGGACGGATCGTATGAAATAATTCTATCAATAATTTTCTGTAGACGTCTTGCTAGTACAAAAGCAATTATCTTGTAATCAGTATTTGTCAAAAGGGTCAATAGTCATTCAATAGTTGTCTATCACCTTTCTTGTGTAAAATAGTAATTATAGAAATCTTCTGGGTTGGTTTCGCCTTGTTCTATCCAGTTCGCTCGTGATCGAATTTGAGCGCCTTTGGCTTTGTTATCTATAGGTTTGCTCAGTTTGCTCTCTAAATATCTCTTTCTATTCATATTTATGTCACTATGATGTGAACTTTCTATTTGATTTATTTCATTTTCAATATCTAAAATTTTAAATATTGAAAACGATCAAATAGGTAAGAGAGTAATCTCAACGCCCGTCACTTAAGCTCGTAGATATTGTCGGATTAAGTAAATAAGAAGTAAAGTAAGTGTTAAATTCGATGTTCAAAATAGTCTGAAAGTTTCATTCTGGATATTGGAATGTCGCACTATATGACAATGTCCTCATATCCTCCATAGGATTTCCTCTGTTAACTTGTTAGTCTTCAACTTTCATGTCCCTGATGGTGTTGTTTATCTGAAAGGCACTATGCCATCAGGACTATGACACTGTCATTCATATTTGCTCTTGAGTGACGTATCATTTGAGATAAAAATACGCCATAGGCAGGCACTGATTATTGCAGTTCATACAGGGAAAATTTAAGATGTTTAAACTGAAAACGTCATGCTTTTTTCTGGGATCATTTTTGTATTATCTTTAAATACAAACACAATAAGTTGTCAAGAAGATACTTTTCTCTAGGTCTAAAGATTAAATACACAAAGATAAATGATGTACAAAATATATAACACATTGCTTAGCAATATTGTTAACTATACCATACACAATACCGTAAACTACAAAATACAAAATGAAAAATGAAAGACATTGACTATCAGACACATAGATAGTGATGTACAATGTATAGAACTGTACCACTTTATTTATCATTTATATCGGATTTACATATATCTTTTAACAGAAACTGTAATAAAATAATTGAAATGTACCTGTTCTTAGTCGGATACTGTCAAACACCGTGCACTTATAATTTGTAACGATAGCATGGATTTAACATAATTTGAATTAAACAACGTTTAATTCATTTGATAAACCATAAGTGGCAACAGAATTTGCGAAAATCGTCTTTTTTGCTTTACTATATATTTGGAATTAATTTTAATTATTGATATACTATTTCAATGTGTTCTTCAGGATGCTATGTACAGTTGAACAGTTACTCATACGGCATCGGCACTATTAGTTTTACAGAGTATGAAGCATCGGAATGCATGAGGGAGTGCGACAGAATAAGATGTGCAATGTTTACTTGTACTTGTAAATTGGATGAGTCTAGTGCATACCTCTAGAGGCAGTATACCACCATTATTTTTACAATACCTTACGTCTTTATATTTTTATGACCTCTCAATATGCGATACCTGTTGACCCTTGTTCTTTACATAGAGGATTATTTATAAATTTTTAAATGTGCGTCCTTTGATTGATCTGCTGTTACGGTGAGTGGGAAGGTGGGCCCGTAAACCGGTTAACCACGCCATTTGTTTGGCTTTTGTCAAATTAAATGACCGTCTTAAGTCGGTATCGTAATTGCACTAGAATCAAATATTTTTGTAATGTGTTATATGTGCTAGTATATTATTTATATTCGTTATTGTATAGCTCGATGGTGACTTCTGCCACATAATTGAGCCAGTAATTTTTCTTTTTTCTTTTTTAATAAACAGTAATTCTTTTTGAATAACTGTATGAATATGTACATAGATCTAGATTTGATTTGTGTTATTATCTTTAGAAATATCCATTTGACAGAAAAATCGCAAGCGATGCCGTTCAATATCCGAAGTGTATTTCAAAGTCTGATATGATGCACTATGAAAAAAAATGTTTTTCTTACAGTATTAATACTGCTTGTTTCGCGCTATGTAGCTAGTCATGAAGGAATTCTGAAATTGTAGGACATAAACATAAAACATAAATCCTGGTCATAAGATGAATCAATTAATGTTTTCAAAGAATGAAATACCAAGTCATACTCTGTAATCTTTCTTAATGGGATTATTACCGGCTTTAATTATGTATCCGCTCTGATTTTTTCATAATGTCTGATTCTTCAATAATTAGAGGGTGAAGACATTCCGAATGTATTATGAGATATGACTTTGGTTGTAACGTAAGCAATAATACAAATTTTCAATCAAATGTTATCAATATTATTGTAAATGCATGAATATCAGCATTTGAATTAATTGGAGAAGTGCAAATAGATCAAATAATCCTAATTATTTTCTCACATTAGGTAATTGTCATATTAAAACAAAAAATTGAAAAATTTTACTTAGAAACTGAGGATAAATCCTGAAGATACTATCCTTGAAAAGTCACCTGTCTGGATCATCTGACCGTTTGGAGGTTAACCCCTTTTCTATGATCTCTTCTTTTCGTTTTATTTCGGTTTTTTTTTTCTTAACATTATTTTACGTCGACTGTGACGATAGTATCTATAAACCGATTGTCCCGCTCCTGTACAATCAATTATTCATAAAAAAAAATCTGATGCCAACATAGTGATTAATGTGTGATATTAATGATATAACGCATTTGAATAGTGTTCTTTGTGTGTTCCAATTGTAAGTTTGCTGTTTGTTTTTGTCAGATATTTAAGATCGAATTCACAAAAATGCTTAGCAATTTATACACGGATAAGGATTTGTTTTTGTATTTCTATTAGAAGATACACATTTCGTAATTTTAATTTTAATGTAAGTGTTTTATTAGTAATTTTGATTAGATGGTTTGAGAAACATATTGGAGGAGTGAATAAGATCAATATGTTATTACTCAATTTTTTGAAAATACTGTTAGATCAATATTATACTTTTATAGGTGATTTGTATCTGATTGATTTAAATACGTACATTGATGATGTTTGGTTATGGGAAACAAAGGCAAGAGAGACATCTGAAAATTAATATCGCCATTGATATGTAGAACATATTAGAACGAGCACGTAAAAATACATTACAAAGATTTCTGTTGTAATGCAAATTTTACTTAACTGGTGTGGTTATCCAGTGGATAGAAACACCTTCAAAATGCAGTTCTCAATAACGTACACTCTAACAACACTCATAAGAAATATTACACATAAGGACAAATAGTTAAAAGGTCCTCAAAATAAAAACGTTATGTATTATTTTGGAATGAATTATCTTAGCATAAACGAAAAGGAACACAATCATTTAGATTTGTATCTTTTGAATAGTACTGTTAGTCAGGAATTTGCACGTGCAGACATGATGTGATCTAGAATAAAACTTTTTGTATCTGTTTTCAAGAAAAACCAATCGCAGTATTTATTAGCAATAATATCAAGATAAACATTTAAAGATGTATTATAATTGTCATTAATACAATATATTCCCAGTCTGATAGTTTACGGACGTAAGAATGCTTTTGATTAAAAAAAGAAAAAGGTCCAAAAAGTTATTTTTAGAGCGGAAGTCATCGTCAATGTAAAACATGTCATTGACCTTGTTCTCATTATAAATGACTTCATAAGCTGGGTATGCATGTCAAATATGGAGTCTATCCCTCACGATTCCAAAGTTATGGCCAAGGTTAAAGTTGACAGCAAACAGACAGACAGAACAAAAAAATATGCTTTTTTTTTCTTCTTTTTTGTTTTGGCATTTTTTTTTTTTTTTTTGTTAGTTGTATTACATGTACAGTCAAACTCCGATATCTCGAACACTGATATCTCGAATACCCGGGATATCTCGAAGTCGAACGTCGGTCCCGAAAAAAATCCTTCATATTATGATTAAATTCACCCTGGATGTGTCGAACACTGATATGTCGAATACAATGCTTATCTCGAATACATTTTCAAGTCCCGAAGTTCTTATTTACCCGGTTTATCTCGAAGTTGGCTTCTTATTGACAATATTCCCCGCGCCGTTTACCCTAAATGACCGGTCGCTCGCGTGGTGTGATCAATTGACCGTGTCGGTGTACATAGCCGCAGTAATTACATAATCGATCTCGTCCTTGCGTACCCTGTTATTTATACCAAATATTAATAAATGATGATAGCTTATTAAACTCGACACAAAATTAGATAATTAACATTAACTGTAATTAATGCTTTTTCATACTGCGTTTAAAGAAATTTCTTTACACTGTTCATTAATTATTACTATTTCCAATCCGTGTGTATGTCTATGTATTTTTTTTGCAAAGTAATAGTAATTAAATCAAATTATGACGTGTGTCTTTATCTTGTCTTACGTGTTAGACCGTCCTCGGTTTTAGTTATAGTATAAGACAATTATATCCAGTATTGGGTTTAAATTACGATGTTACTGAAAAGGAAACATGACGTTTTCAGTTTTGGAGTATATTCTCTATATATTCATAAAATATAAAAGGTATGATGAGATTTAGATTAATTATTAAGGAACAATACAATATGCACATCTTCATGCGTATTTATTGATAAATACATGTATATCTCATCCATCTACTATAATAATCACAAATGTCAAGTGAATCGGCGTACATTAACAACTACAAGATTTGTGATCCTAAACTCAAAATTTGGATATCTCGAACTACGGATATCTCGAAGTATTTTCCACGGTCCCTCCGACTTCGAGATAACGAGGTTTGACTGTATTTGAAAATGATTTAGGGGTTATCATGCTATCATGATTGATAAAAAAACTAAAATGGTATCGGAGAATCCCCTATCAGAGATTGAGTTCAACTTCAGGCGTTAGACGAACGGTGAAATGAATATTTCTGACAGGCGATTCGTCGATACTTTGTCAGTTGTTGTAAAACACTAGCATGGTTACCATAATGTTTTGACTTGAAAAAAAACTTACACAAGTTAGTCTTGAATGACGTCGTCAACGACATTGCCAAGGAGCGTGTGAAGCCATAGCGAATATTGCAGTGAAACGTGAATCCCCTCACAGTTTCCCAAACGTTTAAGCAATCAGAATGCGTGTTACAAACAAAGTGCATTAGAACTCAGTGTTAACGTAATTAGAAGGCACCGGCTTCAGCAAATCCATAAAAATCTCTCACAACCTAGTTTGGTATTTCTAATGTAAGGGATATATATTTTATCTAATAACCGAAAACAAAATACTGCATACATGCCATTTATACTATAATACTTCAATTATAAAATACAGGGAAGGGTTTTACATCAAGAAAAGATGATGAAAATTCATCAAAGAAACTTCATGTAGCTCAAACAACATATTCGTTGGCTTTTCACGCTTAGTTATGTCGATATAGAACGTATACATGTATTCCCAGAAAACTTTTAATACAATTAAAACAATGTCCATGTAGTTCGTGTTCATAAGCACATGTCATTGTTCCAATTTATGTAAGTGAATCTTATCATTTTCTTAAATTCTACGTAAAAAACATGTCTCCTGTTTAATGTAAAAACAACTTGTCGATAAATAAGATGTCAATGAGTTTCACTCGCACAATCTAAAAATAATCCAGACAAGTGACTTTGCATGGGGTAAACTCCTCGGTATTTATTTTCAGTAATCGTATTTCTCTATCTTGTTTTACAATGGCTCTTAAATAATTCAGAATATTATCTTATTTCTTCTATTCTATCTTCTGTTCTTATCTTTTCAATGATATCGTTAATTTATCACTGAAAATTTGCATGATGAAGCCAAAATCATACTCCATAATACATTCGGAATGTTTCGGATCTCTTCTCATTAAAGAATATTGTATAATGATTGTATAATGTGAGACTCGAAGCGGACGCATATAGCTGGTGAACTCCATTGAAATTCACATCTGACTACAATGTTTGTTTACATTATTTGTTAAACATCTAAAGAATCCTCTTGAAAATCGAATTTCAATCAAAGAGAATGTGATTTTTAAAAAGTAGAAACATGGCAACTTTTTATTTGCTTAATAACAAAACAATTAGTCATTTGGGGAAATATTAGCGTTATCAATCTTGAACAAAACACCCCCACATTCATTTCGTCTGTATCCATTTGTTTTAGGGTGTGTTATGGCCTACAACGACTTTAGTATTTCTAAAATCTCATAATAGTCGAAGCAATAAAAATTCGTAACAGATCACCATACAAAGTAAGAGGAAAGTGCAAAATTTGTAAAAGAACCTCTGAAAAATTAAAAAAAAAAAAGTGGGAGTAGGTGCCATGGTTAATGAAGCATTTTCTGACGATCTGCAAAATCCCTTGTGAATCTAACACTTGCATTGGTGTTTAGATATTAACAGTTACTTTCGTATTTTGCATTAATGCCACACTTATTACATATAGTATATATTATTATATCGGAATCACCTTCTACGTCTGCATGTGTGTTTGTCTGTGCGTCTGTTAGTCCATCTGTCTGTTTGTCGTTGGGTATTCGTTGTAGCACGACCTTTCTGTTGGTACCAAACTTTTTGACCCCGAGATCTTGGCTATTCATACTATACATTTGTAAACCTTGTGGCAAAGAAAAAAGAGGAGTTACTGGCTCAGTTATGTGGCAGAAGTCACCATGGAGCTATACAATACATGAATAATATACTAGAACATATAACACATTACAAAAATATTTGATTGTAGTGCAATTACGATACCGACTTAGGACGGTCATTTAATTTGACAAAAGCCAAACAAATGGTGTAGTTAAGACCTTTTTGTCGGTACCAAGATTGTTTACCCCGTTACCTTGACCTTGACATTAGACCTACTATTGAAAACTTTAACCTAAGCCATAACTTTTGAAACAAAAGAGTTGAGAACTTCATACTATACATGCGTATGTCTTGTGGCAAGACCTATCTGTTGGTACCATAATATTTGACCCCGTGACCTTGACGTTTGAACTTCTGTTGAAAAACTTGAACCTTAGCCATAATTTTTTAACCAAGTGAGATTGGGCCTTCATTCTACACATGTGTATTCCTTACGGCAATACCTGTCAATCGGTACCAAAATTACCTTGACCTTTAGTAACCTTAGCCATAATATATTAACCAAAATAGATGGGGCCTTCATACTACACGTGTATATTCCTAGTGGCAAGACCTATCTGTCGGTACCAATTTTTTTTACCTCGTTACCTTGGTCTTTGCCCTTTTTCGAATCTTGTTGCCGTGAAGGGGGAAGGGGGGATTTGTCCCTTCAGGACAGTTCTAGCTCCCTTTGCAGTGTGGAGCTTGTAAAAAAGTACCCGCAAAGGGTAGTAGATCGATAAGCTATCAAGAGCATTTTCTTTTTGTCGTTTCTGATAATCTCTCTGCTTTTACTTATGCTTATACATAGCAACGTGACGAATTCGCAGACTGCTTCGATTGGTCCCGTTTAAAAGCAATAATGGACATACATTATACACGTGCCGTCCCAAGACAAAGGATATAAGTTTGTGGAATATAAAAGAATTTTATATCCCAACGAACGCTTTGCCCTTATATTGATTATTGTGTGCTTCCATCAAAAGCATCAACTTTTTATCTGATATCCTTGATCTGACACAAACGAATCTCGTGTTTTAAAAAGGTACGCCTTGGATAGTTTACACAATAGCAACCAATTTCAAAATCGGAAGTTGTATATATGAAATCTAAAGACATTTCTTCGTAACCAATAAAAAGTGTAAACACAATTTATAAGAGTAAACACCCATTGATCGCGCTGTATTGTTTGAAAGAATTTCAGTCTGATAATTCTTCTATCAGATAGATTTCAGAGTAGCAGCGAACTATGATAACAAGTATTTACTTTTTGTCAAACAGCGAAACGTTTAACATTTTAATATTTTCTTTGAAAAAGGATTTATTACGAAAGATATACTAGGCTATACAAAATCTGAATTTGGTATTTTATCAAACATCAAATTAGAGTATTTTCATATTGAAATGAATCAGATACTTCATTTATTCATTCTCTTTGATGAACAGATGAGAATTGCCAGAACTTAATATATATGCATTTCAATCCTTTCATTCGGAATTTAAAATGAAATTGGGATGTTCTTTGCAATAGCGAATGAGTGTAATTTTGTATTTTGATTTATACATCTGTTCATTTGCTCGGAATAGTAATAAAACACAGAAAATTCTTCAAATTTGATGGACAGTAATATATACATACCACAATTTCTAATTTCAACAACTTTATTTGGAACTTAATCGGAGGGATGTTAATGGTAGTTATTAAAAAGAACATTGCTTTCATTAGCATCTTTATATTGCTTTTAGTGATATCAACAAATTCCGTAATATCATACGAGAATATATTCCAAAAGGTTACAGCTTTAGACTATTTCACACTCAATATCACGGAATCCTGGATCGTAAGGAATGTAAGATCATTGTCTAAATGTGCATCATATTGCAAACACACCTGTTTAGTGTTCTCATACGATAAAATACAAATGATATGTTACGCCTACGAAACCGGAATACTGTTGTCCACTGCAGGAGTCATAGGGAATCAACCAGGCCGGACATACTATCGCATTGCCTGTAAGTACTAGAGATTCAAATATTAATTATTGCCAGGTGTAATTTCGGTCACATATGAACAATTTGAATAAAGCTTTTTAAAAATAGATGATATGAAGATTTGAAATATTGGTTCACTTTAGATTAAGTGCAGGCTTCAAACATTTTGTTAAATAATTTGATTAGAAACTATTGATACATGCATGTACAAAATCATTCATTAAGATTTCAATTACGCGTTTTCTACGAAATCTCTCAACAGTTATGATTTACAGCTCAGGAGAAGAAGTTACGACAAAATTTCAAGATGGCTAATATTACGGACATTTTGTTTACCAAATTGGTCAGATTTCCATTCAGGATCAACTACATACCAAACTCCCTGATGCAATCAAGATTCATATGACTGGAACTCACTGTTCAGAATGAGTAGAAATATCAAAGTTTTCAAGATGACTGCCTTGTCCGGAATTCTGAATATCAGAAAGATATAATTTTTGTTAGGACTACCTACTGATAATACATTATTATTTGATTAAGGTCCTATTGGTACTTTCGAAAACGGTAGAATAGCAATATAAAGAAAAGTTGCAAACCGTTGATGAAGACTTTTTACCCATTGTATATTTCTATGAGAAAAGGGGGAACACCTTGTGCATCTTTGTAATCGTGATATCTCTTACACTTGTCTACATAATGCACCTTAAAATAAATGTGGATCCTGTTAGTGCTCTCTCTCTCTCTCTCTCTCTCTCTTGAATTTCTCAGAGGTGATTAAATAGACATAAGTTAGAGGGATGACTATATCATAATAATAGCCCCCCCCCTCCCCCACACACACACACACACAAACAAAAATAATTTATTGATTTAAAAAACAATAAATAGATAGATAAATAAAACCAAACAAACAAGAAATTTGCAAAAATCAATTCAATAGTGAATGTACTAGATATTCATAAATTCATAGATACACTGCATCAAAAATGGCATTTAATACAAAATTATTTGTCAATTTTTGTTCAATTAAACTTCTAGTTTACAAGTATAATTTGCATTTAATTTGTTTTTATACTTGTAATTTACTTGGAATATAATAGACGTATAATCCTTGTGTAAACTCCCAAATTTAATTGGAGTTTAAGTGCCAAATTTTACTCCTGTTTTACTTCACATATAATGCAGGATTATAGTTCATTATACTTGAAGTTGCGAGATAAATTCCTTCATTCTACTCCATTAAACTTCACATTTAATGCAATTTATACTTCATTATACTTGAAGTTGCGAGGCAAATTCCTTCATTCTACTCCATTAAACTTCACATTTAATGCAATTTATACTTCATTATACTTGAAGTTGCAAGATAAATTCCTTCATTATACTCCATTAAACTTCACATTTAATGCAATTTATACTTCATTATACTTGAAGTTGCAAGATAAATTGCTTCATTCAACTCCATTAAACTTCACATTTAATGCAATTTATACTTCATTATACTTGAAGTTGCAAGATAAATCCCTTCATTCTACTCCATTAAACTTCACATTTAATGCAATTTATACTGCATTATGCTTAAAGTTGCGATTAAAGACAAACTTGAGCTAAAATTCTTAAAGATCACTTGCATGACTTTAAGATACTGTTTTATTTTCAATGAAAATGTACCAGTACATCATCCTTGTAACTTTTGTTTGACACAATACTAGGAATTCAACATTTGATTTACTTTTTTCTTTTCTATATAATATGTCCCAATTGTTCAGATATCCCATTCGTAAAGATGTATAAAATAATATATATATATATATATATACACACATTGTGTATCAATTAGGAAGAAGTTTGAATACAAAAGCAGTGTAAAACAATGTTTAATTCAAAGAAAACATTTAAAATAGAGCATACTCAAACATTATACATGTACTAGTAAAACATGCATCATGACATTAAAAAAATGGTTTGATAAGAAATATGATTGATTGATTGATTTTTGTTTTTATGTCACACCACGAATATTTCACGTATATGGTCACGGCATCTGCCTGATGTGGGGCATACAAATTTTGACTTTTGCAACGGACCCACCCGAAGCAGTGAGGGATCTTTAACGTGCCATGCATACCACGACACGGGGCCTCGGTTTTTACTGTCTCATCCGAAAGACAGGATAAGAAATATGAAAATGTAATATAGTAGTAATTATAAAATAAAATAAGGAATCAAAAAATAATAAAAAGACCTTGCTATTAATAAACATCAATAGAAACATATATGTGCAATGTAAATCAAAAGCTATAAAACAAAATTATCAAGATCATGAAAGTAAAAAATAAAACATACAATGTAGTACATACTATCGAAATAATGAATATGTAGAACAAAGTCATGTATTTCATATGCAATTAATCATAAGGTTAAAGTTTCAAACAAATACATGTAGATAAATGTTACAAGGTAAAACTTTATTGATTTCAAACAGGAAGTATGACCCACCACAGCTGTGGGTAAGGTTCAAACTGTAGTGGATTTGGTTAAAATTGAGGATGAAGCCCCTACATCAAATATTTTTTAAAAACACATGTAACTTTTTTCAAAGGAAATCTGAACTAACGAGATGTGTTTGTGAAACACAAATGCCCCCGGTGTCACTAAAATTTAAATAGGGCAAATTTTGAAAAACGACAAAGAAACAAGTAAAAACAAATAGATATAATATACATGTAATGATACATTATGCAATGAGATACTAGGAAAAATGACTGGAGGCTTATACTATCACAACCAACAGGTAAAATGTGTACAACAATTAACTGTAAAACTTGTATGAATTAGGGATGATATAAAAAGAATAAACTCATAAAATAGTATCGATCATGATCATATCTGAGAATATTTGTCCAGCACTAATATAACAACCCCTAAAATGTCAGTATTTCTGAGGAATGTACATGTATATTGTTAAAATGATTCAAAACATCACTTTTTATGAAATATGATTTGAGATGTCGACAAGAAAACCAAATTGAGATAATTATAACAAGGTGACTAGAAATTTAATAGTGAACAAATTATAACAAATATGAAAGGAGTCAAATGACTAGAAGCTACCGGTTTATCGCTATGTGCATTACAACTAACAAATAAAATGTAAATAATTAACTTATTAAGTATTTAACACTTGCAATGTAAGAGAACATATTCTCAACATTCATAGATTAAAAAAAATTCAGTGTTCTGAAGAACAAAATTGTTTGTGGCACTTCAAAGGCATTACCCAGTACCATGTTTTACCAAATACAAACCTGGATGATCAGTACATTGTAACTGATATTTACTTTGATCAGTGCCCTCTTGCATATTATTACATGCTTACCAACAAAATTAAAACAAGAGACACCACTATAGACAGTATGGCAGAAAGCAAAGCATATAGCATGAGTTTATAAAGAAATGTAAGAGTGATCTTTTCCAAAAACAGTTAATTTTCCCAATAATTAGCTTCAACCACAAACTTTAAACCAAATGTTGACGGACATTGCCAATCTAAAGACCAGAATTGCTTTGCAATCAGGCCAAAAATAATTATTTATTGTCAGAACAAGAGGCCCAAGTGGGCCTATATCGCTCATCTGAGTACCTAGATGATCAGTCATGCATGAAAGAAGAATTCATTTATTTTTGCATTACTGTGACTAAGTCAACACAAATGTTGAAAATGTCAAATTTTATTTCAGACTAGAAGAAAAAACAACACTTTTTTGCACATCCATTCAGGTGATGTTGATACTAAGCATTTGCTTTTCTCTGCAATATGTCATTCAGGGCAACATTTTCTATAGGTGGGGCCTTTTGTTGACTGATTTCAAGTCTGGGTCATGAACAACAATTGTTTCAAATATTGTCCAGATCTAACTTAAAATTGCCTAATTTCATATGCTGAGTGTTGAGAAACATCTAAAAACTTATTTAGATGTGTAAAGAAATGAAAATAAATTTTTTGACCACAGCAATTACAAGTGGTATATGTACCATTGTGAGACCTACTTTTTAGACATGGTGGCATTATCTGTTAACCAATTTGGATGAAATTTACCTAATTGATAGAGGACCTTTAGTACTTCATGTATTCCATGTTTCATTAAAATCTTTCATGTGGTATAACAGCAGAAGTGAAAAATGTAATTGAATTGTTCCTATACGCCCTCATTTGGAAGTCTTTAAAAATTCATAGAAAATCAACAAATTGAGATATTGACAAAATTCTTTCAAAGTAACATTTCTTACCATAATTATGATCACAATAGTCCATAAGAAATCATCATTATCAATTAACTAGGAAATATGACACTTTTCTGCATTGAAATCTCCAAGACCAAAGAAATGTCGAAAAAAAATTCCAAAATTTGATATCGGAAGGGAACCAAAATGACAATACGTCTTCACTCATCCCTCTAGATCATTTCTATGCATTCTGTTTGTCTCTGTATACAGCCCATATGAAAAAGAATATTGTTAAAGAAGGGAACTATTTTGTGACCTACTTTTGACTATGGTGGCGCCACCTGTAAAGAGGTCTGGACGAAAACAACAGAATTTGAAGAGAATTATAAGTGACTTATTTCTACCAAGATTTATTAAAATCCTTCAAATTTTTTTGTAGAAAAATTTGAAAATTTGAAAAATGGCCACCACCCCCCTTTTTTTTGGAAGTCTTAAACTTAAAATTGCCTAATTTCGTATGTTGAGTGTTGAGAAACATCTAAAAACTTATTTAGATGTGTAAAGAAATGAAAACAAATTTTTTGACCACAGTTGGATTTGAACTGCTACTCTCCATATTTCAATCACCAAGTGGTACTTGTACCATCGTGAGACCTACTTTTTAGACATGGTGGCATTATCTGTTAACCAATTTGGATGAAATTTACCAAATTGATAGAGGACCCTTAGTACTTCATGTATTCCATGTTTCATTAAAATCTTTTATGTAGTTTTGTAGAAAAAGTTGAAAATGTGAAAATGGCCAACCCCCCCCCCCCCTTTTTTGGAAGTCTTAAAATATTCATAAAAAATCCAAAAATTGAGATAATGACAAAATTCTTTCACAATAATATTCCTTACCACAATTATGATCAAAATAGTCATTAAGAAATCATCAATATCAATTAACTGAAAAACATGACACTTTTCTGCATTTAAATGACTAAGTCCAGAAACACTTCAAAAAAGCGTGAATTTCTATTTGACGGATCTTAACCCCGAACACAATTTTTAATAACCCATCTTTATAGATTGTTGAAATGCAATTAGTTTCGCCATTTATGTACTGGTACTGGAGGAGAAGATGTTTGAAGAGGGGTACAGTTTTGGGCACTTTTGGCCGCCCTGGATCCATTCCTGAGGGAATCTGGATCCCGAACACAATTTTAGTAGGGGACCTTGAGTACATCATTTACACAAAGTTTGATCCAAATCTGCAATGTAGTTCCAGAGAAGAAGTCGAAAATGTGAAAAAGTTAACGACGGATGGACGGACGATGCACTATGACTATAGCTCACTTGAGCCTTTGGCTCAGGTGAGCTAAAAAAAAAAGTGTTTCGTTTTTACCCCAAAGTATTGTTCTTTATACATCTCAAAAGTCCTCCACAGGGAAGTTGTGTATAATCAAAAACAATAATTAACTCTATATTCACAAATGCTCAAATGTGAACAAGATAAAAAGTACAAAGAATATTTCAAAAAAATATTTCTAGCTAGGTGCAAACAAATTGTGTTTCATGGATAAAATATTATGGAGATGTTTAACCTTTTTAAAGATAAACAAATACAATATAATGATCGAACAAAGAATGTTAATATTATATATTCATAACTACTTCGAATTCAAGGCAGGATCATGACATAAGAATAAGTAGATCAAGAACTGGACGGTAAGTTTGAAATCTACGTAAGAAAGATATATACTCTTTGAATTTTGAATGATGAACAAAAATACATGAATACATCATTAATGAAAAGATTGAAAAAGAAAGACGTGTTTGTGAAACACAAATGCCCTTGGTGGCACTAAAGTGCAAATAAGGTAAATTTTGAAATATAGGTCAAAAGTCATGGTATCAAGGTCATTGATCCTGGTGTTATTTGAAAGGGTTTCATTATTTGAGTATGAATGCCAAATATGAAGTCTCTATGTCAAATGGTGCAAAATTTATTGCATTTTTAGTTTAAAAGTCAAGGTCACAAACCTTGGTCTCATTTGAATGGGTTTCATTAGTTAAATATGCATGTCAAATATGAAGTCTCTATGGCAAATAGTATTAACTTTATTGTATTTTGTGAAAAGCAGGACACAATTACGGACGGACAATCCAAACACTATATGCCCCCCCGGACCATTCAGACCGGTGGCATAAAAATTAGAAATGGACAAATGAGAACAGGGTACATTGATATAAAGGTTTGTTTCTAAAGTTTATTACTGATCCAAACTGTCAAAAATTACAATTTTGATGATTTACTGGTTTAAAAGTTTAAGCAGATTTCAGTTTCTAAAGGTATTAAAACCTCAAAATTTGACATTTAAGCATTCAAAGTTTACAATTAATAATGAGTTAAAACCATGTCAAAATACTGAGAATTTGATTGTACATATTATGTGGTGTTTCTTTTTATTGTTAATCATGAATGTAGTATTATCCACTTATGACGATTTATGACATGAAATTTCACATTGATCATGAATTTTCATAAAATATTTCATTTGATACATGTTGGTGTGAAAACAAACTGTTCAAAACTCAGATTATATAAAAAAAAAAACTAGTTCAAACTCACTCACTAAAAATGCATTCAAGGCTAATACAGTTTGAACTAAATGCTGTCTTTACATACTAGTCAATTAATTCTCTGTCATTAAACACTATAAACAATTTACAAAATTTTAATACCCATTAGGAATTAACTTAGTCATCACAAAATAGATGATTGAATGCTCAATTGTCAAATTTGAAATTTACTATTTATCTTGAACCAAAACTCATTCATTGCCAGGTTTGATTTTAGAGGGCTTTGGCCTGGATGATTGAATTTCACCAAGCACTTTCTTCATCATTTGCTGCTTTGATCTACTGGATTGTGTCCTCTCAAACTTACTATCCAGTTCGTTCATGATCTTCTTGTAATCAGAAGACCTCCAAGGAAGAGGTTTAACTCTGAGGAATGTTTCATCCTCAAAATTAACCTCTTCCTCAGAGGACATATACATTATGTCCATAGCATCTTCTACTTTTTTTCTCTTTTCCGCATCCCACCCACTTATTTTGCCTATCATTGCATTTCTCCAGGCTAATTTCTGAAATACATAATTTATATAAATATGTACTATTATAACACAAAGTTCATAAAACCTAATAACTCTAACATGAATAATAAATATTGGAAAACATGATGTACATGTATGCACATATACGGTACTTATTAGACTTCAAGCAATGTATTAACATGCACAACACACTTACCCTCTTCCTCCTGCTATACAAAAGCATTTTGTTTTGCCCATTTTTTCCTTGTAATTCTTTTGCTGCACAGAGGCAAAGTATCTGGAGATGGCAGCTTATAAGAAAAAAAAATTCTGATTTTAATTCTTAAAATTGTGAAATTATTTTAATGACACTATCATATTACCGGTAGTTGTTTTTAATTCTAATGATATCAGGGCTCGAAATGTGCAGTTATCCAGGCATCAAAATCAACTCAAAACTAGTTAAGGCAACCTAAAATTTCAGCAAATATAATGGAAGTTGTCCTAATTTCCTTTAAACTGACAAACAGAAATTATTGTGCATTTCAAGCACTGTGAAATTTTTCTTATTTCTTCAATGACAACTGAAGAGAAATAAATATTGTATCCCAACATACCTTGAATAATTCCAAGTTGTACATCAGGATACAACCCCTTCACAAAAATGTTGATTTTGTCTTTATTTTCTTCTGATGAACACCTTGAATGACATAGATTATTAGGTACATCATATAAATGACAAGATTTTTCAACAACTAAACTTTTCTAAAGAAAGCATACAAAATACAAAAACAATTTTTATCAAAAGGAAATCTTGATTAAAACAGAATCACTTATTAGTCATATCATCAAAATACATATATGTAATATTGAACAAATAACTGCTGATGATGAAAAAGAAACTTTTTATAAAGCATTTTCCTGACTTATTCTGGAATGAATTAAAATTTCAATCTCTATAAAAATCACAATAAGTTATCTTAAGAAAAAATTTACTTTAATTTTTCATTGTCTTCAAATGTTTCCAGGGTAAAGCTCCATCATCAAAATGACACACATGCAAAACATTAATCAATACAAAATCAATACATGTACATATACATGATGGGCTTGCACGTTGGCACAGATTATGGCATGAGGGTGTCGTTCGTGTGGGAGGAAAACAGAGTACCACAAAGGACACCCAATAGCCAGGCTGATGACAGCCACATGCTTTGATTGATCACCAAGCATTATAAGTCCCCTAACCACAGCATTGGATGGCAACTTTTTGAAACAATGCCTAAACTTTAAGTTCAAGGATCATAACTATGTGACAAAAGGGTCAATCAGCATGAAACTTATATTTGGTGTGTAAGCTATTGATTTGTCCGTGCATACCAAATTTCGGATAAATATCTGCACAAAAGCCGAAAAAAAGTAAGAAAAGGTGTGGACAGATTGACAGATGAACGAGGGGTACCCTATAGGCTCCTAGGATTTCAGCAGTATTTATCTGACGGGGAGTTGAAGTTACAGGGATTGTCAATCGATTTTTGTCAATAAGAATAAGATGACCATAACTAATGTTTGTATATATAACTAAAATTCTTACTCTTATCCGAGGTGGTATGTCTATTGTGGGGGTCCCACTTTTTTAAGGGGGCATATGTTCTGACTGCCCCCCCCCCTCTCCTTCTCATACGACCTAGAGATATCATAATATGACTGACCATGTCGACCATGACCATATCATATGTGATATCATAAATTAATATGTTTAAAACATTTTTATGATTCATTTTATTAACAATTTTTAAAATCATGAAAAAAAAAAATACTCCAACTTACTATTCTACTGGGGCGGGGTTTTGGTCTAGCAGAGACGGAGAAAGGTGTCGCCAATACAGGTGTCGTGCGGTCTGGCCCTGGGTCTTGTTTTTTTACCCTTGAAGGCTTGACGTGGTCCTCTTCCGTTTGACAGTTTTGCGTGACAGTGACGGCAAGGCCAAGGAAGGATCGGAATCTGTATCAGATGACTCATCCGACCAACCCTTCCGACAGATCATCGCTCCGAACCGCATTTTCGTCAGCATCCGACATTTCCAGGTAATATTCTCTTTTTTCTGGTTTAAATTAAGCGCGAATGTATTTGATGCTCGATTTAGTTTCGTACATACAGTAAAAATGATCTATAAATATAGAATCATTTCGTTCATCATCTAATCGTCAGTTTTTTAAAGAAGTTAATTGATATACTCAATTTCTGCTATTGATAATAATCATGTATTTTATTTTTATTTTTTGGGAGGGGGGAGGTTACGGAAAGTTCGAAACTAATCCGGCGGTCATTGCCTCTGGTCAGCAGCATTTTGGCGGTTCATCAATATACATGTGCCTAATATTCATTATCATTGAGTAGACATAAAGAATTATCACTTTCTTTGTCGTAAAGTACTTTACTTTACATGTACAGTAGAAGCTGTTCATTTTTACGCTGTTACTAGTAGTAGCAACCACCACGGGTTTTAATAAAATGGGAATTTCAACTATTGAGAAGTGTAATATACATAAACAGAGCATGCTGAATTCAGAATTGAAGTCCATTTTACTCTATCTCTTCAGATACAGGTGTTATAGGGGTATATAAGACGCCCCTGTGGGTTGACGCGAAAAGAGAAAAAAGTGTTATTTGAAAAAAAAGCGTCAGCATTATAATGTGAGAAGAGTAAACAAGAAATATCCAATGTAACCAGCTATATCACATGAAAAAAGCATGCTGAATTCAAATTTGCAAACCATTTATCTGTATCTTGTAAGGTTATGGAGCTATAGTGCTATAAATGTACCCAGGGTAGGGCTTCCGCGGATAAAAAACATCAAAACTCAATAGAAAAAAAAACTGTAGGCAACAGAAAAACAGTGTAAACAAGATGTTTTTGTGAAACACTGATGCTTCCCGAGGCAACAAAGTCCAAAATGGGTATTTTTTCAATAAAGGTCAGGTTCATGGTCACAAAGTCATCGACCTTGGTGTCATCTGAAAGGGTTTCATTAGTGAGTATACATGCCAAATATAAAGTTATGGTAAAGGTTAAAGTTTTGCAACAAAGTCGGACAGACAGACAGATCAAAATCAAAATGCCCCCCTAATTTCATTCCGGGGCATCACAACAATTAAACCTAAAGGTAGGAATAATTATTCTTGGATCGTAAAACAGTCATTTAATCCTTCATTTCCTTGTACAAAACTACACAGTTGCATGCATACTTCAGCACTTTTTGAAAAAAGTTAAGAGTGCAATTGCTACAAGTACTAATTCATTATGGTTCATTTACTAAAATGGGTAGGTGCATGAGTGTGATTCAACTGTTTGGGGAAAGGGGAGGGGGTTCTGTATCACATATGACAAGTACAAGTATGATATATATATATATATATATATATACAATATCTACAACTCAGTTTCTCAATTAATGGCACTGTTTTACTATGCAGCATGCTGTCTTGCTATTTTATGTCTACATTCATGCCCAACAGAATACAGGATTTTTTTTTATTATTTTTTTTGGGGGGGGGGGGGGGCTCTGAATCCCACACACTTAATCATGACAGAATATCTGTATCTTTCATCACATAGTTATATTAAATTTGAAACTCAACTTCAGTGTTTGTCAATAAATGAATAAATGGCATAATTCTGAATCACTCAATCAGTCATCAGTCAGTGACAGAAATCAGCTGATTCGTTCGCTAAGTTCTGAATTTCCTCAATGACCTCAGTCTCATCTCTTGTCTAAACCACTTTCACTTTCAGATTTTTGCATTATTACCTACTAATTTTGCTGATAGTCTATTATTAATATGAATATATTATTAGGAAGGGGATTACCATCGGTCAATACTCGTTAATTTCTTACATTCTGGGCAGGTTACTGAAACATGTGTATTTGGCGCTCGTAAGAGTTATCGTTCTTTCGCGCAAAGACAGCTCACAAAACTGCAAAATGTAGTATGAATACGGAGATATTATTTGCATTTTAACATTAATTACTCTAGATCAATGCCTATTCTACTAATTTCTTTCATCTAAAAGTAGGTATATGATAATTAACTTTGGTTAAATGGCGAACATTCACTTCGGACGAGCTATTTATACTGACAAACACGCGGGGAATCCCTATGAACGTCATATACCAAAAATATAACATTCCATGCCTCGATTTCAACTGCCGTTCGGAACATAATTCCCATGGTTTATCCATACTGACACGTACAAATAACGAGGGTAATCCCTGACGACATTTCCAGCGAAGCCATAATATGTCACACAGCGCCGCCTGGTGAGCGCGGTGGATGCTACTAGTAGAGTATTTGTCGTAAACTGAGACTGAGAGTGAAGTCAGGACTCGGCCTCAGGTGCCAAAACGGCAGTATAGACTATAGTTGGGTAGGTGTTCAAAATTGCAAGGAATCAATATTTATATTATAATTTACATGCATGAATGAGTGGCTCAATCTGAGTAGATTTGTAAACTTGCCTTTGGTTTTGCATGCTTTTATTTGGACCCAAATTTTTACCCAAATTATTTATCTATCATCAGCTAGAGACTTACAAACAAGAAGGATTGGAATCTCGGCTTTTCTCGCTAACATCTCGCATGACGGTTTGTTATGCAAATGAGATCTCGCGACGTTCGGTACTCTCAGAACTTCATACAGCAAATAAGTAAAATCACGAGAATACCGATAGTTGCTTCCTTGTCAACAATGCTTGTTTGTAAATACTGTATTTATTTATTTTTTTATTTAATTTCCATAGTAAAATCTAACTTGTGATATTTTCAGTTTGCATCGATATATGTATAGGAGACATTATGACAAAAAAAAAATGTAAAATGCCATTTCTATTTAAAACATTGTTTAAAATATGGCTTTTGTATTTATCCCTTCTCCCTCGTTCCGCTATGTACCACATTCATATAGGCAGAGACATATGTCTCTTACATAGGTGCAAGAAGTAGTTCCCTATTAAGTATGCCGGTCGGTGAAAGGGTGATGCTTTGTTTTACCTCTGTTAATTAAAGTGTTGTTTTAGCAATTAACACGTGAGACAGGTGTGTCGCTTAGCCGACCTATAATGGCTGGTTGTGTCATTTCATATTTCCATTACGGGTGGTACTTTCTAAGCGAATGTCCCATTTCCTTTCTTGGGAATATGATTTAGATCTCGATTTTCTTCACGAGAAATACATGTATACACATTATGATTGAGTTTACAACAGTGATGACGACAATTTTCAAATTGACACCCAGAATAAGAATCATGGCAGATCTTCTATTTGATGAAAACAACAGGGAGGTTATAATAGAATGTTGTATTATTTTACTTAATAGCTTGAGCTTTATTAGGTCAAGTATCCTTTACTATGATGAGTGCAGATCGAGAGCAGATTTTCGATGCACAAACTGATAAGTGACTGCGCTATTGTAGAATGCTTTACGAAGTTCTTGTCAACAATTAACCCAAGGACAATCAATTTTTCAAACCTACATGGAACAATACCTAAGAAAACGCCTGTCAAATTCTCTTCGTCAAAGGTCGCAGAGGGACAAAGAGATAAGACCCTATATACATGTATTAAACCTTATACATGTAGATATAAATGCCAACATAATTTAAAAAATATATATTTAAGGCTAGGCCACACACTAGAGTTTCATGTACATTTTGGTACCAACATATCACATGTACACCATGTGATACTTGAGAAAATTAAATAATTCAATCCGACCTGTCAAAATTTTCTTTGTAATGGGTCGCAAATAATTGGAGATTAAGACCCCGGTGTATGGAACCTTATAGACATAACATTGTCCATAAAATTAAATGAAAGTTATTTTAGTGCACACACTAGAGTCTCATGTACATTTTGATGCAAAACACATCACATGTAAACCTTGTAATACTTGAGAAAATGGGAAAATTCAAATGAACCTGCCTTTTTTTTACTTCATTTATCGCTCAAGGAGTACAGGATACAACACCTTAGTATATACCTTTGTAGATAAAACGTTGGCAAGAAAATGAAATAAAAACTAGTTTTAATGCATGTTCCAAAGTCTCATGATTTTATTGATTCCAACAGCATTTCTGTACACCCCGAAACATAGGAGAATATGGGGTAATTCATACAGGTCTATAGACCGTTAGACGAAATATGCAGGAGGTCAGCTTCGAAACATCCTACTTTAAAATGGAATTTCCAAACCATTTTCTCACAAACTACTCAGAAATTGCATGTAATACTGATACTAAAAATTAATTTAATATCTTCAGTATCAATGGCAACATATGTTTAATGTGGATGTTTAGAGGATCTAACAGATTTTGCTGAATTGTTTAGCCAGGTAGTTCTCGGCCGCGATAGCTATTGTTTTCTGGTTAGGTCTCGTCACAGATCTCGTGCCACGCAATAGTTCAGTAAGATTTCCTTTCGTGTATAGGGAGTTGCCAATCCTTCTTGTTTATAAGTCCTTGCTATCATTAATACATTATAGATTAGAACCAACACTACACTACAGCCTACAGGAACCTAAATATCGGTCATTAAGCTATGTAATCAATATAATCCCAATACTGAGCCCATCCCTCCCCCTTGGGAACTGAAGTGGAAGTTCACCAAACAGGGAATTATTTGTTGCCTTTAGTTTTATTTAAGGTGTATACATTGGTATTTCACAAACATTCTAATTTGTACTATTTTCATAATTTTGTATATATTGATTAATTTCTTTTTGTTTTTTGACAGGAATATCTGTTGATTGAATTCTCACATGCTTGTCATTTTATGACCTTTCAAAATATCATCTAGAGATCAAGGGCCCAATTGAGGTACATATGTTATTAAACTTTCATGTTATATATCACTTTCAATTAAAGATGTTTTCAATATGTGTGAAGCCAGCTTGGCTCAGTGGTAGAGCGCTCAACTACTGACCGAGAGGTCCTGGTTCAAGCCTCCTGGTAGTCATGCTGGTGTCTGTCCTTCGGATGAGACAGTAAAAACCGTTGTCCCGTTTCGCGATAAACGTGGCACGTTAAAGATCCTCACTGCTTTGGATGGGCCTATTGAAAGGTCAAAATTTATGTAACCTGCATCAGTCAGATGCTGTCACCATATATGTAAAATATTCGTGGTGTGACGTAAAACAACGTCAACAAACAAACAAACAATATATGTGTAGTTTGAGTTGTTTTTGATAATGAAGAGTAACTTTTTGAAAATACTGAAATCAGATGATTTTGAATGTCGGGTCATATTTGGACTGTAAATATCAATTGTGGTGACATTTCTTTAAATATTCTTTAATATTAATAACATATATTCCTTGTTAAATTGTTTGTGTATACTGCAAGATGCAAATGTCCTTTTCCATATTGATTTGGTTTTGAGAACATTTAACCACTTAGCTTAATGTTTGCTTTAAGATTTATTATAAATTATTCTCATTAATATAGATTAAATGGGACGTCACTCATTAGAAAACAAAAGAAGACAAAGGAGACTGAAAAGAATAACCAAAAAACAAAGACTTGGAAAGGCAAATAATGAACCTTTTGCAGATTATGATGATAATGTTAGTGAAAATCAGAGGAGTTCAGTTCTTGCCGTTCAGAAAGTTCTGACAATGACGTCAATAAAAATTTAACTTTTATTGAAAAAGAAATATAAAAAGAAAGGAAAAAAGATGTACACATAGAACCAGTCAAAAGAAAGTCAGACTATGTGACAGCAAAAGATCTTTTTGAAAAAAAAAACATACTTGCATATATATCCACACCTCTAAGACCTGATAATTTCATGTATGCCAAAGTCATTTAAAAAATGTCCAACAGTATTTTTTGGAGGAGAAGTGTATGGATCATATCAATCACATCATAAACGTTCATCATATGTAATGACCTACTGGCACTCTAATAATGGACACATTTTAGGGGAAGTTGGCACGGGTGACCTCGTCCCAGGAGTTACACAATATTTTATTGAGCATAATCTTATAGTAGAAAATGAAAGTAGAGTTCATTTATTTGCCAAGGTATTGTGGCTTATGCCCCTCCCTAACAGGTACAGATATCATTGTGGAAAGCCTGTAGAAGTATGGACAAGAAACTTGTATGATGTATTTGGAGAATCTGTATTTATTCCTGTTCAGCGCCTAAATTGTAAATACATCTGTGCAGATGGTAAACTTTACAATAAAGATGTTTCATATATATGTCCTTCCATTAAAAGTATCAATATATAATGCCAGTGCAATAGTTTTGTGCAGTTTTGTTAAATTTATGTATTACATTCTTATTTCCCATTGTATGTCTGTCTGGAAACCATGGTATTTCAATAGTGAGGTCATAGTGGAATAGTGTTTCGTCCTGTGCCAGTTAGCTTTAGCTTTCATGGAAGGATGTTTCACTATGCCAGTTTTGTCAATTTATTAGATCTTTTTGTATTGTATTTCAGTAGTGAGGTCTTGGTGGAATAGTGTTTCGTCCTGTGCCAGTTAGCTATAGCTTTCATGGAAGGATGTTTCACTATGCCAGTTTTGTCAATTTATTAGGTCTTTTTGTCTAGTATTTCAATTGTGAGGTCATAGTGGAATAGTGTTTCGTCCTGTGCCAGTTAGCTTTAGCTTTCATGGAAGGATGTTTCACTATGCCAGTTTTGTCAATTTATTAGATCTTTTTGTATTGTATTTCAGTAGTGAGGTCTTGGTGGAATAGTGTTTCGTCCTGTGCCAGTTAGCT
Source organism: Pteria penguin (assembly GCA_035048485.1). Classification (NCBI taxonomy): domain Eukaryota; kingdom Metazoa; phylum Mollusca; class Bivalvia; order Pterioida; family Pteriidae; genus Pteria; species Pteria penguin. The sequence goes on along the minus strand of CM068591.1, from coordinate 32,956,263 downwards.
ATAGCTTTCATGGAAGGATGTTTCACTATGCCAGTTTTGTCAATTTATTAGGTCTTTTTGTCTAGTATTTCAATTGTGAGGTCATAGTGGAATAGTGTTTCGTCCTGTGCCAGTTAGCTTTAGCTTTCATGGAAGGATGTTTCACTATGCCAGTTTTGTCAATTTATTGGGTGTTTTTGTATTGTATTTCAGTAATGAGGTCATAGTGGAATAGTGTTTCGTCCTGTGCCAGTTAGCGATAGCTTTCATGGAAGGATGTTTCACTATGCCAGTTTTGTCAATTTATTTGGTCTTTTTGTCTTGTATTTCAATAGTGAGGTCATAGTGGAATAGTGTTTCGTCCTGTGCCAGTTAGCTTTAGCTTTCATGGAAGGATGTTTCACTATGCCAGTTTTGTCAATTTATTGGGTCTTTTTGTATTGTATTTCAATTGTGAGGTCATAGTGGAATAGTGTTTCGTCCTGTGCCAGTTAGCTTTAGCTTTCATGGAAGGATGTTTCACTATGCCAGTTTTGTCAATTTATTAGGTCTTTTTGTCTAGTATTTCAATTGTGAGGTCATAGTGGAATAGTGTTTCGTCCTGTGCCAGTTAGCTTTAGCTTTCATGGAAGGATGTTTCACTATGCCAGTTTTGTCAATTTAAATGGTCTTTTTGTATTGTATTTCAGTAGTGAGGTCATATTGGAATAGTGTTTCGTCCTGTGCCAGTTAGCTATAGCTTTCATGGAAGGATGTTTCACTATGCCAGTTTTGTCAATTTATTAGGTCTTTTTGTATTGTATTTCAGTAGTGAGGTCTTGGTGGAATAGTGTTTCGTCCTGTGCCAGTTAGCTATAGCTTTCATGGAAGGATGTTTCACTATGCCAGTTTTGTCAATTTATTAGGTCTTTTTGTCTAGTATTTCAATTGTGAGGTCATAGTGGAATAGTGTTGCGTCCTGTGCCAGTTAGCTTTAGCTTTCATGGAAGGATGTTTCACTATGCCAGTTTTGTCAATTTATTGGGTGTTTTTGTATTGTATTTCAGTAGTGAGGTCATAGTGGAATAGTGTTTCGTCCTGTGCCAGTTAGCGATAGCTTTCATGGAAGGATGTTTCACTATGCCAGTTTTGTCAATTTATTGGGTCTTTTTGTCTTGTATTTCAATAGTGAGGTCATAGTGGAATAGTGTTTCGTCCTGTGCCAGTTAGCTTTAGCTTTCATGGAAGGATGTTTCACTATGCCAGTTTTGTCAATTTATTGGGTGTTTTTGTATTGCATTTCAATAGTGAGGTCATAGTGGAATAGTGTTTCGTCCTGTGCCAGTTAGCTATAGCTTTCATGGAAGGATGTTTCACTATGCCAGTTTTGTCAATTTATTAGGTCTTTTTGTCTAGTATTTCAATAGTGAGGTCATAGTGGAATAGTGTTTCGTCCTGTGCCAGTTAGCTTTAGCTTTCATGGAAGGATGTTTCACTATGCCAGTTTTGTCAATTTATTGGGTGTTTTTGTATTGTATTTCAGTAGTGAGGTCATATTGGAATAGTGTTTCGTCCTGTGCCAGTTAGCGATAGCTTTCATGGAAGGATGTTTCACTATGCCAGTTTTGTCAATTTATTGGGTCTTTTTGTCTTGTATTTCAATAGTGAGGTCATAGTGGAATAGTGTTTTCGTCCTGTGCCAGTTAGCTTTAGCTTTCATGGAAGGATGTTTCACTATGCCAGTTTTGTCAATTTATTGGGTCTTTTTGTATTGTATTTCAATAGTGAGGTCATAGTGGAATAGTGTTTCGTCCTGTGCCAGTTAGCTTTAGCTTTCATGGAAGGATGTTTCACTATGCCAGTTTTGTCAATTTATTGGGTCTTTTTGTATTGTATTTCAATAGTGAGGTCATAGTGGAATAGTGTTTCGTCCTGTGCCAGTTAGCTATAGCTTTCATGGAAGGATGTTTCACTATGCCAGTTTTGTCAATTTATTAGGTCTTTTTGTCTAGTATTTCAATTGTGAGGTCATAGTGGAATAGTGTTTCGTCCTGTGCCAGTTAGCTTTAGCTTTCATGGAAGGATGTTTCACTATGCCAGTTTTGTCAATTTATTGGGTGTTTTTGTATTGTATTTCAGTAGTGAGGTCATATTGGAATAGTGTTTCGTCCTGTGCCAGTTAGCGATAGCTTTCATGGAAGGATGTTTCACTATGCCAGTTTTGTCAATTTATTGGGTCTTTTTGTCTTGTATTTCAATAGTGAGGTCATAGTGGAATAGTGTTTCGTCCTGTGCCAGTTAGCTTTAGCTTTCATGGAAGGATGTTTCACTATGGCAGTTTTGTCAATTTATTAGGTCTTTTTGTATTGTATTTCAGTAGTGAGGTCTTGGTGGAATAGTGTTTCGTCCTGTGCCAGTTAGCTATAGCTTTCATGGAAGGATGTTTCACTATGCCAGTTTTGTCAGTTTATTGGGTCTTTTTGTCTAGTATTTCAATTGTGAGGTCATAGTGGAATAGTGTTTCGTCCTGTGCCAGTTAGCTTTAGCTTTCATGGAAGGATGTTTCACTATGCCAGTTTTGTCAATTTATTGGGTGTTTTTGTATTGTATTTCAGTAGTGAGGTCATATTGGAATAGTGTTTCGTCCTGTGCCAGTTAGCGATAGCTTTCATGGAAGGATGTTTCACTATGCCAGTTTTGTCAATTTATTGGGTCTTTTTGTCTTGTATTTCAATAGTGAGGTCATAGTGGAATAGTGTTTCGTCCTGTGCCAGTTAGCTTTAGCTTTCATGGAAAGATGTTTCACTATGCCAGTTTTGTCAATTTATTGGGTGTTTTTGTATTGTATTTCAATAGTGAGGTCATAGTGGAATAGTGTTTCGTCCTGTGCCAGTTAGCTTTAGCTTTCATGGAAGGATGTTTCACTATGCCAGTTTTGTCAAGTTATTGGGTGTTTTTGTATTGTATTTCAGTAGTGAGGTCTTGGTGGAATAGTGTTTCCTCCTGTGCCAGTTAGCTTTAGCTTTCATGGAAGGATGTTTCACTATGCCAGTTTTGTTAATTTATTGGGTCGTTTTGTATTGTATTTCAGTAGTGAGGTCATAGTGGAATAGTGTTTCGTCCTGTGCCAGTTAGCTATAGCTTTCATGGAAGGATGTTTCACTATGCCAGTTTTGTCAATTTATTAGGTCTTTTTGTATTGCATTTCTATTTTGGTCATGGTATGATTGTATTTCCGAAAATTTGTCCAGAAAGTTTTCATTTGTTTTGATTGAAAGATGTTTTATTATTCCTGTACAGTTTTAATGGATGTATATCTTCGTCTCCTAGTGAGTATACTTTAACAAATGATGTTTCATTGGGATGTATCAATTAGAGAGCTTGAGCAATAGTATTTGTATTTTAGCCGTCCTTTACAATGAATTTATCATAATGATTTTTGAGAATTTATTTTATTACATTGCATGTGCATCTTGTGTCACTATGATCAACCATATGTATCATTTATGGTTGTATGGAATTTGTATTGGATATGTTATGTATTATATGATTTTAAATTCACTGTAAAGTTTATATATTGATTCTTATTTTCATGATCCAGGCTAATATAACCAAGAAGAAATTATGTTGGATTGTCTATTTCTCTGTTGCTTGATGTTATTGCCTTGCATGAATTTCAATTGATCACTTTGTCCGTCGTTCGTCCGTCCGGTTGTCACACTTTCACAATACAGCACGGACGACACGTATGTTCCTCAGAACACTATTCTTCCCATTTTTAGCTCTACTGGTCTATTTTTTGCGGGGAGGGAAAGATTAAAACAAAGAGAGGGAACCGACATTTAAGAATTGTAAAAATGGAAATAAATATCGGACATGAGAAGGCAAATTCACAACTTTGAAAATCGGTAACAAGACAACTCCGTGATAATGGTCTATGTGGTCACGCGGCACAGCAAAATGAGTCGAACATTCCTTGCTGAAAGGAACTGTCCGGGACAAAATGAGAATAAATCTAGAAATGGTGCAAATACGAATCTAAAGTTTTATTGTGGGCCGGCACTAGCCGGCCCATCCTTTGATATAAGTTTGGGAAAGTCGCATGCGTTTCTGCGGTACAGTAAGACCCCCCAGGATTTTACACCAATGAAAAAATTAGGATTTTATTCACTGCGGAGAGAGCATGTGTCGCCTCTCTGACCCAGTTTGATAGATACATGTAAATGTAGTACGTTACAGCAGAGAAGTATTAAATTTGTTGGAATGTTTTCTGGGGATGGGTGTTACCTTGCAATTTTTTAATATTTGACGCGCTTTCTTCATAACCAAATTATTATTCGGTTGCCTAAGTGACTTTTGGTTAATAGCCAATCGGAACATCATTGCCATTTTTTTTTACAAAAAATATATCTATTTTTGCGTACGGAAATGGTCGAGTTGTAATATTACGACTGAATAATAGTGTGATGTAAGTCCTACTTAAACTTTCAGAATACAGAATGCTACGCTAAGAAGGACCAATTACAATTGTTTCTTCTGGCAAGACGATAAACCTTAATTAGTGTTTATAAATTGAAACTTGAGAATAAAAAGATTACCAACCAGCACGGCCACACCACTACCAAAAGTTTACCAGTGAAGGGTTGGTTACCTCAGAAAACCTCAAGTTGCTTATAGATTGGGTTATGTTTTGTTGTTAAAAATAAATTGTGGGTTAATGGATTAATTATAGTTTCACGTCACTCCACGACTATTTCACGTACATGGTGACGGTATCTACCTGATGCATTGCATAGAAATTTATACTTCTGTAACGGACCCTCCTGAAGAAGTGGGAATCTTTTACGTGTCACGCCTACCGTGATACGGGACCTCTGTTTCTACTGTCCAATTTGAAAGACGGATCACCGATGTGCCCACGGCGGAAGTCGAACCCGCGACCTTTCGGTCACCTCGTCCACTGAGCCCACCGACTTAAAACATATAGTAGATGATATGGCTAGTAATTTTAAAAGTACATTTCCATACTAAATGCAGGCTAATTCGTACGTCTGATAAATTCGCTATTGCCATGCCTTATGTACTGAATTGGCTAAATGAGCCCAAATATAAACTATTAGCTGAAAAGGAAGTGATACTGGAGATTTATATGTCCGTGGTCGATCATCATGCATGGTCTTTATATGTCTGCTAATTAACAGTCACATGTCTGTACAATACATATTTTAAAACGTTATTCTGTTTTTAAAATTTTTTGCAGTTTTATCAAACATCCCATTCCGGCCCACACTTTGGTTCTTGCACCAAATTGTCTCTTGTAAATATATATATGTGTGTGTACTAGTATATGGCTGTGTTTTCCCCAGTCGGTAATGGAAAAAAAATCTATTTATCGTACAGACATCATTTTCCTGTAAATGATAGGTGATAGAGATGTACAGATATCAGAAATATATAAGGTTGTCTTGAACCTGGTCAGGTATTTTACTCTGTCACCATTAAAGTGAAAGGACAATGTCCGGATGGCTTATGTGAAAGGATAGTGTCCGATTTCACTTAAAAGAAACATTTACACTTGATACAAATACATTTTTTGCTTAGATTGACTTCCTGGTGTATTACACCGTCAATTATATGTAAATACCACATTTGATTACTAACTTAACTAATATTGCAATACCAAACACAGTAAATTATATTTACGAGTCCTAACACGATTACTGATGCAGTCATTCTAACATGATTATTTTAAATCTCTAAATAAAATAAAACGAAAACTCCAATTATATTCCATACTCTAAGTTTACTTGGAGTTTAATGTCAATAAACTTCTATTATACATGAGGTATAATGCAACATTAAACTTTCTTTTACTTCACATATAATTTCATATTAAATTTTAATTTTATGTTAAACTTCAAGTATATTTCAAGTTTAATGAATTATAATTTTCATTAAACGTCTTTTTTCATGCAGTGATATAACCAAGATATTTCAGTGAATTCACGCATTTACTGCAGTGTCATACATATGTGGCATGTACAAGTTACAAATCTAGGACAAATGATGACCAGCTAGACACGTAACATTTCTGACTCTTTCTACTGGGTATATGTGACGGGTGTTGCTAGCAAGCAGAAGATGCTCACTCTCCCCGGGCACCTGATCTCACTCCATTACAGGGGTTCACATATGCTCTTCAAGTAGACATATTTTGTTATTTTCCATTTGTTTTTCATTTTCACTGATTGTGTATGTCCTCTGGTTTTATGAATTTTGGACTTGTGCTTTGGATTTATCCATCATCTCTACATTTATTTGATCAGGGTTACACATCGAATGTAACATATATAATGAAAGAAAATCTAAAAATTATTTTAAAGATAATTATCTGTTTTGAATACTCAACACATAAAATAGATGATTTAATCTAAAGTAAAGTACACATAGGAAGTCCTGAATTATCATCCCGGCATTGTGCTAAGTGAGAAAGATAATGCATATTCAGTACCAGTAATTGCTAATCACTACTCTCTGAGATATAGCGTTGAGGGACTCGCTTGGTCCCTTGGAGAAATGGCAAGTATTTCCAAATTTAAAAAAAAAATGGTGGCCATTAAACGAAAAATATGCAATAAAAACAACAACAAAGTTAAGCAAATTATGAAAGTAACTGTTGTCCAGTGACTATGGCACTAACAACAATGTAAGACAGAGAATATTCACGGACCCCTGAAATTAACATTAAACTTAAACGACGTCTGAAACAATTATAGGGCGATAATCGACTTTATTATCATTTGCAAGAACTACACCTGTAGAATATCAGAAAGAAGGTTTAGGATTCTAACTTGAAAAGTTATTTCTTACTTGAGACAATCAGTTATAAACATTGTTTAAAAACCTTGTTATCATTTTTAACCTGTTATTCCTGAGTTTGAGAGTCAGCAGCAGAAAGAAACAACGCTGCTGATGAAGCCGTATTTAAGGAACTTGAAGTGAAAATTTACAAGAAATAAAAATACATGTAATAACAATAATATTAATAAATATTACGATAAAATGTTATACCAATGGAAGGATCTTCCGATGAACTCGCAAAAGTCGGTAGAACTGAATAAATTTCTTTCTTTTATATACTCTTGCCTAAATGAGATTAAATCTATTTCAGCATGTCCCATAGGTTCTTACCACAGCGGAGAAGACTGTGTATTATGCCCCAAGGGATCCTCTCAAAGTCAGCCTGGGAAATATGGATGTGATGCATGTATAGCACCTTATTATCAAGATAAAGTAGGACAAACGGAGTGCTTGCTCTGTCAAAATACAACAAGTTACAGATACCAATCCATTCACAATGGTTCAAGATGTCGAAGTAAGTGAAATACATATTTTAAATAAACATATATGAAGAATATAACATCAGTTTAGAAATTAACTTGAGATAGATTTCAACAGTGAAAACTTTTAGATCATCAGATGGATTTTAAAACGTATATTTCATACTCATTAACATCGGAAATGCACATTATTAAACGTTCTCTTCCTAAATTTAATCTGTGGCGGCAAGAGATCCTCGGCTTGAAAACTAAACAAAGTGTTTTTCATACAAACTCTAAATTGGTCTTAACAGAGTGTGAATTTGTTGCTTGTCATTGGATCTTTTACGCATTTTGACAATTTACATGCATTTCCTTTCATTGATACAGGCAAATTATCATTATTGTTATTGTTATTATTATTATTATTATTATTATTATTATTATTATTATTATTATTATTATTATGTCTTCAGAGTGTTACGTGTTTTATACCACGTACTCGTATGGTACCGGAAATGTCATTGGCTCTACCAGCTACACAGGAGATAGTGCTTTGGAATGCCAACATGAATGTGACAGAATAGGGTGTGCCATGTTTACCCGCCATTCCTATTATAAGACATGTAAACTTCATGATTCTACTTCTTATGCTTGGGGATATAGTTCTTATGAAGCTATATTTCATCGTTACTGTCACTAATACATTCATGTGGCTTAGAAATCAAATGTTCCTCCCCTAATACAGTCAGAAATATATGTTGATTGATTGATTGATTTTTGTTTAACGTCACACCACGAATATTTCACGTGTATGGTGACGGCATCTGCCTGATGCTGGGCATACAAATTTTGACCTTTGAGGGATATTTAACGTGCCATGCATACCACGACACGGGACCACGGTTTTTACTGTCTCATCCGAAAGACAGGACACCGGCATAACCACAGCGGGACTCGAACCCCAGCCTCCCAATCAGGAGGCGAGAGCGATACCACTAGATCACGCCAGCTTAGAAATATATATAAAGAATTATGTTTGGTAAAAGAAGTATTTTTGACTCTTTCTACTGTGTATATGCGACGGGTGTTGTTAGCAAGCAGGAGATGCTCACTCTCCCCGGGCACCTGATCTCACTCCATCAAGGGTGTTCATATATGCTCTTTAAGTAGACATTATCGTTGTTTCATATCTGGTTTTCATTTTTACTGATTCTGTATGTCCTCCGGTTTCATGATTTTCGGACTTACGGTTTGGATTTATCCATCATCTTTACATTGTACTACAAATTTTACACAAATACACAAAACGTACCTCAGCTATTTTAGTATTATTGGATAAGAGTCACATCGAGTAGTCTCTTCCTCAAGGAAGTCGTATAATGAATTTAAAAAAAACTATATTCACAAATTTTCGGCCAATTGCGCCTTATCAAATGAAATAAATGTTACATCGTATATTTCACTTGATAAAGGCCAAGTGACAGAGTATATGTGAATAGTGTTTTAATTTATCATACAATGATTGTATAACGTTTCACCAAAACCAATTTTTATGTGTTAAAATAGATGTACAGAGATGGGCGAAAGATATTGGACTAAATGACATAACAAAGTTTGCATCGCAAAGAAAGAAACGAAGATATTATCTGCCTCAGTAAATTGTAAAATTGTTGCACTGAATAAGCCCATACAAAGACATCACAAAAATATTCGATTGTAATTGAGTTAAGGTGCCTACTTACGATGTGCATTAAATTAGCGTGGTTAACAAGTTTCACAGCTCACTTGCAGTGATTACATTGTAATGAAAAGGGCATACATACAAAACATATTAAAACTGAAGAAAACAGAAATACCCACTAAAATAGACTAGAGCTAACCTTATACCTCACGTTGATAGGTCTTGAAATATTAAAGAAGAAAATTAATTCTTTTGTTCTAATATATAAAATACAAAGGAAATTGTCATATACCACAGCGTTATTCTCAACAAACTAACCCAATGGACGCACTGTCATTCATGTATCCCTGCAAATCAAACATGAGTGGAATTGCTATTAGATGTCCAGGAGGGATCAAATTTCAATGCACCATTAGCATTGCATTACTTGTGCACATGTATACAGAAATAAGACAATAATGTTGTGAAAACGGATCTCCGAAAAAGTTTATGAGAGACAAATTGAAGGCATTACATTTGTTTTCTAAATATGTTAGGTACATAGGCTATTAGAAAATCCTTGTTAAATTGATAACGTTATTAATCATAGAGTAAATCGACTATTTCATTTAATTAATACCAAGTGAGTGAAAATTTGTTACAAGGTTGTCTTTTATTCACTATCATAGTTTAACAAAACTCAAAATGACATGACTTCAAAATGACGTCACTATGCAAAACACGTATGACATTTTCACTCTTTAAATGGTAACAGACCGTATAATGGTTCTAAATTACACTTCAATAGTATTTATATGTCAGTTGCCATATTATTTTTAAACCGATCGTATATGCGCATAAATCAACATACAAACTGAAACTGTTATACATACTGTCTAAATAAGTCTCCATCTAATTGATCTGCCGTCTTAGTTGGCTCGTCTTGGACAAGGTATTATGACATGAAAATTAGTAAGCCGGCGTGGCCTAGTGGTATCGCGCTGGACTCCTAATCAGGAGGCCGGGGTTCAAGTCCCGCTCTGGCCATGCCGGTGTCCTGTCTTTCGGATGAGGCAGTAAAAACCGAGGCCCCGTGTCGTGGTATGCATGGCACATTAAAGATCCCTCACTGCTTCGGGTGGGTCCGTTGCAAATGTCAAAATTTGTTTGCCCCGCATCAGGCAGATGCCGTCACCATATACGTGAAATATTCGTGGTGTGACGTAAAACAAAAATCAATCAATCATGAAAATTAGCTGAAGGATAATTCAATATTCAAATGCAACTTTTTGTTATATGTTTCAATCAGATTAAAATCATTTCTTTATTCTGCCTCTCTAACTGCCCCATATTGTGGATAAAGATCTGGCGAAACCCCGTAAGGGGTCATATTCTGGTGAATTCTTATGATGATTCAGTCACCGAAACTGTCATTTCCCATAGCCAATCAATGACTCGGCTAGGCAGGTGCAAGTGACTCAGTATGTAACAAACACTACATTGTAGGTCACGCTTACACCGAAGTGAAACGTATGAACGCTGGGGATTTTAAGTTCATTCCTATAAAATTGTAGCCTATCCTCTGATTGGCTTAAAATCAGAATTCACCAGAACATGACCCCTTACAATATGTTTTATTGTTGCATTAAAGAGTGGGCGAAAGTGAAGTCGATATATTTAAGACTTTATTAACTATGAGTGTACTAGAATTTTATGTGTAAGATGACATAGATATAAAGGCCATTCTGCATATTATATATAAATGAATATTAATATTTCAAAGTTGTAACTTATGCCCTCTCACTTGCTTTTCCTGGGCATATAATTTCACTTCTAATTCACAGGAGCCTGTGCATGAGTGTCCCTCATAATGGCTGGCCAGTCGTATTAATCTGTACCAAACGATACTAACGACTTTGAAACATAGATCGCTTTAGAATTGTTCCACGTCATTCCAGACTTATTGCACTTATATGGTGGTGACACCTGCCCAGGCCATTGCTTCATTGTTTTGTCCCGTACAACAGCCGCCTCCCCCCCCCCCAAACATACACACACACCCAAAACATTGAAGTTAATATTTCATCTGTCATAAGTCTAGTTTTCAGTGCGTTTGAACTGACGGTCTACTTTTCAGTGCTTTTGTACTGACATGAAATATATAGATCTACTTCAAATTTTCAGTCATCAAATTAAGTAATTCACTCTTAAACTAAGGAGTATCTCCCTCATGCATAGCTCTGTCCTTAGACAGATTCTTTGGTTCACTTTTCGGTCATTTTGGTTTCAATACTGGTCTTCAAATATTTGTATATTATGAGAATTCCAATCTTTAGGCCACGAGCATCACTGAAGAGACATAAGTTGTCGAAATGCGCATCAGCTGCACAAAATTAAAAGGTATCTATGTTCTATATTTATTATTAACGTATACCATGATACGATACCTCAGTTTGCAGTCTCTTATCCATTAGAAAGATAGAAAAACAGAAGAATAAAATCACCATAGAAAAAGTCCGACCCAACTGCCTGGAATCGAACGTGTGTCCTCAGATTCGAAGTCCAAAGCAGATCTACTGGACCGGCCTGTCCCCTGTATTAGAATAAGAACGAGGGACAAAAAGATTTTACACTATGAGAATAGCCCACTTGAGCGTTTAGCACAGATAAACTTAAAAGTATAGGGAATAGAACAACGTTATGTTTTCTGTGAAAACATGTACCAGTCAAGGGAAAAAACTGTAAGTTAACAATAGGGATGCTGAGTTGTTTACAAGTAATACTGCAAGGTATATAACTGTTAAACGTCTGACTTAAAGCTTTCTACACTTAACTCCAGTTACTCCAGTTCTGCCAGAGTTTACCGCAAGGTAAAGCCTGGAAGTTTTTACGTTGAGCTTCTATAGAGACAGTAAATATTTTTCATATTGTTTAACATTTTTACGATACTGACAATTTTGTTTCAAATTAAACAGAAAATATTCATTTCGATATTTATGGCTTATATTTAATTTCGACTCACCCTATTCATGAACGTTTAGGTAAACATCGAGATTGTAAAGTGACAAATTGCTATAATTGTTATGTAATTTGATGATAGGACACATCAATCCCGAGGCTTTTATTCTACAACTAACTACTGCCTAATATTATCAAAATGAAAATAAAACCATCCAGTAGTCCAAAAAATCATCAAATCGAAAGACACACAGTATCATCAAAAATGGAATAAATGAAAATAAAAATACAAACTAAAGGACATCTACTAAGGAGCACTGATAAACCCCTGGAAGGAAGCGAGACCAGATGACCTGGAAGAGTAAGATTCTAGCTCCTGCTTCCCTCATGCAAGTAGAAATTAATGAATCCGATAAATACCAAGTGTAATGGTCAGTGTTTAAGATGGTCGGATTTTAAGGTTTAAACCCTGAATATTATTCAACTTTCTGGACATCTAGAGGTAGCGCTGTACAAGAGCCTCGTACTGACTATAGAAGTTCCTCGGTGACGCTGTTAGTCCACCATTCACATATTCTGGACTGAAGTCATTTTGCAGAACAAAACCTTATTTCGTACATCGAACTTGCTCTTGCATAACGTATCAACTTAATACTGCTACATATAAAGGGAAAGTATGTAATGCTGGAAGTGACATCGTCACGTTCGATAGAGTGATGTGTTCAGTTGACCGCCAGTGTTATAAGATAGCATGGTATCTTAATATCAAGTATAATTGCTTCTCTGTATGGTTTCCACTACTTCTAGTTCACTTGGATAGATGCTACATAAAGTAACCCAAGAATGTAGAATTATCAATCGAAAATAAATCATTATGCTTTACAGAAATGTAAAATACGAAATTAATTGGTGTCGCATGACTGTAGCACTAACAACAATAAATCAGAATTTGCAGTTGCCAGTTTTACTTTTGAAGGCATTTTGGACAAATTCGGAGAGTCTGTCCTTAAATTTATGAGGGATCGTTGAGTGTGTGTGATGATGTTTATCCTATAGGCAATGCCTTTGTTGAAGAAATTGTCACACACACACACACACCCTTCTGTGTCAGGCAAAGGTTCAATATATATGAGAGACTGTTGTACGGAATTGAAGAAGATCAAAATTATGAAACACTTCACAGCATAGAAACCATTTACTTATATCGATATTCAGTACACTTCACATTTGACCTCAAAATTGATAGGGACCACTCTCGTTACATGGTGAGTGGATCACCCTGGTCCCATGTGGAGTCAATATGTGTGACATGGTGACTGGTGAGTGAAAGAATCTGCATGTAAGAGCCCAGTAATAATATAGATTTATCAATGTCAAGTACACTTGTCCTTTGACCTTCTGACCCCAAAATCTATCAGGATTATCCTCATCCCATGGGGAGTTTATGAGTATGTCAACTTGAATCTAGGTTAAAAGGGTAACACTGTAGAGTCAGGAAAACTTTTACCTATATCGATGTCAAGTACACTTGACTTTTGACCCCAAATTCGATAGGATTCATCCTCATCTGATGGTGAATCTGCAAATTTGGTATCTTGATTCTAGGTGAAAAGGGCAAGACTATAGAAACCGGAAACCATTTACCTATACCACTGTCCAGTCCAATTGACTTTTGACCTTTTAATTCAAAAACCGATGGGGTTCATTCTCATACCATGGCGAGACTGTATGTTTGGTATCTTTAGTCTATGTGAAAAGGATAACACCATATAGCTCGGGAACCATTTACCGATATTAGTATCCAGTACACTTGACCTTTAACCTTTTGACCCCAAAATCAATAGGGATCATCCTCATCTAATGAGGAGACTGCATGTATTGACTATGGGCAAAAAAGATAATGCTATAGAGCCCAGAAGACCATTGCATCTGCAGATGGACGAACAGTTTTGCCGGTGGGGGACTTACAATACAGGTCTGAATCCAATTAACTTGGGTTAATACTAAACATAGTTGGAACCGACTTCCGACTGTCAATCACTTAAGATTTCCTGCAGCCAAATCTAATTCTTATTCTTTCATTTGCTCATGTGAAGGGATAGGTATTGATGTAAATGTACAACTATTCAAATCTTTATATACTGCAAAGATGATTTACATGATTGTAGTGTTCTTGGGAAATGCAAGTTTTTTTTATCACATTATGGTTTTTGAAAACAAAGTTGAAGTTGGCATTTAAATTACTTAGATACATGCAACTTTAATTAATTTTTTTATCTAGACAACTATCCAATGAACGATGTCCATTCTGATAACGACACATCCTCATTTTTTTTTTTTGCCATTCTCCTCTAAGTTCGGGAGTATTTCTAAATTCTTACTATATATAGCTTTGCATTGAGAAAAACTATAACAATCTTACAGACCATTCAACAAACAAAAGATGTTTGTAAAACACTTGTGCCCCCCTTCAGCTACTTTGTTTATAGGAACCATGACCCTAACATTGTGATTGATTAATCAATATTGGTCATCATTATGAAAACTAAAATATATCTGCCAAAACTAAACCAAACAGTTCATGAATCATTCTGCTATACAAGTCAATACAAAGAGCTTGAAAACAGTATTAACTTATTCCCAGTAAAACCGATTTTGAAAATTCTTTCAATCCTTAAACAGTTAAAATAAGAAGATCATGATAAAAGAAATGAGATGCCAGTTATATTTAACATCACCAAGAGTCCCTGTTTGATTTTTTATGGTATGTAGTGAAAATAATACATCATGCAAGTTGGATGTATTGGCCAAAACAAATTTGCAATCCTGATAAATAAGAGCTATTTCAATTCAATTCATTCACTACTTCAGAAGATAAAGAAAAGAAACTATAATTCAAGGGACAGAACATTAGAAATATGCAAGTATCTTGAAATTTTCTAAGTCCAAGGGGCCAAACTCTGTCAAAAACAATTCAACCAGACCCAAATTAAAACCTGATCTAGATATTCTAATAAGGTATCTGTGTGCGGACTTCATTTGAATATGTGTATCTGCTGCTGAGATAATGAATGGAAAACGTGTAAGGACAGACAGACTGACAGCGGCAAAGCAATATGCCCCTTCTTATTCAAAGGGGGGCAAAAAAACAAACACATGAATACACTTCCACATTTTTAATGAAAGTAGTGTCAGAGCACAGTATTTTAATGTTTATGCCACAAGTACACAAGCTCCTCCGACTGATCGAATCTTTTTTTCGGCAGTATGACTGAAAAATCTTGCTTTAACAATCACAGGCTGCTTGGGTAGATGTCCTTTTCCTAAAACCTTATAATAACCCTGAAAGAAATGAACAAAATGATGTGAATGCAATTCTTCAATTTTTCAGGGAGCTTTGAAGGTTTGTTTAACCCAGAAGTATCGGGTTTCCCGAAGGCGATGCCTGAAGGGAACATAATTCTGGATTGCTCAAAACTTCAAGTCTCCCAAATCAATAAAGTGTTAATTATACAACAAGCTGAAATGATATTTCTGGGTTAGATATATCTTAAATCTCCCTCATAAAAGGTCCATAATTCAACAGTGAGACAGTAATGTACTGAGACACATTAAAATGTGACTTACAATACTGTCTACCACTCATACGAGAGTATAATACAAAACATCAAGTTTATTTTACATTTATTTAAACCAAGACATTTGACCAAGATGTATGACAAGTCACCACAAACATGCAGAAAAATCAAGAATTGACATTAAGATATTAAAAACAAAAAACAACAAGAGCAATGCCAACGTAGCATATGCCCCCTCCCATAATTTACATGACCATATTAGAGGTCATCTACTCCTCATAATCACCCACAAACATGTCTAATAATTAACAGATATGTCACTTGCATTCATTTAATTTAGACATTAGCTTTAACTGACATAAAAACAAAATCAAAATAAATATGCCAAAGACAGGTATCCTAATTATAAGTTATTAACTTGACCTAGATATCCTTAAGATGTATCAGTAAACCATATATCATTTCAATATCTCTAACCGTTTCTGAGATAATCTTTATTGGTTCCAAAGATAATGTGCAGAAACTGCTAATTTTACGAAATTTTATGTCCAATGGGAATAACTCTGACAAAAATTATTCCAACGATAACCAAATTTGAACTTGACCTAGACATACTTAAGATGTATCTGTATGCAAAATATCAGTTCAAAATCTCCATCCGTTCCTGAGATAAAGAGGGGAAACTGCTAATTTTAAGAAATTTTCTAAGTCCAAGGGGGATAACTAATACAAAAATTATTGAACAATTACCTACTCTGAATATGACCTAGATATCTAAATACCAATTATCAATTCAGTATCTTTATTGGTTAGAGAGATAATGAGCAGAAACTGTAAATGGACTGATCGACAGCAGCAAAACAATATGCCCCTCTTTCTTCGATTGATTGATTTTTGTTTTACGTCACACCGCGAATATTTCACGTATATAGTGACGGCATCTGCATGATGCGGGGTATACAAATTTCTACCTTTGCAACGGACCCACCCTAAGCAGTGAGGGATCTTTAACGTGCCATGCATACCACGACATGGGGCCTCGGTTTTTACTGTCTCATCCTAAAGACAGGACACTGGCATGACCAGAGTGGGAATCGAACCCCGGTCTCCCGATTAGGAGTCCAGCGCGATACCACTAGGCCACGCCGGCTTTCCTCTTTCTTCGAAGACGTGTATGAAAAAGAAAGCATTTTATTCAAGCCATCTAATTAAAAAACTTACTGCTCTGACAACATCGATCACTGGAGCTTTATCAGTTTTATTCTTGTAGTTTTCCCTGGTTTGCTCGGACACAAGTGACCACAGTTTGTCCAAATTGACCGTTGGACAATGATATTTGTTTAAGGTCTTGTGATAGTATCTCATTCCGACCTTTCCAAAGTATCCAGGATGGCTGTAAAAGAAATAAATAATAAAGCTGTATATAGTTTTCTAATATTTAACAACTTACAACAATTTTTCAGTTACATCACAATAAAGAACAAGAAACCGTTCTTGAAACCGTCAAGGACGGTATGACCGGATTGTAAATGCTAAACGCAAAATGTTGACGCCGGACGGACGGACAGACAGACGGACAGATTTTGCCAATTTATAGACTGCAATTGCTTTGCATTAACATTAACAATACATGTATGCAAATAGTTACCCTAATCCTCAATGTTAACAACCAGCGGTTATGTTCATGACTATTCTATCGTATATTTCAGAGGTATCACATCAACACCAAAACATTTACTCAATAATATCACCTTAAAAATGCATCATTAAGAAGTGCATCAAACTGTCATCTGTTTCACCTTTAGTCACTCAAAAGGTGCCCAAGGTAAAGCACTTTAATTGTTTCAGAATAATCCTCCACTTCTCCGTCCCAATGATGTATCATATACCTTCAACACTTCTTAGACTTGAAGATACAGGTGATCACTCACAAAGATTTCACATTCTAAGAGCTGACTTACTATTTGTCAAAGTTGATCCTGTGAAGATACAGGTGATCCCTGACAAAGATTTCACATTCTAAGAGCTGACTTACTATTTGTCGAAGTTGATCCTGTGGTGGTGCATGCCACCAGCGTTACCACGACCACCTGGATGCTTCCTGTGCTTTCCTGCAGAAACAAAGTAAACATAATCAACACTTTCGAAAATGGAAATTGCAACTATGACGAAGGCAATACCAAAATGAGTCACATGCCACAGGAACTGGTAGGGTGAAATTAGTGAGCTTTCAATGATGTCAGAAATTTGCTGATTTGGAAATTGATAAGTCACCAGTGGTTCTCAAACTCACTTCATGGTCTCAGCCAAGCACACCATTAGGCTACAAAATGTATGCCAACTCAAAAAAAATTGAAAATATTGCTTTAATATATTTGACATTGTAAATTTCCGGATCTCTTGATGGAATTTCTTGCCCAGAATGTGATTTGATTTTTTCCGCAATGAGATGAGCATCAAGAAAAAAGGTCAATGTACCTAAAAGTTCAAGCACTAACCCACAGGCTAGTGACGGGCATAAAATCACTGGCTCTTGGTATAAACTCACTGGCCTGACAAAAATAAGAGACCAAAGAATTAGTCTTAGCGAAACTTACTTTTGATTTACAGGACATTCGGTCTGGTAAGTCTGTAGGGTATACCTGACCAAATGAATTTTTACCTGACCGACAAAATATGCAATAAATACATAAAATTGAAACATTTCTGGTGTGATTTATTTCCACATGTATCACTCTCTTGAGAATATAAACAAGTCCTCTCAGACATCACTTTGCTCACCAAGGCATAGTTATCACAAATTTCATCATTATCTTTGTCTACATATAATTCGTCAAAAAGCTCCATGTCCTCCTCATTTCAATAACTGTACTGACCCTCATATTACTGCATCTTATAATAAATTTGTTTTGCCCAGTAAGGGATAGTTCTGATTTTTCGAAACTGAAACGTTGGAGTAGATCTATGGCATGGTACCATTATAATACGTTTTTCGGGGAAGGGTTTTTTTCGGCCCTCTGTTCATTTGATATTTTTTTATTCTTTCGTTTCGGTGGTTTTTACCTGGGACGTCTCCCTCCCCGTATTTTAGTTTTAATATACATAATGAATATCACGATGTCTGCAAAGCGGTAATGCAGTTGTGGAGCGTAATGAACAAAACCGGTCATGGATGCGATACCGGACAATCGGTCCGGAAAATACGAAAATTTAAAGGACCGAAGCAAATTTTACCGGATTTGTCCGACAGTCATGTGGGGTTTGGATTTGACTGGAATTAAGGATTGCTGGTACGATGTTTTTAGTGATAGCGTCATCCTTTATTTTTTTAATTTCGTATTCTTTTTTTCCTTTACTTTTCAATATTATTCAGGTCTGACAAGTTTGCACTTTTCAGACAGAGGTAAACTTTTCTATCTTCAAAGATGCTATCATCTGTGACAAATTTGTTCAGTATCACGAAAACACTTTAAATGTATATGTTTGTGGTCGTTATTCTGCCGAAACCTTTCAAAGATCAATATGAAATATGACAAGTAGCGTGCAAAATAATTCAAGTTTTGATCTTTCATTAGCCCAAAAGCTATCTCTGTGAAGTAAACTATTAGCCCAAACCTGTAATGGACATCAGCTGATCCTATTTGCTCACCCCTTTATAATCTAAAGTTTCAAGTTAATAAGTATATAATTATTTTAAATCAATATGTAACAGGAAAAAACAGAATGTTCCCAAAAGGAATGTTCCTTTGTGCAAAAAAAAAAAAAAAAAAAATGGTGTCAGTACGGTGCAGTCCAAGTGTTTTAGAGAAATTGCACAAAACACAGTGGGAAAAACACCCAAAATCAAAGTAGGAATCTAGGTGAAAATTGCCTGTGCTCATGTACACATTTGTCAATACACAGTGTATTGTGTAATTCTTGAGTTTACACCTGGATGTGGTCGACTGTGTCAAGTTGAAAAATTACAAAACACCTGGACTGTAATGTAGTTAAAATTTATTTAAGGGAGTTTTCAAACGCAAATAGTTTAAGAATGAGATCATGCCTTACCAATACGTCCATGTCCATGGCTGACATGGCCTCGAAGCTTCCTGGTCTTCTTAAGCTTGGCGGTCTGAAATAAATAACATTTTATAAATATGCGACTTTGAAACCCAGCATTCTAATTTGTATTTAGACGAATGATTACCGTGTTACGTCACTCCACGGTTATTTCACATAGATGACGACATTTCCTGATGCATTTCCATAGAATTTATACCTTTGCAACAGATCCACCCGAAGCAGTAAGGGATCTTTTATATGCCATACCTAACTTGACACACGACCTCATTTTCTAATGTCTCACCCGAAAGACAGGAAACCAGTTAGCCAATGCAGAAAATCAAACCAGGGGCCTTTTGTTCTCGAGCCAAGTACCTCATCCACTGGGCAACACGGGCTAACTTTGCATTTAGAAACATGCTAATACTACTAAAGTTGATTTTCAGAGCAAAACATAGAGTATTCAGGTGGACTATATTTCTGAATGAGGGTACTTTCTTAATCAAGAGAAAATGATGTGTGTACGTTTCTTGTTTTCACTTCGTATCAAGGTTTTTCACTTATACTAAAAGAAACAACACAAACACTCTTTGCCGCAAATTTTCGGCCTCCTGGCCTTTATCAAGCAATTGTTAGAAAAGTACAGAAGAACTATGTAACATCCATCTTTACATGTCTAATATAAACAAGCTTGTTTATATTAGACATGTAAAGATGGATGTTACATAGTTCTTCTGTACTTTTCTAACAATTGCTTGATAAAGGCCAGGAGGACGAAAATTTGCGGCAAAGAGTGTTTGTGTTGTTTCTTTTAGTGTATTTTACCTCCCTTTGGAGGACTACTTTTCACTTATAGTTATACCATGTAATGATGTATGTAAAATGAGGGCAATAACCCAATGAAATCACAGAAGTTTAATCAGGTTGAGCTCTCCCTCTCATTTAAAGTAGTATTTTCAGTAAGCACCACTACAATACTGCCACTTCAAATGATGAATATTGCCAGATGCAGCCCCCATCTCCCTTATTTATTTGGCACTCAATTCATGATATACCTCTAATATTCAATTCACCTATCTAAATATATTACATTCAAATGTCTATTTAAGGATAATCTTTAAAATGAGGGACAAGCCAAATTCTGAGAGAAAACAATGATATTTTTCATCAATGAATGGTTGGTGAGTTTTGAGCTGCTCAACTATAGTATATTCTATTCATCATGTGATACTGCAGCACCCTTTTCGACTATTATGTGCAGCATGCACGTCGGTGTAGTGTTAAAAGTTTGCGAGAACTAAGAAGTGTGCTCTTAATTATTTGAAATTTACAAGTTTAAAGCAGATGGCTAATTTTTGGGTCTGGATTCTGCATCAAAATACTCAGAATTTATGGCGAATGCAAATGCTATGGAAAAATGTTGTAGAATCAGGTATGTGCAGCGGGTTTAAGACTCAGCTACTTGGATGTCTCTTAAGCTCATTTGGTAGCGTGCAACATTGTAAATCCTGGGTTCCCTTTATACAGACAGGCGTTCAACCTTCATTTTTCATCAAAGCACTTCAAAAAAACTTCTGTTGTAAACATTTTTCAGTATGTCGTAAATATCTGGCTTTTGAGTTTCAAATAAAAATTCTAAACTTAAACTTTTTGGTACTCGGAAAATCATTGGAAATGCATCTCGCAATATCGACAGTGTATCGTGTTTTTGAGACCAATCCTCACACCAGAGCTGAGGGTATGCCATTATAGTTAGATCTATGCAATTTCACAGACGAATTGCACGTTATGATTTTTACAACATGTAATGTTTTGTATAATATTATCTATATCTTGGTCTACGTCAATCAGAATTTTTTCTTACGAAGCGACACCCGCTTCCAATACCCTGTCGAAGTTGGGGGTAAATAAAAGCAGTTTTAACACAGATTGTATGTAAATGACAAATTGAAGGGATGCATTAATATCAAATCTTTTCTGAATTTATTTCAAATTATTCATTTTCATCAGACTTAAGCCGATGTGACCAGATAATTTTACTACATCAACGTGAGTATATGCCCACCATGATTGTAAATATTAAAAAGACCGGACACGGAAACAGTAAAATGGTGATCCAAATCCATCTCGGTTTAAACAAGTTCG
Source organism: Pteria penguin (assembly GCA_035048485.1). Taxonomy (NCBI): domain Eukaryota; kingdom Metazoa; phylum Mollusca; class Bivalvia; order Pterioida; family Pteriidae; genus Pteria; species Pteria penguin. The sequence continues at coordinate 32,934,598 of CM068591.1, read as the reverse complement.
AAAATTTCATTCCGGAAAAATTTGAATTGTAATTTTACAGAAGATACCTATATATACACAGAAATGAAAGCTTTCGCATTAAATGTAAAAGAATGTCTACCTGTTGACAAAGAAAAAAAAACAAAACAATTGAAAACTGAATAACAAATAAACAAAATATTTATTGTTCAAATGAAACATTATTTGCTACCTATCTTTATGTAATTTTCCAATGGCGTTGAAAGCAAACCAAACAGGGAATTGGATATTTCATATTTAGTAATTAATAGATAGTTTTCACTGAGTCTAAATGTATTGGAGTTACCTCTCATAGTCAGCCATATCTGGGGTCAAGCAAGAGATTTTTATTTTGTATTATCAATTTTAAGACCCCTGTTTGGGCAGGGTTTTCATGATTTTACACCAAAATTAACAGTTTCGAAATAAATCATATCTTAATCTTGATTGATTTGTATGCAATTTATATTTTCCAAGATGATTTTAAAGAAATTCAGTCTGTATTTTTGTTGATTATTTAAAGCACAAAACTTCACACTTTGACCTCCATATGTCTGGAAAAACCGGGAGATAACTCATGAACGTGAAAAACTATCTGTTTACCAATCATTAAAAGTTAGATAGGTCTTGATGTTACCAATTACTTACACAATTATAGCATTTCCTATTTTTATAGCACTGAAATAGCTTTCCTACAGAAAAGCTTTGTCACAACTTTCACTTCACCCAAAATCCACGACTGTACATATGTCATCACATTTAATCTTACAGTTATGAAACATTGACCAGGACAAAGTCAGAGGGGGGGGGGATTCTTCGTCAATAGGACATTTTCGAGTTTCGTTTCTTTTGTTATAAAATCTAAACTTTAAGTGGAATTGTTCGTACGTAAGCAATTGATTTCTTCTTCTTCTTCCAATATGTTCCTGTATTTTAAATCTTAAATCATTTAACATAAGGAGTGAAAGTGATGGTTCGATCCCAGTTGTTGGCTGTGAATTTTCTAATCATAAGGTGTTTTATCGTCTTATCCCTCCCTATATCTGTCCTTTGTATGAGACGGTACTAATACACCGAGGCCCCGTGTAACGCTATACAATGATACGTAAAAACATTACTCACTGCTTCGCTTATGACCGTAGCAGAAGAGAAAATTATGAAACAAGGCACCACCTATCCATTCTTCATTTCTCACAGGTTTTCTTCTTCTTTGTTTGGTTTTTTTTTTTTTTTTTTTGTTGTTTTTTTTTTTTTTTTTTGTTTTTTTTTTTCTATATTTTTTTTTCCTTCTTTTTTTATGGCCTATAATTCTTGAATCATACCCAACATGGTGTCAGACTGATAACGAATTGTCAGTTGACGGCACATCAAGATATTTTATGTTGAGGAGGCGTAGCTCAGCTGGTAGCATGACTGGCTATAGACGAAGAGGTCGTAGGTTCGAGAACCACTAGTACTACTGACTCAGTGAATATACCGTTTTTGCCTTTTACACTCTGAAAACTGAGTTTCCTTGTCTCGGTTCAGGATGACACGTTAAAGATCCCTCACTGTCTCGATTTGATTCGGTACATAAACTAAGCAGTAGGTGATATGCCAGACTGGTGCCGCCACCATATTAAAGTAAAGTATGATATTGATGTGACGGTTCAGGAACAATAAAATGGTGGTAACTGTAAAGGTAAATGAAGGTAATTGATTAATGGGGGGGGTTGTCTTTTTTTCTTTCTTTTTTTTTTTTTTTTTTTTTTTTTGCTTTGTTTAGTTTTGTTTTTGTAGTTTTTTGGGGGGGAGGGAGGGTTCCTTCCTTTTATTTATCTATTTATTTATTTTTATTTATAACTTGTTTATTATTATTATTATTATTATTATTATTATTATTATTATTATTATTATTATTATTATTATTATTACTATTATTATTATTATTATCTTTTCTTTTTTTACTTTTTTTCTGGAAGGGACGGGGGGGGGGGTAATTTTCCTTCTTCATTATTTTGATACACAGTGATAAATGTAAGAATATAATATGTGATTTTGTTTCATTATCTTGATACACAATATTTTGATATTCTTATTGGCGGTTAAAAAATATTGGCCCCCAATCGTCCATGTGGCACTAACGAGATCAGCTAACGGATTAACTTTAATCGCTTCGGTTGCATCATATTTTATGCCAAACGTAATCCATTTTCTTTTGAGTGGAGTGCTATTTAAATTCATACCGATTCCTTGCAGATATTCATAAAGCGCTTTGACTTCGTGGACAAAATGACCTATATGGAATAAATACCGACGATGAAGTGATTAAACACTGATATACCAGTTCAATGAACCTACACAAACAGGAATAAATCAAATGTGAGCAGATTAAAGACGACTAGTTTGGATATTATATAAGTAAACTGGAACTAAAAGGTGATGTCTGAGGGTGATCAGAGCCGAGAATTGATAGCATATATCAGGGAGCGAGACGAAGCCCGAGCGGAACTAAAGAAACTCCAGACCGAATTATCTACATCAAAATCCAAACTCTACGATGCCAATTCTAAAGTTTCGGAATTGCAAGAGCAGGTTTGTTTTTTGTTTTTTTTTTAATATTTTCAAAAGTTTACAGAACATGTGGTATTTTACTAGACGGACTTGTTCATCATATTGAAAAAGAATCAGAATATTTATTTTTCATTATCATGATATATACAGATAGTGACTGCGACTGTACTGTTTCATCCTTCTGTGACTGTGAGTTATACCAGCTTGTATAATCCTATGGCATCATGGCGGGTGTGGTCGGTCAGCAGGGGGTGCTTACTCCTCCATGACACCTGATCCCACCTCTGTTTCAACAGGGGTCCGTGATAGTTTGTATTATATATTATATTGTCGTGTTGTTTGGACTTTTTAAAAGTTGTGGAAATGGGATCGGTATCTTAGATTTGTACTTATTATTGTCGTATCTAGAGTTCAAAGAATAACATATATGTACGTATAATAGTTGTGTATAATAAACTATATAACAGGATGTAACAGTGTCCAAAAACAGGTATATAAATTAAATAGCATAAGATATTTAACCACCACCCCCTTCAATATACATATTCAAAACAAATACATTTACTAATTAAACAATGCATGGAATCGATTCTCTCTCTCTCTCTCTCTCTCTCTCTCTCTCTCTCTCTCTCTCTCTCTCTCTCTCTCTCTGTGTGTGTGTGTGTGTGTGTGTGTTTGGAGAGTAATTTAATACATAATTTTTATTAATTTGAGGAAAGAATTCTTGCTGTTTTATTTTTACCATTTTGGACCTTTTTCATATATCCAAATATTTTCTATCCATGACGTAATACATGACATCTATACCACCAGCACCACCACCACCACCAAACCATAATAATAATAATAATAATAATAATAATAATAATAATAACAAATGAGTGAATAAATAAATAAATCAATCAATCAATTAATTAAGAAAGAAATAAGTAAGTAAATAAATAAATGAAATTTTTTTAATGCAGATGCTTTCACTAAACGTATTTATTTGGACTCAATGTTTTTTCTTTACAAGAAATAATTTTACACGAGACGACAATTCACAAAATAAATTATGTTTTAGTTTGACCTTTCTGTCAGCTGAAATGATTCCTCCAAATTTTACTTGTTGTATGTTTAGAAAGAAAACAAATTTTATGTTTGGTATTGTTCATGATTTCTCGAGGGAAAGGATTGCGTGCAATGGTTTACGATTAAATCCTTTTCAGAAAGCTTTCAGATTTTATTGATAAATTTTAACCTCACATGTAAAATTCTGTACCTCTTCAAAGGATTCATTCAAGGTCTATTATTGAAAGAAAGCCATTGTGTCATGCCCGGATGACCTAGAGAAGGGTTTTGCATTTTAATCCGTTGAAACGTCAACAATACAAAATGTGATCTTACATCTAAATTAAACATCCGACCATCTCCTTAATCGCAAAAAAGAAAGAAATCTAGACGAATCATTGATTTTAAACAATAAGTTAATGAGTTTCGAGTAATTAGATTTAATATAAACTCTATACCTAATGTCATGATGGGATTCCGAAAAGATTTATGCAGCAAATTTTGGCAAAGATTCAATGTACCACCCTAAGTATTGAATCACACCATGTATTTATTGAATAATATTCGTTCTATGTTGTATTGTTTTACTATTTAATTGCCTTTAAGAACAAACCGATATGAAAACAGAACTGCGATCTCTAGATGTATGTATCTATATGTATTATCTGCAATTGTTTTACCCTTTTATGTTTACAAAATTAACGCACGTATACACTGTATGTACCTGTAAATTATCTGCCTAGATTCAGCAATATATACAAGGGGTTCTTTGTTTTGTTTGCCTGTTTGTTTGGTTTTTTTTTTATTTTGCTTTTGATTTTGGTTTTCTTTTTATTTTCCTTTCGCTTGCTGTTTATGTTATTATTATTATTATTGTTATTATTATTATTATTATTATTATTATTGTTGTTGTTGTTGTTGTTGTTGTTGTTATTATTATTATTATTATTATTATTTGTAGGACACACTGGCCTAGGCTAACTGCGGGGGACCCCGTGTTATAGTAGACATGGTCAGGACACCGTGTTATAGTAGACATGGTCAGGACCCCGTGTTATGGTAGACATAGTCTGGACCCTGTGTTATAGTAGACATGGTCAGGGCCCCGTGTTATAGTAGACATGGTCAGGGACCCGTGTTATAGTATACATGGTCAGGGACCCGTGTTATAGTAGACATGGTTAGGAACGCGTGTTATAGAAGAGATGATCAGGACCCCATGTTATAGTAGACATGATCAGGACCTCGTGTTATAGTAGACATGGTCAGGACCCCGTGTTATAGTAAACATGGCCAGGACCCCGTGTTATAGTAGACATGGTCAAGACCCCGTGTTATAGTAGAAATGGCCAAGACACCGTCTTATAGTAGATTTTGTCAGGACCCCGTGTTATAAGACATATGGTCAGGACCCCGTGTTATAGTAGACATAGTTAGGACCCCGTGTTATAGTAGACATGGTCAGGACCTCGTGTTAAATAGACATGGTCAGGACCTCGTGTTATAGTAGACATGGTCAGGACCCCGTGTTATAAAAGACATGGTCTGGACTCCGTGTTATAGTAGACATGGTCAGGACCCCGTGTTATAGTAGACATGGTCAGGACCCCGTGTTATAGTAAACATAGTTAGGACCCCGTGTTATAGTAGACATGGTCAGCACCCTGTTTTATAAAAGACATATGGTCAGGACCCCGTGTTATAATAGGCATGGTCAAGACCCCGTGTTATAATAGGCATGGTCAGGACATCGAGTTATAGTAGAAATGGTCAGGACCCTATGTTATAATAGACATATGGTCAGGACCCCGTGTTATAATAGGCATGGTCAGGACACCGTGTTATAGTAGACATGGTCAGACAGGACACAGTCTTTTAGTAGATTTTGTCAGGACCCCGTTTATAATAGACATATGGTCAGGACCCCGTGTTATAGTAGCATAGTTAGGACCCCGTATTATAGTAGACATGGTCAGGACCCTCTTTTATTATAGACATATGGTCAGGACCCCGTGTTATAATAGACATGGTCAGGACCCCGTGTTATGATAGGCATGGTCAGGACATCGTGTTAAAGTAGACATGGTCAGACAGGACCCCGTGTTATAGAAGACATGGGTAGGAACCCATGTTATAATAGACATGGTTAGGGACCCGTGTTATAATAGACATGGTCAGGACCCTGTGTTATAGTAGACATCGTCTGGACACCGTGTTATAGTAGAAATGGCCAGGACACCGTCTTATAATAGATTTTGTCAGGACCCCGTGTTATAATAGACATGGTCAGGACCCCATGTTATAGTAGACATGGTCACGTTCAGGACCCAATTAATTTAGATGCATAGGATGTATTATATAAAAAGTCAGTTGAAGGTGCTAAATATCGAAACATTGCGTCATGCAGATGCCATCAGTATATAAGTGAAATAATTTTGATGTGACTTAATTCTAACAAAGTTAACAACCAAAACAACTTGGAAAATTCAAAACAAAACAAAAAACAAACATCCAAAAAACATACAAAACCAAAAACTAAAGAAGAACAACACCGAGGAAGCAGTAAACCTAAATAATTACAATGATCGAAATGAAAAAAACATACAAATTAATAAATAAATAAATAAAAAGCAAACATGTTAAAAATGGGCACCTGAAAAACGAAGGGTGATAGGCAGTGGCGGATTTGAAGAACTTGCATCCCTATTCGCCAAATATTTACAAGTAAAAATCCAGATTTGGCACCAAAAGTGGCTTAATAGTTTGGATAATACACAGGTGGACCCCCTTTCGGAAATTCTGGATCCCCCACTGACCGTGGATAAATAAGAAAATAAATAAGAAAAAGACAGAAGATGTCATCTGATTTATTTACAAGTTGCAAATTTCGGGGCTCTGGGGCCGCCATAAAGGCCCAAGTGGGTCCAGGGTGAATCCCTCATAAGGGGGGCGGGCAGAATGAGGAAGCGAAACTCCTCGAAACCTCAGCGATTTAAGCATTTTGATATGTAAACAAATGCTATAAAAACAATGCGAACTGTAAAATTTTATAAGAACTGTTTAAAATTCAAATATATGTAAATACCGTATAAATTATAATACACCTAGATCCCACAAATTTTTGTGTATTTATGATTTGCATTGTTACGTAAAGGGTGCAACGCCAAGTGCTGTGATTAACGTGGAGAAAAGTCACATGAATATTACATTTCTGGTTGTAGCTAAACATAAATTGGCTAGAACACAACACACTTGGAATTCTAAGGATAGAAGCACTGATTTTAAAATCACAATAAAAATATATTATCGTGATTGTGAGCCATGCTTTACGGAGAGTCAATATTGTTCCTAACTTTGTAGCCTTGCGTCAATATTTTATTAAGGACATTTATAACCATAGAAGAAAGAATATCTTGTACTCAGGTGAAAAGTCGCACGGTAGATCTGTCGTATAATATATGTATTATATTTTAATCTAGTGTCGAGTGCCATCACGTTCAACGCCAAATAAAATGATTTGTGTAATCGATCCGTTCCGGTCTTTGTACCATTGTGGCTAGAGATAACTCGGTCCAAATACCCAATATATAATCATGGGGTACGTCAGTAGATGGAGTTTTGATATCAGAGCATTGGGTAACCTTATGTACTTTTTAAAGTCTTCTGGTGCACAATATTGTGTGTATCCGATAACTTTGTTGACTGTAAAGGCGTGTGTGTGGACAGCAGTTCCGTGCGCGGTTTTAATGAAAAGGTGATAGCTAAAGCTGTTTCAAAAAGCTGTGCTGGAACTGTTAATTCCTAGTTCCACTGGTAGGAATTGATGGAAATCGATGGATTAATACCTTTTCTCTGATCAGTAGCGGATTTAAAGCGGGAGGGGTCCTTTTTTGACAAATTTTCAAGGCAAATATAGATGATAAGGCTGAAAACACTCAATATAATATGTGTAAAACTTCAAATTTGGCATCCAGAATGACAGTACTTAATACTTCAGTTTCACATGTGAAATCCCCACTTTCCCTTCATTTTTTATTTTATGTTATTTTTATTCATTATTATTATTTTTGTTTTTTGGAATCTTAGATCCGCAACTGCTGATTGCAATGTAATCCCAACCGTTTGTGATGTCCACTTTGTATTTGGTCTTATTGTATTGTTCTTTTTAGCCTCTCCTGGTAAACGATTGAACTACATATATTTTCCTATCTCTAACGATATATCTTGATATTTTGGCTGAAATTGCACACGCGAGAACGCGTGCGATTGCACGCACCGCTTCGATCCACACGCCATGGTAAATTTGGTCAAAGTGAGCCGAACGCACATGGCTAAGTAAATCTACATCTATCGCACGCTTTTTTGCGGTTTTTCTCTACCATGCAGCTAAGACACCCCGGGCATTTTTGCACTTATTAATTGTACATATTTAAATTTTCTCCTTCTTCTATTTGTTGACTTTTAAATTATGCAAAATTTGCTTTTAAAAAGTTTTTTTAAAAAATTAAGCGAATAGAGCAATCATGGACGATTTTACGAGGAGGGGGAGAGGGAGGGTACTTAAAATTCTGGGTCTCCTACAACCCACCCCATACACGCCCCTGTCTCCTCCTCCTCCTTTCCCACATCCATCTACCTGATCCTAAACATATCGCAATTCCTGAAAAAGGCTTGGCCATGATAGAAATGGAAATTCTAGTCATGCGCGGCCCCAGAGCGGTCTGGACCCACTTTGAGATTTGACGAAAACTGCCATTCTTTTATGTTATTTTCCGATGTAAACTAAGAAATTTTACACACAAAAAGATGGGTCCTCTTGGAAAATTCATTGCGGTGGGTCCCATCTCGACAAAAGTTCTGGATCCGCGGCTGCTAGACAGCTATAGATTTTTCTCAAAATAAGCATGATAGCAGAAGGAATTGTATGCTTCCATTCGCATTAGGACAGGACATCAATATGTAAACATTCCGACACGGAAAACATTTCCATTGTCTCCATTGAGCATTTCCTGATATCTCTCATTCATAACTTTAAATCCGATAATGGTACATTTTATCTACTTTATGCTAAAGGACAATAAACCCTTTTTTTTTAATTTTCACATGATGTAAGGGGCAATATAGGGCAAATTTGCGTCATATTACTCTTGCAGTGTAACAATTCAAGCATTAACATCATAACGAACATATTAGCAAATATTGGCTTCATCCACAATATGCCGCTTATATCATTTAAAATCATTAAAAAGGTCGATTTGATCAATATTTTCTGCTAATTGATAGTGATGAGAACTTGCAAGAGATTCCATATTAAATACAATTTTTCTTTTTTTTTGGTTTTTTTTTTTTTTTTTTTTTTTTTTTTTTTTTTTTTTTTTTTTTTTTTTTTTTTTTTTTTTGTTTTTTTTTTTTTTTTTTTTTTTTTTTTTTTTTTTTGTTTTTTTTTTTTGTTTTTTTGTTTTTTTTTTTTTTGGTATTTTTTTTTTATTTCGTTAAATATTAGGTCATTATGTAAAACCCACCTAGTATATTATTTTTACTTTTCAATCATATTCAACACTGTTATTATAAAGTAAGTTTCTTACATGCTGGCCTATCTATAGCGCCAAACCAGGTCAGTCATACCGACCACTTTATTTTCTCACTCCATTCTCTATTCAGTCAAGACTAGTGTCTTTATTATTCAATTTTTTTGGTCAAGATTACTACATGATGCAAGTGTGTATGTTTATCAGGAGGTCTGAAAAAAGAAATTAAGCTTTCGTCTCGAATGAAACCTTTTTACAAGTATTGTTGTCTATTACTAATTACTGATTTTGCCCTTTGTAGATAATTATTATCAATAAATACTTGTCAGCTATTAACAGCTCGCAATTTCTTTCAGCTGAAGTCTTTAAAAGATGCTGGGAAAAACACCAAATCAGGTGGAAAGACGGTTGAAAATGGCAAAGTCGCATCAAACAATTTAAAAGCACCTGCAAAGAAAGGTGCACCTAAATCGCCAACCCCGCAGCCTAAAGCAACGAGTCAAAAAGCAGCCACATCAGAACCTGCGGCCACGGCTACAGTGGTGACACCTGGAGACGTGCGGCATCCGCCCATAATAGGGAAAGAGGAATTATCAGCTAATACGTACCTGTACTACACGGTATTTTATCTATTGATGCTATATGTCGACATCGCACTTAACAAAACCTTTACAGGAAAACAATTCATACAGCAAAACCTTTAGGGAAAACAATGCACATGGCAAAAATTTTACAGGAAAAAAAATGAAGATGATAATGATGATGATGATGATGATAACTTTTCAATACGTACATTTCAGTTTGTGTCTTTCTTTGAAATTTAAAACGAAGAAAGATGTGTTAAAGAGGAGAACCACAATGTCATAATACATTTTCTTTACAAGATTTTGAGATTTGAATTGATTAATTGATGTATTCCAAACCGTTCTTCTTCATGTGTGTGTGTGTTTTTTTTTTTTTTTTTTTTTTTTTTTTTTTTTTTGGGGGGGGGGGGGGGGTGTTTGTTTTTGTTTTTGTTTTTGTTTTTTGGTTTTTTTTTTTTTCTGTTTTTGGTTTGTTATTATTTCATGTCATTGAATTTTAAAGTATGTGAAAACATATATACGCATTTATTTCGCAGGAAATCAGCAAAATATTACCTGACATAAAGATTCAAACACTAATAGAGGCCGAGAAAAAATTCAACTTGGCAGACATAAATAAAGACGGGGTAAATATATATATAACTATTTCTTTAGCATAACTGATGCTATAGCTGGAGCGGACGACGCACGAGGATGTACGATTAGACTCACGGCCATTGCTTCCCCGAGCCACTCCGGTGACCGGCTAAAATTTGTAGTTATGCAACAAGGCAATTCTTAGATCTATGAGAAAATTAACCAATGCACATGACATCAATTTCGTTCCTTTCTAAACATTTCATTGTTTAAATGAATATAAGAACATATTTAAATATAGTGCAATGCAAGATAGTATAATACAATATGATGTATATAACATAATATTATAAAATGTAGAATGATAAAATACATGGTGCACTAAATATAATAACGTTGTTTATATAGTATTGTGATATATCTGATCGCATATAGTGAAGTTATATTATATTATATTATATTATATTATATTATATTATATTATATTATATTATATCTGCAGGGACGTAAACTTAGAAACAATCGTTTTTAAAGTATTAATACTGGGTCACGTAATGTGCTTAACCCAATTAAACAATGTTGGTTGGTTGGTTGATTGGTGTTTTACGTCGCTTTCAACAATATTTCAGTTATATCGCGACATGGAGGCAGGAGGTTACCAACCTCTTAAACATAGTGGCGCGACCCGGGAATCGAACCCGGATCGTCGGCGCCGCAAGCCAAGCGCTTAACCACTACACCACGCCTGCCCCAATTAAACAATGCAAGATAGTATAATACAATATGATGTATATAACATAATATTATAAAATGTAGAATGATAAAATACATGGTGCACTAAATATAATAACGTTGTTTATAAAGTAGTGTGATATATCTGATGGCATATTGTGAAGGTATATTATATTATATTATATTATATTATATTATATTATATTATATTATATCTGCAGGGACGTAAACTTAGAAACAATAGTTTTTTAAGTATTAATACTGGGTCACGTGATGTGCTTAACCCAATCAAAACAGTTGTTGACAATTTTACTAAAGGTGGTATAAAGTAGCATACCATAATATGTCTGCAGGGGCGTATACTCAGAAACTACAAATCATGAAAACTGCTTGCATAGTGTCAATATATATAAGTATCATCTACATTTACAAGATCTCTAGTTATTCATTACGCTTTAAAACGCATTCACAAACTATGAGTTCCTTCTCTTTCAGGTTATAGATCAAGACGAACTAGATAAAGTGTTAGCAAATAACGTAACGATCTTCACTCCGGCACAGGTCGAAGAGATCATCAAGGAAATCGATCAGGATAACAACGGCACATTAGAGTTTATAGAAGTTCTAATGGTACGATATTAGATATCGATAGTGAAAGATAATTATAAAATGGCATTTTACGGCATCAGGTTTCCAATTTTGTTGTTCAATTATAAATACCCATATTGTTTAAGCTACTCTGTACGTAAGCGCATAGTTGCTTTGTCAAGAAAACCAGAAATATTTTTGAAAAGTTAAAAACCAAGGTCTCCTTGTAGGAATGAAAAATGTTCGGACCGAAGAAAATGTAGTGAAACATTATAAAAGCCCTGTTTCTAAACGGTCGCAGGTCATGACAAGTGTTAAAAGTGTCCTAAAATATAAAGAATAAAAGCGTATGTTTATATCTTTTACATGCGAATAAATAAAATCTTTAACACGTTATTCCGTAGCTTTTGGATATTACCGGAGCATTGAAGAACTTAAAATTTTAGATATGGAAACCTACCTTGTTTGTCGATATATATTTCCACTTTCGCCAATGTGGTTAAACCAACAGTTTTATTCCTTTTACATTAAATTCTTATGAAACAAACAAAAACAAGATGTGTTAGTTGAATACGAATACCCCGGTGGCAACAAAGTCAAAATAAGACAAATAATGACATGCAGGTCAAAGGTCCAGGTCAAGATCAAGAGGTCAATGTCTATGATGTAAATTTACAGGGCTATATTATTGGAGTATGCATGCCAAATATGAATCCTTATCTCTCACGGTTCAAAAGATATGGCGAAAGTTAAAGTTGACAACAGGCAAACAAACAAACAGACAGGTAAAAAATATGCCCCGATCTATTGATCCGGGGAATTAAAAAATAGGTGAGACAGACGACGGACTATGTGTCCCAAGTGTTGTTGTGCTTTGAAAGCAACCCAAATGAGATAGAAGCATTTTGCAATTTGAATATAGCAAGAAGTACCGATTATCTAAAGTACACAAATTTCGCTTCATTTTTTAGATTTTGGACAAGATGAGTAAAAGAAGATCAAAGTTAGCAAACCTACCAGCAAGTATACAAGACAACCAAACAAGAGTGTGCTCTATACAATGACGTCACTTAACGTTGAATTTTTTCTTGACTACTGGACAAGATGTCTGATCAATTTAGCAATATTAACAAACTGCAGCTGAATCCAACAACAGGATAAGTGTGCTTTTGTTGCTCATGTATCATTTTCCCATTTTAGGAGTGTTCAATGCAATGTAAATAATAGTAATGATGTTATCGACAAGTGTTTTTTTCCTACTATTTCTAAGTGAATTTTTTTTTTTTTTGACAAATCTAGCGTTTTTCGAAAGAAAGGACCCCATTTGTGGTTGGTGGTACCATTTTACCAAAGAAAGACGGAAGAGGTAGACTCCGATGAATTTACTTTTCAAAGAGGTACATTCTGATTTCTTTTTGGTAAAAGTTGCCGACCTAAAGGAGGTGGGATTAAACTTCCTGCTCTGAATTTTCTTGATTTATGTTGAACATTTCCATCTCAAGAAAGGAAAAAAGAGAAAAAGTACTTCATGCATATCCAGTCATGTACAATGTATTAGATTTTCAGCATGGTAATTTGTACTCTCATTAATTTGTCGAATTTTGTATTTTTACATATATGAATAAACCGATTCTAGAGTTTTTGGATATATTTATATTTCCTCGTTTTTATTGTTGTTCTTTTATAATTCTTACTTCTTTAATATATTGATAAAGCCGGCGTGGCCTGTTGGTATGTCGGAGCAATGTCACAAGTCCATGCGCGGATACAGATGGGTGGACCGGGGGGTCTGGACCCACCATGAGATTCGGCGAAAATTACTTTTCTTGTTATTTTTCGATGTAAAATTTGTATGGATGGGCCCCACTCGAAAATTCGTCGGGTGTGGATCCCCACTCTCCAGCAGATTTCTGGCTCTGCGCCTGAATTCAGATACACTTTATATTTCTAGATCTTTACGTATGAAACAGAAAGTCGGGCCGGTGTTATGGGTATGTCCGATTGTTCAAGAACTTTGAAACTTTATGACCGAAATGCAAATCTGATCGACCAAGCGTTAGTAGAAAGTCAGATGTTTGCAAAACGTCTGAATCTTTATGGCTGGAGCTCAAAGCCGAACCAGTGCCAGAAACAGACCACATCTTAAAAATGTAAAAGAAAACTTGTAAAAGTTTTTGACGGGAACTTTGATAGTGTAAACGGCCAAAGAAAACTTTGATCAAAGTCCATCCAAGAACTTGGACGAACTTGGATGGAATAGAATTCCATCCTATTTTTCTTTAAACTTGGACGGGAATCTACCATTCAGAGAAGAAATTCGGAATGACGCTTGCGTATCCAAACTGCGAACAAGTCATCTGAAGAAATATCAGATTATTCAGTGGAGACATCTTTGTTTTTTGTGCACATTTCCCGCGTTTTCTTGTACAAGTTGCTCAAGGAACTCCATCAAAGAAAACTTTGACCAAGTTTTCTTGGATGGACTTGTACAAGAAAACTTTGACAGTGTAAACCCGGCTTTAGTCAATTATTTCGCTTTAATTTATTCCACTATCGAAATTTCAAATAAATTATCATGCAGAATGGTTTAACTCTATTTATGGATAGAATAAAACTCAATAAAATCCAAATCCCAGTTATTAATTCATTGTTGAACAGCATTTGAAATTATGACTTAAGTATTTTCTCAGTTTATGGCGCCTGACCTTCAGTTCAATAACCGCTAAGGGGAAGTGGCAAAGTTTCTGAGTATATACTGGCCAAGGTCAGTGGTACTCCAGGCATTCGAAATCTCCTTACTACTGGAGTGACCACCATCCCTGACACTCTGATATAATATATTGTGCGAGGTTTAACAACGGATTTACACCTGTCTGCGCCACCCAACAGTCTGATTAAACCATATCTTTATTCCGCTTCTGTATTTGTCCCATTGCCGATAAAGATCTGGCGAAACCCCGTAAGGGGTCATGTTCTGGTGAACTCTAATTTCCATCCAATCAGTGGATCGGCTACAAATTCCTAGCAATGAAATTAACATCCCCAACGCACGAGACCCACAAGGTAGTTTTTAAACAGTGTTTGTTACATATTGCGTCACTATCACGTGCCTAGGCGAGTCATTATTTGGCTATGGGAAATAACGGTTTCGGTGACTGAAACGTCATCAGAGTTCACCAGAACATGACCCCTTACGGAGTTTCGCCGGATCTTTATCCGCAATGGGACAAATAGAGAAGCGGAATAAAGATATGGTTTTAATCAGACTGCGCCACCCAACTTTTCATTTTAATGCTACCATTCTCAAAAGAAATCGTGTTTCCTATACAATAATACCTTGCTTGATTGACAGTTTTAAGTCCCTCCATGATTATTTCACGTATATGGAGACGGCGTCTTGCTGAGATATTGCATAGAAATTTACAGCTTTGCAACAGACCAACACGAAGCAATGAGGGATCTTTTACGCGCCACGCCAGCCCCGACACATGAGCACGATTTTCACCATCCCATCCAAAAGATAGATCACTAGTGTGCCCATGGCGGGAGTCGAACCCAAACCTCTGGATCATGAGCCGAGCACATCATCCACCGAGCCACACCAGCATAATTTCGGAGCGAACCTCGGGTGCTTCTTCACATCACTAAAATAAACTGTTACTGAAATGAAATTCAATATATAAAGCTTATGGAATGAGAAATTGTGTCTCAAAAACTTCAATTGAACATCAGGTTCGGTTGAATGAAAAAAAAATCGATGGGGGGGGGGGGGGGGGGGGGGGGGGGGGGGGGGCACAAACTCTCTTGTTCACATTGCTTACAATAATTTTTACGAGATTAAACTAATAAGGTTAAGTTGAAAAACTTGTCCTTTTAAGTCTTGAAATATATATTTAGGTTAACATTACTGTTCTGTCTCCTGGTATATATTTTCTTATACACAATAAATAATCACAATCAATGGAAATGTACCAATATCCCAGAAAGAAACCAAAATTGTTGAACTCACTATTACAACCTAGTTCAGGAGAGCTATAAATAAAAATAAAAAGGTATGTAGTTTTTGTTTGATTTAATTGTTACACAAATTGCTACAAAGTAGCTAGCACACCACAACTGGCAACAACAACTATCATAATTGTAAATTCTCATATAATATAAAACATGATTGTATATTCTTGGTAACAGGTACCTTATAACAAGTGCGACACCTATACTGCATAATACGTCCATATTTTAGACAAAACAAAAATTAAATTAAATTTCATAACCAGGAACACATTCATAACCTGCGAAAATAATTATCACAGAAGTATGAAAGACAGACTGACTGAAAAAAGTAAAATCTAATTGCTTTCATAGAACTGACAGTATTCTGCCAATTGCACATTCATTTTTCATTGAAGAGACTGACAGCTTCATGTCATAATGTATTCATACAGCAACCAAACAACTTGAGATTTCTTACATGTAATTAGTATGTGTAAAAACCTATAATCATAAAGCAAATATTGGCAAACAATATCTCCTTTGCAAAGTTCAATTATCATTTTGTAAATTATGATATGATCGAATCTTATTCCCAAGCATTCATAAAAATCATTGATTCATTTCAAAATAAAATTCCTTCAAAATCAATTTCTTTTTTGGGGTTAAGCATTATGTTGCTAGGGAAGACATTTTCAAAATAAGCCTCCTATTAATAAGCTCTAAAGGATAGATAGTTTTCACTGAGTCTAAATTGATATCTATATTTGGGGTCAAACAAGAGATTTTTATTCATAGTATTACCGATTTAAAACCTTTGTTTGGAGAGGGTTATCATAATTTTCCATCAAAATTAACAGTATCGAAATAAATTATAACTTACTATTTATTTATTAGGTGGTACACAATTTATATTTTCAAAATATTTTAAAGTTCAGTCTGTTTTCTTTATGATTGAAGCATAAAATTTACAGTATGACCTACAATTGGCTGACAACGGGACATAACTCCTGTGAATTTTCGCACAGTGAAACCTATTTATAAGTCATTTCAGTGAGGTGATTTGTATCCCCTTGATAAGAACTCTCTTACTTTCTCCATATGATGGTGAGGTTGATAAAGGTGATTGCTGCCCATGGTCATTTGACAATACAAATCAGCAAAAAGTATATTGTCTGAACAGTCATTGCACTGCTTTTATAATACTTCTTTTTCAATCCCATGGACTACCTTAAAATCAAGGGCAGATAACTCACTCTGTTAAAATGGTCTATAAATCCACAAATAAGATGGCAAATGCATCAAGTCTCACCCTCATTATAAAGCTTTAATAGGAAATTCTGTCTATCTAGAATATAAAATAAATACATTTGAGGACCCCAACAGAGTTACAAAAACCTATAGGGCACTATCTTATTTCAAAGCTATAAAGATGTTTTCTCAGGACACATTTCCTTTTTTACCTTGTTATAAAATGCCTTTTGGGACTTCCTCTTCCCTTCTCTCACAAAAATACCCATCTGCCATGCCTTACCTTCTAAAAGAAATACTAGGCTCAAAACAAAAATACAAAAAAAACCCCCAAAAACAAAGAAAAAAAACCCCCCAAAAATTGTTTAGCCCAACCCTTATCAATTTAATCATAATAATATATTCAGACTGCTCTTCAAGATTTAATCTTTCATTAAAGTGAAGGACTGCATATGTGTCATCATATCTACTAACATTTCTCAATTTCTCATTTAGAAGAATATAAATAAGGTAATAAGTTCTACTCACTCATAATATAAATACAAAACAATCTAAAAGTACGGTATGTACAATGTGGAGATTCACTAATAGATTAGATTCAAAGAATTACATCTATAGATTTAATAAAAATGCTTTTAAGCTCCACACAAGATTTATTATGTTAAAATAAAACACAAAAGGTACTAAACTATCTTATATACATATATATATATATATATATATCTATGTATGTATGTATGTATATGTATACTATATAGGTATGTAAATATATGATATCTGAATTTCGTTCCAAAATTAAAATAAAACAAAGGTTGAAAATACCTTGTAAGACTTTGATTTTGAGGAAAGACTAGGCTGAGAAAAAAAATCCCATAAAATACATGATAAATATAATGACAAATTAAATGCAGATAATGATAAAAAGAGTACAATATTATTAAAAACTTCTTTTGGAATGATGACATCTTTACAATGTAACTGCCTTGTGATAATGTCCTTCACACAAACCTTGGACAAAAGCTAGATTTGTTTAAAAAGAAACTTCTTAAATTCTTTAAATAAACCTTGAAAGAATTGTTACTTCACTGTGTGACTTCAACCGAGCATAAACTATACCGTTCATGTTCTGAATACACAGCAGAAAGAAAGTATGTGGCAAATTTTCTATCAGCAATCATACAGTCAATTATGAACATAAATCAGCAAGCATGTTTCGTGTTGTTATGTTGACACATGAAAGCTTTTTTGGGTGTTTTTGTAAAGATTCCAAGCATTTCATTTTGGGAAACGATCATATCTTAGCTTTCCAATCCAGCTGTGGTGGACTGACAACTTTTGTTAAAAGTTTGTGTGAGGGACATAAATAAAAAAAAGTGTTGACATAGAAAAGATGGAATGATAACAGTAAATTTGAATATGAATATCAAATAATGATTTTAATTATTTGCAATATTCAAACGCAATGTACACATAATGTAATTCAAAAATCTTAAATACATGTAACCACATGTAAATAATCAAAACATTACCTAAAAATTTATCCATCTTAATGACATACATGTAATAAGAACCGTTGTCATCAATCAAAAATAAAATCCTCAGATCTAACACAGAACTTCAAATACAAAAAAAAAAAAATTCAGAGAATTTTTTCTTGAAGTATATAGGATCATAGTGACTCTAATTGCACAACAATGACATAGAGTAATGTGCCTTAATTTTTAAGGTAGCAACTCTTTACAAAGGAAAATAACTCTTGCAGAACTAGAAAAGTCATAAAGTCATACATGGCCATGCTGTGACCTTGACCTTTGACTATGGAATCTACAGGCATGTCCCTCCTTTCACTTTACAACCTTTTGTAAAATATGAAACCCTTCTGGTGAAAACATCTCTAGTTATTGCATCACAACCAAATCAATGTGGGATTTCAAACATACTAAAAATGCACATCCCTTTTACACAGTAAACTTTAGTTCAAAACATGACTGAATAGAATTTCACTGACACTGACCCTGAACTGCAATGCATGACCCTGTAAAGGTGACAAAATGCCATTTTTGTATATTAAGGACCATTTCTGCCAGGTATATACTAAATTCATTGAAGCACATAAAATTATGGTATAGAAACAGAATTCCTCTTTTGTTAAATGTGATTTTGACCTTGGATGAATGACCCAGAATGCAGGCTACCATATACTTCATTCCTATAGGGAACTGTTCTACCAAATATGAACTTATTCTAATGAACCAAGAATAAGTTTTTAACAGGAGAAAAAATTTATTCCATGTTGACCTTGATCTTGAATGCAGGAACCTTGTTGATTCTACCAAATATGAGTTTTTTGTTGTGGAGTGGGTAGAATTTATAGGATAGACAATAAAAATTCTCCTTGACAGAAACCTGGATTTTGGATGCATGGCCCTGAATGAAGGATATGACACACTGCCTTTTTGTGGGGAATATTTCCACAAAGTATGAACTTATTCTAATGAAGTATGTGGGAACCGTTACTCAGACAAACAGGTGAAAATTTGAAGGACTTATATTGCTGTACCACACCACATCCTGTCACACTCTGACAGAATTATGAAAAATTATTCTTTTTTAACTATGAGATTGCATTTCCGTTTTTTCATAATAATGAATATTACACATAAAACAAATCGACATATAATCGCAGAATGATTTAAAAAATGATTCACTGAATAAAGGGTAAAAATATCTGTACATGATAAACCAACACTTATTCCAAAGCAGTCATTAAAACACATATCTTTTATATATCACATACATGTATAATAAAGGGAGAAATAACGATAAGAGGTTTGGTATAATGGTGATCATCTAAAGTGAAAAATAGATTTCTGTACAGCATGCACTAATACATTTTGATTAGATAAAATTGGCAGATTGGTAAATATATCACACACAATCCAATAGCAAACAATGTCATTATCACATTATCAAACTAGATATCTTCATCACAATATTGAAACTGGCAGGGTTTTTCTCACAAAATCAAATAAATAGAAAAAATCAAAACTTTAAGAACTTTTATGAAGTACAACACTCAACTTTTGAGTACACTTCATATTGGAAGAAGAAGAAGAACACATAATTTGACCTTGAAGAACACTAAGGATATGAACCTTTCAAACAAATATCAGCATTTGCAAAAGCGATAAAATTTCTAAGACCTAGATTTTAATGAATTATACAATAAACTTTTTTGCTACATAAACTTATTTTTTAAAGTTTGTTTTCTTTTAGGTTTATTTACACCGGTTTCTCCCAAAAAATATATTTGGCTATATTAACCTATATTAACCTTTCAGATACATGTATTCTCAAATGAAAACATTAATCTATGAAACATAAATTATTTAAAAGTATTGCAAGTCGTCCAAACAATTTAATATTTGTGAAAAAAAAAATGTTAATTTAAACTGTGTCCAAAATGTCACATCCAATCATAGAGTAAAGGTCTGAAATCTTCTTTTAGCGGGAATCGACAGCAACAGTAACATTTTGCGACTCATCTGCCCTTTTGTCATTCAATTATTTTTTTTTAATCATCATGGTTCTATATCAATAACTTTAATAAAAGATCTAGACCTGTCACGAGTGACATTTTACATCTCTTTCTCACAGATTTCCTCACTATCTCACTTAAGTTGGAATTAATCAAAATATGACAACAAAATCATTAAAACATGTGGTGAAAGAAAAATTTAAAATCAGTGGCTATTGGCTTTATGGACCTAACCTAGGGCATGACAATATAAAATATGAGAAACAAGAAACCCCTAAAGATGGTTTGGCCGGATTGCAAGCAAATCGAAACAAGGTCAAGGTCACAAGGTCAAAAGTCATAGTATCAATTGAAAACACTCGTCATAAAGAACCTTTGTGTGAAGTATCAAAGCCCTAACCCTATTGATTAAAAAAATATAGCAAAAGTTGAAGTTTCATAAAATTAAAGCAAAGTCTAAGGTCAAGGTCCCTTGGTCAAAAGTCAAGACAAATTTGAAAGCCCTGGTCATAAGGAATCTATGTGTAAAGTAATATGTTTATACTCCTCTTAGTTTCTGAGATCTTCTTAGCTTTCGACCAGAAACTTTAACAATTAAAATCTTAATGTGTCCGTGCGACACAGATGCTCCTGCTGACAGCTAAGGTAGTAAAATATAATTGCCAGGGTAGTAATATTTGAAAATTTAAAATATTTCTAAAGTTCAAGGGCAATTACTCTGTCAAAACTTACTGGAACATACCCATATTTGAACTTGACCTGCATCTTCCTTTAAGACATCTATATACCCAATATCAATTTAAACCATCAAACCTTCACTGAGAAAATGAGCAGAAAGTGTTATTTTAAAGAAATTTTCTATGTTCAAGGGCAATATCTTTGTCAGAAATAACTGGAACATACCCATATTCGAAACTGACTTGCATCTTCCTTTGAGACATCTATATACCCAATATCAATTTAATCCATCAAGCCTTCACTGAGAAAATGAGCGGGAACTGTCATTTTAAAGAAATTTTCTATGTTCAAGGGTAATAACTCTGTCAGAAATTACCAGACCACACCCATATTCGAAGTTGATCTGCATTTTCTCTTGATACATCTGTATACCAAATATCAATTTAATCAATCAAATCTTCAAAGAGAAAATGAGCGGACACCATAATTTTTAAGAAATTATCTATCTTTAAGGGTAATAACTCTGTCAAAAATAATCAGACCACATCCATATTCGTTTTTGACCTGCATCTTCCCTTGATACTTCTGTATACCCAATATCAATTTAATCCATGAAACCTCCAAAGAGAAAATGAGTGGGGGGTGGGAGTAAAAACAGGGTCTGTCGGGTTATAGGAAACACAATTATTTTTTTTTAGGCCTCAGCAGGCATTTTCACAAAGAATTTTAGGTTTTTCTGTAAGATTTTTATATACCGGTACAGATTCATTAATGACTGAAGGAATGTAAAAGTATGTAAAAGAAATTACTTATGAATCTTTGTGAAAATGCCTTCTGATCTGTAATTAGGGAATAAGTTCATGTATTCGTTACACATTAAAATAGTTGACTATATATATTTTGTCAAATTCTATCCATAAATTATGCAAACCTACTTCCTCTCTTGAGAACTGTTAAATATTTTTATTTTTTTCAATTCTCTACTGGAAAAATTCAGACCAAAGTTCTATGCTTGAATTAGACATTTCAGAATTATTCACACTAAAAGTAAAAAAAAAAAAATTGCACTGTTGCCCTAAAAAAAGGTGTAAAAAAAGTTTTGGCAGATTCTGATGCCACTTCTGGCAATATCAACAGTATTGGAAATATCACATTTTATCTCTGTGTATGGATATTAAATGTAGGTCACTTTTTAATGCACTTTTCCTCCTTTGAAATACATTAGTACATGTCTAGCATGTATCGCAGTAGTCGTGAAATGAATTTTTTTGCCAATGTGATATGGTCGTTAAATACCAGAAGCCTGTTTCACTTACAATCACAGATGTAACTGTAACTGACCCCATATATCAGGTATTCCAGGGGTCAATTAGGAATTTATACTCCACGTAATTCATAATGAATTTTCATCATAAGTTTACACTTGTGAGTTTTAGTGAAACGCATTCTCATCATAAGTGGCATTTATGATTTCAACTACATTTACAGGTTCACATACAATTGTTAGTGAAACAGGCTACAGAGTTTTTGTAAAATTTTGCACTAATGCCAATAATACATTTACAAATCAGCACTGGGGTTCGCCTAAATATTGCCACCTTGGCATAAAACATAAAAATAATTCATAAAAATAATTAAAATGTATTGGTTGCATTTATTGGAAGTTAGGGCTTATTTAAATGCTAAAATGCCTAAACCTGACAAAGTGATCATAAACATCATTCTAATTACTTCAATCACAAAGACTAATTAGTTTAAAATATTATTCTAACCAAAACCTTTAGTGGTACATACAATTTAAACCTATATGTATCAATTAAAAATTTAAGCTTTAAGCCTACTTTCTTCAAGATAAAGTTAACTATTTTTAAGCTTGAACCTCACAATGGTTATTACAATTTAAAGCTATATGTATCATTTAAAACTTAAGCTGTAAACCTATTTCCTTCGAGAACAAAGTTAAACATTTTTAAGCTTCAGCCTCACAATGGTTATTATAATTTAAAGCTATATTTATCATTTAAAGTTAGGATTCTATAAAAGTGGAATCCATCTCCAAGCCTTGAAGGCCTGTAAAAGCCAGACGTTAAACCCAGTTCTTTTTTTGGCTGTTCAAATGAGAGTTAGATTCCTCCAGCAACCCACGCTCGACCATCGCAAGTTAACATTTAAGCTGAAACCACTTCTCTTTTAAAATTGGGTATATTAAAACGATACATACAAAGTACCTAAGTCCCTTTGCCACAAAGAGGACTGCCACAAAAATCTTTTAATTACCAGCTTCTCATTCAGACCAATGAATCATGTGCTACTGGACCAGGTTATAATTAGATCTGAACTCTCCTTGACCTCAACTATCCTTGACCTAGACATTGACCCTTTCGCCTCCACTGATGACACTGATGGCTTGTCTCTCCTCTTGATCCTCTGCTGAAGCACCGGTCATTTCTGTGTCTCCATCCATTGGCTCGTACTCCACAGGCTGATTCATGTCCAGAAACTTGATTGCACTAAATCAAAAGAGTGATCTTTTAATTCTTTAAAATCTAGAAGAAATATAATTGCAACAATGATTATAGAATATGCTATTATTAAACAGTAATGTGTAAACAAATTGCCACATTTTAAATTGCCACATTTTTTAAATACAGTATTAAAACTTTCATTCAATTATTTCTTATTTATCTGTATAAAGACATCATTTCACAGTACTCAAAAGCCGACCACCTAGTAGATAAGGTAGTCAGCTCGTGATCAAGAGATCCCAGGTTCGACTCCCGTCCTGGCACATCGGTGTTCTGTCTTTTGGATGAGACAGTAAAAACTGAGGTCCTGTGTCACGGTAGGCGTGGCACATAAAAGATCCCTCACTGCTTCAGGTGGGGCTGTTGCAAAGGTCTAAATTTGTATGCAATGCATCAAGCAGATGCCATCACCATATACGTGAAATAATCGTGGAGTGACGTAAAACAATAATCAATCAATCACAGTACTCCGATACTGCAGTATTCATATCCTAGCTGGGTTACATGTACATGTACTTTAAAAATATCTATTTATCTTGTTTTATGACATCCTTATTTCATATGCATACAACATGTCTTTATAGAAACAGTATGTCCCTTCTTTGTTGTCCATACAGGTAAAGCTTAAGAAATTTCTGTTGAGTCTTTTCGTTAAACAGAGTTATTTCCCAGTTGGGATGGTATCTGACATAAAAAACAACTATAGGTCATACACAATCTAATTAAAACTCGATCTATCATGTTCCTTAGTTTTATCATATTTGCTGTGGTAGATCTCCATAAAATCTGCAACAGTTCATCACAGATTGACCAATGAAGAGGACTAATCAGCAACTGCTGGGCAAATCTCGCCTTTTTTTTTTTTCGTCACTGTCCATAAAATTTTGTTTAAATCAGAACCTACAAATTATGCACAAAATGCCAAGCAAATAGGTTTTTCAAGGCACGCTGCCGTGATATATGGGGGCAGCCATATTTGTTTACACACACTGACATGGAATTCCTTTCGCTAGCCAGCTTTGCACAGCAGTTGCTGATTGGTCGGTGTCAAAGGTCGATCTGAGATGAACTGCTACAGAGTGTATTGAGTTCTACTACAGCGAATATGATAAAACTACGGAGCGTGATAGATCAAGTTTTAATGAGATTGGGTCATGTATATCCTATGGAAACATCAATTTTTGAATCAACATTTCCCAGAGTTTTAGACCAGTTTCCATACAGAATCTGAATGACGTAACAAGTACTTTACGTCAGATACTGTCCCAAATGAGAAGTAACTCTGTGTAAGCAAAAGACCGAATATGCAGATGTCAACTACATGTATAACATGGGAGCTTTTCTCTGTCTCAGCTAAAGGATAGGAAACCAAAAAGAGGCCAACATGACTTGAATCTTTGACCTATTTGATCCTGATCAAAAGCAATCCACACTGACTCCCATGTTGTTTGTTTTACACTGCTTTTAACAATTGCTTTTTTTACATTCTATCATGAAATGGAAACTGGACCTCACAAACCTCTTAATTAAAGTGGCCAAATCCAAGAATTGAACATAGATCATTTGCACTGCTGGCTTACTGCTTGACCACTACCCCCACTCTAACCCTGACTGATTAATTTTTCAAGTTATTTTATGTCACTCCACGATAATTTTACGTACATGGTGATGGCATCTGCCTGATGCATCACACTGAAATTTATTTATATCTTTGCAACGGACCCTCCCACAGCAGTGAGAGATCTTTTACATACCAAGCCTACCATGACACGGGACCTCGGTTTTCACTTTCTCATCCAAAAGACAAGACAACTGTGTGCTAATGGTGTGAATCAAACCCTGGACTTTTAGGCCACGAACCGAACACCTTATCTATTGAGCCACACAGTCTTAAACCCTGTTCCTGACTCTCTAGAAAATACATGTTCGAACCAACAGTATGTCTGTACGTAATGAAGTTGTTGCATCTGGATAATTCGGGTATTGGGATCAAGAGTCCTTTTCATTACTTTTCCAGTCATCTTACAACATGGAAGCAGGAGACAATGAACATCTTAAACATACGGGCACTAGTTTGGAATCAAACATGGACTGTCTGCACCACTGTAGGGTTGTTACTTACATGGTGAATGCCACTGGGAAAGCCAGCATGATCACAGAGACGATGAACACAAATCCACTGTAGTAATGTAAAGTCGCAGCATAGATTGACTGGAGCATGAAGGGAGCCAGGAAGTTGGAAATGCTCTCTCCACAATGCATCAGGGCGAACAAAGTTCCTGTACAAATATTCAAAGTCAAATTAATAAAAAAAAAATCTGTGTGTGTTCAGAGTGACGTTGGTGTCTATACTTTTCTATGTTTATCTTTTAACATAACGGTACATATATACTCCAAAGTGACATAAAACAATAAACAAAACACACAAAGAAAGCAAAGGAAAATAGGGCAGCACTGCTGTGGATGTCCACTGTACATACATGCATGTTTGGAGAAGGATAATCTGGAACATTTTCTTTATTAGTAATAACTTATGCACATAAATATGGCCTTTTTACCTATATATCTCTAATATTCGACATCAAACTTCAAAATCTGATGCATACTTTGATAGGCACTATTATGGTATGATAATATACTTTCGTAGAAAAAAAAATGTCAATCCAACCTTTATACAGTTCTTTCATATTAGTATAGTGGTAATGATGGGAGAGGTGGGAGTAATGTATTCAGAGTAAAACAGCTTCGACTTTAGGTCAAAAGAAAAAATATGCATGTTTCCTGTAACCCCACACGCCCTAATTTTTAGCCCCGACACTAAACATTTTATTGCACTTTTAGTAGGAAATAGTTCCAATATTGAGCATCTGCCTTAACATATAGTTTTTGATATCCAGGGGATAAATGGTTTGGCAAAAAGTAAGTAATTGTCACTTATGAGTCGTCCAAATGCATTCTACTTGTCATCAAACTTTGATTCAGTAATACATGTAAGTAAAATATTATAAAAAAAAAAAAGAGAGAGAGAGAATACAAGCCATTTGTGAAGCACTAATGCCCCTGGCAGCAACGAAGTCCAAAAAGTTATTTTTAGTGTGAAGGTCACAGTCAAGGTCAAAAGGTGATTGACCTTGGTGTCATTTGAAAGGGCTGAATTAGTTGAGTATACAATGTACATGGTGCAAAAGTTATAACCCCAAGTCCAAAAAAATATTTTTAGCATGAAAGTCATTGTCAAGGTCAAAAGGTGCTCGACCTTAGTGTCACTTGAAAGGGCTTCATTAGTTGAGTATGCATTTAAAATATGAAGTCTCTTTTCCTCACGGTGCAAAAGTTATAGCCCCAAGTCCAAAAACTTATTTTTAGCATGAAGGTCATTGTCAAGGTCAAAAAGTCAACGACCTTGGTATCATTTGAAAGTGCTTCATTAGTTGAGAACGAATGTGAAATATGAAGTCTCTATCCCTAACGGTCCAAATGTTATGGCCAAGGTTAAAGTTGACAACAGACAGACAGACAGACAGACAGGACAAATACAATATGCGCTGGATCTATCGATCAGAGGGCATAAAAATATATATTTACCAACCTACCGACCGTAATTTCCTTCAGCATATTACAGGAAACATACATATTTTTTTTGTTTGTCCTTATGTATACATGTTTCTACGTATACATGTACATGTATGAATGACTATACCTTGATCTGATGTCTCAAAATTATTGGCCACAATGGATCTCAGCATGGGGAATGGTATCAATTCCAATACCAGCAAGAAAATGGCTACAATGTTAAAATCACAGTTTAAAATCCTACAATATCATTTTTGATTTATGTGTAGATCTGTTTGTTACACACCACATTTACACTGTAAGAGCTTTTTATCTAAATATATAGTAAAATTTGTTTAGAAGTCCACCTCTCTTAGTAGGTCACCTCTTTTAAAAGGTCACTTGCTTGTACATGTACATGTAATGGTCTCTTAATAAGCTTTCATTTTCATGCAAAATAAACCTTTGTGAAAAGGTCACCTCTGTAAATGTACAGTTCAGTCCGGGTTGAACTTAATTTGCCCACTGGTCACAGTGGGCATTTTTAGAGTGGGCATTAAAAACGTCCACTGGATACAGTGGACTTTCTTGTAAGAGTCAGTTAGAATAAACATACAGGTAAGTGGACAGCTTGATAGCTCGGGTAAATGTCCACTCCTAATGCCCACTGAAATTTCAGGTAGACTGCCCACTCTGGACAGTGGGCATTCAAAGTTCCACCGGGACTGTACTGTATATACATGTCATTTTCAATTGTTTGGTGAAATTTGTACATGGACACCTCTGTGCCAGTTTATGCACGGTTCCAAATAAGTCCTCTTTCACAGCATCTCGAGCTTACTTAGTCAGGGACTGACCAAAAGATACCTTAACAAGGTTACTTTCTCATTGACACATACAGAATTGACTCAGCCCGCTGCACTTCATTGGTTTTTGTATTTTTACATTCTAAAATGGGAGTTTTAAAATACGTCATAACAGAAACTGCACACTAACTTTTAAAGAATTTATGTACATGTACATATGTACAATGTAAAGCAGATATTGCATATATATCTATATTATAGAAATATGTACATGTATATATAATTTATCAGAAACTTTTGTGGCTTTTTATTTTGAACTGTGAATTTTGTTTTAAAGTATTCACTATTCTGCTTGATTAAAATGTTTGTAAATCTCTTGGTTAAAATTTATGGTCATTCAACAAAACAAAAAATTGCTAGCAAGATTCTAATTGAAACAGTAATCTTTTAGACTGTTTTGTCTTTATGGTATAACTCTATGCTTTTTCTTTCATCAGTTTCTTTCAACGAAAAGATCAAATACACTGTGTAATAGGGTGTTCATTGATGGCATATTGCATATAATAAAAAACCCCTCTTGATATATAGAATAAGTGTCTTATTTTGTGTTTTCATGCAGGAATAAATTAAAAGGCTGATGCATTTATTAGATGTAATGCACATTAGCGCAATGTATCTCATAAATGAATCAGACATTGTAATTTATTACTGTATGAAAACACAAAATTAGACACTTATTCTATATATATGCGCTTTTAACGCGAAAATATCATACTGGAAACTTCCATTTCCCATTTATAAACCACATCATTAAATCATTCCGAAGAGAAGTTATAAATTGAAAGAAACAGCCGGTGTCCCATGACAACGTAACATTTATCCAGAATGACATACTTTTGTCAAATGTCAAGGACTTTAGCGCAAAATACGACTTTAATGACCTCATGCAAGGTTGAAAATGTTGAACATTTCATTATGATGTCATTAGCATAACAATCAAAAGTCTGCCAAACATTGCTTTCTGTGCTGAAAAGTGGATCAAATATGGGGGGGGGGGGGGGGGGTTGACGTCACCAATCAATGTAATTTATACAGAAATAAAATACATAGGTCTTGAAAGCTTTATCTCGGGCAATTACAGTGGTTGTGCATATATAACAATATGATCATCAAATTTACATGCATGTCAAATAAAAAGTAAAACTTTATAAGATGCTTACCAAAATACAACACAGTCTCATTCTGTACAACAGCCAACCACATGGTGCCCACTGCCTTAGAGAACAAGCCTCCAAAGGTGATATGAATGTCAGAGAACCAATTGCGTAATACAGGTGGGGTTACCAAGGTGCCAACAGCAGCGACACCCATCATCACCGACAAAAATGTCCCAATTTTATGCGATTCCCAAGACATAGGAGTACCAGTGAAATACAATACAAGGGTGTCAATCTGACCTATGTGCACAATAGCATATGTCTGAAATGCAAATATTGCAAGCCATATCTTGACTAGCTTCTTGTCTTTGTGACATTTGAATAGCTTCCCCATGGGTTTAAATGTGTCTATGCAACAATTCTGGCTAGAGTATCTGTTTGAAATGATGTTTGCTGGTTCTGTTTTTATCTCCTGCACAAGAAAGAATGCTATCAGAAATGCTACTGTGCTGAAAATCCCAGCAAACCATAATGGTTGTGTAAATCCAGAAGCTTTAACCCAATAACCGACCATAATGTTAGCAATAGCGTAAGTTATGCCGTTCAAAAATTCTTGAACAGCAAGTCTTGACGATCTCTTTTCTTTGGAGACAGAATTTATTGCAAAGTAGGTACTCCCAGCAAGAAATGCAGTCATACTTCCAGTGAAACCCCTAATAGCTGACGCCATAAATAAACCATCGAGGGTCCATCCCGTATACATTATCAAGACATATATCATGGAGTATATGAAGTTTCCAAGAGCTGGTACCCATAACAATATCTTTCTTTTCCCATTACGATCGCTATAAGCTCCAAGAATTATTACAGTAACCACTGCTGGAAGTCCCTCTGCTAATTGTAAACTCAAAACTGTATATGTGCTCTCCCTCTGAGCATCATAGTAAGGGTTTATTATTGTCGAGTTGTCTATTTTATAATTTTCTTCTTGGTCAACAGTTGTATGATTAAGTTGATGTTGCTTGTAAATTTCTGATCTTACATACTGTTGAAATATGGGTAAAGTCATGTGTCTAGCGAGAAAGAAAGAAAAGTAGGCAACTTCAACAAGATATGGCTGGAACCTTGTCAACATTAACATACACTGTATGTTGAAGCGGCTGAAAGCACTTTCTGTAGACATATTTGGTTATAGATGTGTCTATTTTTGGATAAATAAGACCTTGTCTAACTAGTCATTTTTCAGTTAAGATAGTAGATTCCAACAGACGTCAGAGCTGAGGGAAAACCAAAACATATTACTCATATCATTCCGGAAGTAGTATTTGTATTAAGTCAAGTCGAGCCAACGCCTATTCACTTTCGTAACATGCCAGATTCCGAATAAAAAAGTTTCGGTTGGTTATGATATTTTTATCATAATCATATAGCCTAAACCAGAGATAAACACTGATATAGGGAAACGAAAATTGATTCACTTCATTTTTTTATTATCGTCATCATCAATTCATGAGGATGATGATGATGATGATTATATATATATATATATATATATATATATATATATATATATATATATATATATATATATATATATATATATATATATATATATATATATATATATATATATATATATATATATATATATATATATATATATATATATATATATATATATATATATATATATATATATATATATATATATATATATATATATATATATATATATATATATATATATATATATATATATATATATATATATATATATATATATATATATATATATATATATATATATATATGTATGTATGTATTCTAGTTTTATTTTATCTATTTAAATTTATTTCTTTATTTTTTATTTTATGTTATTAATTATTTATTTCTCACGTTTTGGAAAAAATTTATAACATAGTTTGACAACAAATATTGAAAATAATACCGAAGTTTGTTTAGCCCGGTGAGCTTCGCCGCCGTAAGCGACGCATCTGTACTTTGAGTTAGAAACGACGTTGAACGTTAGCAATCTTATGACGTCATAAGAAAGTTTAATTGTTCTTTACCTCATTTTTGTGGGAATACGTTTTATTTCCTCCCTTAACATTAGCACCGCAGTTAATGGCGGCGAAGTCCATTATCTGCGCAAGATAATCATGTCACTACCTAAACAAATGTTTGAGTTAAAGTGTCTGTGAACTGGTTACGTATACAGTAAGTACTTGTAAACACAAGAATACTAAGTATAGTAAGAAGTACAACAATATTCAGATACTGAGTAATGTTCCGACGAAATATCGATATGAAATAATGGGTAAAGGCAATTACGGACCTCAAGTAAAAATCCAGAGGTGGGATCAGGTGTCATGGAGGAGTAAGCATCCCCTGTCGACCTGTCACACCTGCCGTGAAGAAAAGATATAAGTCGAGTTATTAACTCCAAGTCATATTAGTAGATTGTATGATACCTTAATAATATTTCGTAAGACGTCATGATTAGTATTGTTATTGCAATAGAAATCTACTACAATCTAAACGATTAAAAACATCTTCAACCGAATAAGGAAGTCAAGATGTTGGACAATAATATCCGATAATACGGAATATCGCAACTACAATAACGTCAACATACACGCGCGCCTTGTGATTGTTATGACGTCATATAATTATGACATAATTTGCCCACATAAAAGTGCCCACATCGAGAACAATAGATTTGGTAGGTGAATAAATGCAAACTGTAACGGATTTTAGTAGTTGCTATACTCCGTATTGTACACAAGATATTTGTATTGTTCGTAAAATTTGCGGAATGTTGACTTAAGACGTTTGATTTCATATACCACAACGAATAACTTTTCACTAAGTAATTTGCCTCAGTGAAGAAGTTAGTTCACCATCTTTGTCAATATTTAGAAAATCTGAATACAAATTTTAAGTACAATTAAGAAGGATTATGTTGTATCTTTAATTTCAAGTTCACCATCTTTGTCAATATTTAGAGGATCTGAATACAAATTTTAAGTACAATTAAGAGGGATTATGCTGTATCTTTAATTTTAAGTTCTTTGGAATATTTTGCATGTATGTATGTATCAAAGTGTTCATTCTTAAGACAATACATCTTCAATATATTTGAATGTGGAATTAAATTTCAATGCCAGTTGATTTTGATTTTGACTTTTAAAAAGCTCTAGCATAATGTCAGCTTCGAATGAATAAAGAAACAAATAGGTCCAAAAAAGTACACAATTAGTGCCCATTGGAATGCCGACTGTTTTTAGAATTTGGTTACCAAGTACAACATATATATTGTCTATGACAAATCTCAGCATCGGTTTAATGTATTCTTCAGTAAATCTAAATTTCCAATCACTGGGGTTTTTTTTATCACAAAATATATATCTGGATAACCCAAAAACTGTGTACTTCGCTTCGCAGGAAAATGTGTAGGGTTTACGATACTTCTCTATCGCATAGCAGGTTCATCTAAGGAAAACAACCAGAAAAATATACAAATAATTTTAATAAAGAAAAAACACATAGCATTATTGAACCGGTTAGGTCAATGGATGAGATGAGCGGCTCGTGTTTGGGGGTCCCGGGTTCGACATTCATCTTGAGTACCGGTGTCCTGGCTTTAAAAACTTCGAAAAACTAAGTTCCGTGTCACAGTTTGCATGGAAGGTAAAAAATTCTCCACTGCTTTAGATGGTAAATTGCCAAGGTATAAATTTCTATGCAATGAGTCAGGCAGATGACATCGCTATATACGTGAAACAATGGTGGCTAACATCAAGCAATGATCAAATGATCCATCATTGCTTTATTCCAAATACACAATCCATAAATGACCCATTGATAATAAACGATCAGGTTATATAGCTGTCTATGAAGTGTCATGAATTGGTTTCCTTATTTTCCTAAAACTTTCCCATTGTCCTATATGAAAGTCTTTACCTTTGAAGTCAATTTCTACCGCAGCTTATTGGGGAAATCCATTAATTGTACATTTCGTCAAAAGTGGGGTACACCGGTGCACTAAATTCACATATGTATGTATCTCTTATTTTCATGATAGCAAAGATAAGATTCCAGGCACCAAAGCAATTAGAACATAACCAGCTTCGAATTAGAATTATGAAATTATTGAAATAACGAACTCACTAGATGTATTTTCAAATTATTATTTTAGCACAAGGATATTAGGATAGACAAATAAACACAGTTAAATGTATTTGATAATCATGAATCCCATAGACGCACAAGATAAAGTTAGAATGTATGAATATTACGGAAAGATAACATTGGCTGGAAGTGGTATTTATACACAGTTTATTGAAATACACAGTAATGTATTCTTTCATCATTATCATACATGGTGTTTACATTCACCTGGATACTTGGAAGGAAATCCTTGTTGATTTCTGCGTAATCTTGGCGGAAGGTCATTGAGCATGAATATTTATTCAAGTTATCACTAATCTTGTAGTGCTGTAATTCAACTACATCATGCGGTACCTTTTTCACGGAGGCGTTACTGGTTTTATTTGCGAGGCGATCGTTGCGAAAAGTTGATTAATTCACGATATTAAACAAAATTACAATATGTATTGTAGTCCTAAATATTTTTACCTGTAATCAATTAAGTGGTTTACATTACTAATTACGCTTACTCCCCCCGGGCACCTGGCATCACCTCGCATTTGTCTGAATATGACACTTAACACGATATTGTCCCCTTTATTCCTTGGACTATGAGATATGGTTTACCCTTCAGTACTTCTTCGTTTTTTACTTTGGTAAAGTTATTGTATATTGCGTCTTCATTTCACAATTTAAACGCTATACAACGGCATGCTCTAAATACCAAGATTTTGTCCTGAGAGCGAGGCTTCTTGCAAAGAAACTACTCTCACAGAGGTATAGTGATGAAGGAAGTTCTCTTGTCGATATAGGGATCTAATGCAGTTTGAATTCCCCTTTCAAGAATTTTAACAGGCATTTTGGGATCTGACCGTACAAACTAACCGTCTTTACTTTTTGACTATACTTGATTTGACATAGTGCGTATGTATAGATATATGCAGACATTAGTTGACATGCATTTCCGACGCAGGAGTTTCAGTTCAACATCATTTCATGAATAGAATGATTTGACTAAGTGTTCTTGTCATATGTATATCTTTATGTATTTACTCCCTCGACTTGAATAGTTGTTGCATGACTTTGTGACGGGTGTTGCATGTAACCAGGGTACGCTTGTTCCTCCCGGGCACCTAGTCTCACCTCGATTTTATTGGGGTTCGCATTTGTCTGAATATGACACACTATACACGATATTGTCCCTTTATTCCATTGATTATGAGATTTGGTTAATCCTTCAGTACTTCTTCGTTGTTTACTTCAAAAGATAAAAATGAAATATAGTAATAAACAGCGAAGAAGAAGAGCGCAAATATTGAAAACACAAACTTTCACAAAATCGGGAAAAGTCCTCTGTAAGTTATCTACAAATCACCATATTGATACTAAATCCGATTAAATGTAAAACCAGAAACGAAATATTAAATAACAATGAAACCTTTACATTTTATCTTACTATTCATTAATAGGAGTATTGACTTTGGTCGGGTGTATAATCACTGTTGCTAGATTCCTTTCGTCACAGCTTGGAGCGTCTTTTTACTTATGCATTGCAGGTGGATGTTGGATCGTTGTTGAGGTAAGTAATTACACTGTATAAAATATTAAATATTATATGCCCATTATACTAAACGGCCATTTGTAAGTAAAACGACTGGAACTCGCTGAATCCTTTCATATTTGTCAGATCTATGTTAAAGTTCTGGGCAGTTTAGATGGTTGTCAGTGAAGTTAAGGACAATCAGTATTTACTTGCATTGCTTCGTTTTTCAACTATTAAATTGTGACAAAAATTGGCATGCTGCGGTATTAATGAAGATAAAACAAAACAAAATTTTGTGGAAAACATTGATAATAATCTTGAAAAGTAATCAAGAGTAAATAATTTGTTAAAGGTTGTTAAGATTTTTAACAGTATCTTTTATATGTACATGCAAAAGTATTTTCATTTTTTACCAGGTATTTCACCAGATATAATTGATTGATTGATTGATTGATTGTTTATTGTTATATGTCACTCCACCGTTGTTTCACGTATATGGTGACGGCATCTGTAGTGCACAGAAATTCATACCTATGCAACAGACCCACCTGAAGCAATGAAAATGTTTTAAATGCCATCCCTCCGTGACATTGGACCTCGGTTTTTACTGTCTCATCCGAAAGGGAGAATACCGGTAATCCCTCGGTGGGAGTCGAACCCGGAACCTTTGGCTCAGGAGCGAGCACTTTATCCACTGAGCCACTTTACTAAATACGAAATTGACTTTTTCGAACTACCTTCAAATTACAATAATTTTGTGATTAAAATTCAGACGGCGATTGTTTGCTGCTGTGTCTCTAGAGCCTCGGACGAGGTTGATGACGTCACTCCGAGCAATGAGCAACAGGTAGCAGTTACACAAGATAGACGGCGAAGCTTTCTCGCAGAAGCAGTTCATACAGAAACAGCTTATATTCAAACAAGTTCCGGAATCCATTTCATAACTAGGCAGGTCAGGAGAATCGTCCATGTCAAGGGAAGTGAATGAATAACAAGAATTGACAATATGGACACATTTTGGGTTGTTTTCATTATACCTATTACTTGGTATGCTCTACGGTTTCATGATTTTTGGATTACCAAATTGGTTGTCATCCTTGTTCATATCAATAAGTTAAAGTATGTTTACTGGCAATTTAGTTTTGCAAATTTCATGATGACATTTTTAAAGCTTTTGTACATCCCAAGTAAAAAACGAAGAGGTACAAAGGCTAAACCATGAACAACTTAAATGTGATGAAAATAACTATAATTTACTTAAAATTTATTGTTACGATATATTTGATTTTCCCATTTCATATAAAATGTAGTATTGGTGTATTTTAATGTGAACTTGTGATTGTTGCCGAAAGAGGTATTCTTTTAATTTTAAGTGGATTTATTAATTTTTATCATCTTATCAAGTTGTAAATAAATAAAATTCGATTGAATTTATCATATTAAACTGTTTTCATACCCTTGCACTTCAAGTTTTCAGAGTGTATGGATGTGGAACAAGCAAAAAATTGTTGTCATTTGCTCCTTATGTATTCTAAAAAGAAAACAACAACAACAACAACATTCCTTCCCCCACTTAAAAAAAAGAGAAAGAAAGAAAGAAAAAAGAAAGAAAAAGGAAAGAAAACAAGAAAGAAAGAAAAAAAATCAAACTCAAAGAAACAAACAAAATATCACTAAGATTTGAATACGTTTTTTATTCTTCCATGATACACCGCGGATAAGAAAAGAATGCATTGTGCACTTAGAAGCAATATATGTTTTCGTGTATACCGACCGAAACGATCGCATGCAAATGGCTGTGTAACTTTTTGTCAAAGTGGCATGATACGACACCGTAGTGTCAAGAAACGTGATCACAAGATTCTTTTCAGTGTTAGTACTTTAAAAAAAAAAAAAAAAAAAAAAAAAAAACTCGGGCAAACTCGAAACTGTACGTGATATTGCAACGTTCCGATTATGCTACGTCTTTGTACTCCCGGTGTTATATTGTGGGTTTTCACCTATAGAAGTCCACTACGAAAACTAGCCATATCGTAGCCTGTGGCGGATCCAGAATTAAGTATTAACCAAAAGACTCCACCATTTTGGGCGCCAAAATTGGAATTTGGGTGTTTTCAATCTTATCATATACATATGTCTTGTACATTTGTGGCGAGATAGGGAGGAGATGAGCCCCCTTAATCCACCACTAGTAGCTCTTCCCTCTAAGGAGAGCTGACTATATATCGCATTTCCTTCACCAACAATAGCTGTTCCAACTCATATACTGTAGCAGGTGCATGTAACCGTCATATACTCAATTATATTATGTAAGTGACGTAAAACAAAGTACAGGGACTTGATTAATTTGCCAGGTATATGAAAAGTTCGCATCGCTTGACTGAGTGGCTCTGGGTTGGTCGTCACATATATTTCAATTCAATGCTTGTCGATCTACTGTCAAGATAATTTGTATTTAAGCGGATAAATGACTCTTCTCCTACGTTGTAAAATGCAGCAGTGTTTGAGTCTCAGATTTATGATTATGTGATTAACCTCTGATTTAAGAGGTTCAATGACATAGTAAGAACTGGTGATAGACTATAGTGAGCATTTGAAACTTTCACACTGAAAACCAGGTATTGAGTCAGACATTTGATAACTTAAATATCACTGAACGTTTAATCATAAGTTTAAAAAAAAAAAACATCAATTGTCTTTCCTGCAAAGTTATAAATAAAATATAGTATTTTCCATAAGATTCAACATTCAACATAAACCTTAATAATCCATATTTCGATGAAACACTATTTTCAAAAATCCATTTGGATAAAAGCCATTCTTTAAAACATGCTTCAGAACGATATATATTGATATCTTATAATGAATTGAATACCTTGAGTAAACTAAACTGATTTAACTGTCATGATACAATGGCGTGCCATCGATCGTATGAACTCCTATCCATAGTCAGTTTAAACCACAAAAGGCATACAAACTGCAGCAAGAATAGAGTCATAATCATAACAATGCACACCCTTCTCTTTATGTATTTTCCGAAAATGCAGATACATGTACCTAAAACTAATTCCATGTAAAAATTGATTCAGTGTTGATTATATTTTAATGAGATAACTAGAGACTTTACCGTCACCTTCATCTCATTTGTGTCACATTTTATTTTTTAGTTCTTTTCAGAGAATATTTAAAATATAAATAAATAAAATTTAAATATAGCATAGGGAGACTTTTATTAAGATATTACGAAAGTGCACAATGAGTGAAGGAGGCATAGCATTTTGTTGTTTTCTTTTCTTGTTTGGATTTAGTTTAATTTTTCAAGGTGTAGGAATATTCACCCCTCAATGGATGACCATTTACAACAATGGCAGTGAATGTTCTACAGGACTCATTGTACACTCCGGGTGTGTTGGAAATGTGACAACAGGTTTGGTGAATTTTATTGAGATATTAAAAATCTTTTTGTTTAATTAAATCAAATTTTGATTATCAATTCAATTTTACATGTTCGAGAATGCAATATGAAAGCTGCTCTAAAATCAACAAACATAAATATCAACTGACAGAAATAATCCCGTTCATTTTACATTATTTGTTGCCTTGTTATGAGGAATTCAATCGTATGGATAAGAAATTTGCAACGAAAACAATGTTCACTGCAATGTAATATATGTAACTTTAAATAAAATCTTTTAAATAGTGTATCAAACGTTTCAAGGAATGAGAAAACCTTAGCAATAATGATTCCAATTCATGCGAATTAAAATAAAGAATGAAAATTTCATTCAAAACGTCAATCTCCTACATATCACTATTAATCTTACATGCATGTACGTCAAGGCAGAGATTGGATGCTATCAAATAACATAATCCAATTAGGTATAATTTGATATTTTTACTGTAAAATCTGAAAAAATATCAGTATATAACCAAAATATTAATGGTGGAACACGCAAAGGGGAAACCAAGCAGTCATAATTTAGTAGAGCAAGAGGGACGTCGCTATTCTTGCGACGATATTTCAATAGACTATCACAGGGAAGATGTAAATGACACAGATAACAGAGTTGTTTCATTGATTAGCAGTTTACTTGGACCAGAAACTTATATACTATGTGCATGTATATTTCTCTGCTTCGACTGACCACATTTTGGTACACTATCTGCACTTGTTCACATTATCCAAGAAAGAAATCTGAAGACATCTGAAAAAGCTGTATGACAAAAATCACCAAGGACATGCACACAAAATGATAATAGTAGGATACACATGGAAAATGACATTACAAAAATATTCGATTGTGCTGCGGTTACCATACCGACTTAGGACGGTCAATTGAAGTAACAAACGTCATTCAATTGGTGTGGTTAACCGGTTTACGGGCGCCCATCCTACGTCTCATGATATGCGCCAAGATTGTGTTTACATTACTCCATTCAACTTACAATAATGAATACTAGTATATTTTGTTTTCTGTATTTCTGTTTTAGTTTTGTTTACGGTACTTTCTTACCTTTATCACTTTCCTTGAAGGTTAATTGTAACATTTTGGTGTATAACACCTGGAGTGAGTAACTTTACTTTCATGATTTCTCTTTTAGATACGGATGGCACAATCATAGTCCTCCATGTGACCTCGTTTGCCGTATTACTAGTTGCTATTCTGCTGGTGTTAATTAACGCATTCTGTTGCTGCTGTTGTGATGAGGATGGATTCGGAACAGGGATTTCTGGATGTATCATGTGCTTCTTTGTTATTTTGTGCCCCGCAACAGGTAAAGTCACAGGTTAAGCATTCATTTCAAAGGTCTACACGTTAGTTGGGACAGTCCATATCAATGATATGTTACCCTTAATTTCACTTTTCACAGTTTCGGTTTGAAAAATCACTTAAGATACATGAGTTATAGAAATGGTATATGATTTACCAATTTTATTCATGCATATGTGTTCTAAATTTTATCAATGCGAAGGCAGATGACCGGATGGAATAAAGCGATACATCGGAACTATCTCCGTCAAGCCTGTGGGGTTCAAATTCTTTAGTGAAAAGGTTTACAGAAGGTATCATTTTTCCTGTGACATGCCAATGTCGTCGATCACAAAACATTTGCAATTAATAATCCTGCTTATATTTAAATTTAAAATAATGAAATAAAAAAGAAGAAGAAGAAGCAAAAAAAAAAACCCACTGAAAGAAATTTTATAAAGAGTATAACCCTTATTTAGCGAATAACATTTATATTGATCAAAAGTGCATATTAGGAATATGCATATTGGCAACTTTATCGTTATAATGTTATCGTTCCTTGGCACTAAAACTAAATTATCTGATTAAAAGCCTAAACATATGTATTTACTGGCGCTGTTACCCAAGTTAAATTGCAAAATTGATAAATCATGTACATACAAAGGTTACTATTTACATAAATTCATAATACTAAGTAAACGTTTAGATTCGTGTCACTTAGATTCAGCAAAACAATAAAAAAAAATTATAAGGTATATACTTGTAAAAATAACAAGACATGTCGAGATATATATTGTTCCACATTTCTGGAGCAATGACCACAAACTTTCTTACACTAAAGACTTTCATCCATTCAATGGAATTATGCATTATTCTTCAATAGATGGAGCAGAGCGTTCTCTTATTACTATTATTAATGACAATAATGAACTGTTGTCTTTTTAATAATTTTTCGTTTCACACAGGGTTCACTATCACAGCTGCATGTATAATGACTCTTGTAAACCACTCAGTGTCCGTTTTGGGGTTTTCCTTTTTCTCGTCTCTGGCAGCCGGTTGTAGCATCATCTTAGAGGTTAGTAAAATAACGTTACTATGGTAGCTGGAAACGTAGCATCATAATAGCTGTTAGTAAGAAAACGTTACTATAGCAGCCGGTTGTAGCATCATAATATTCGTTAGTAAGATAACGTTACCATGACAGCCGGTTGTAGCATCATAATAGAGGTTAGTAAGATAACGTTACCATGGCAGCCGGTTGTAGCATCATAATAGAGATTAGTAAGATAACGTTACCATGGCAGCTGGTTAT
The DNA here is from genome assembly GCA_035048485.1 of Pteria penguin. NCBI lineage: Eukaryota > Metazoa > Mollusca > Bivalvia > Pterioida > Pteriidae > Pteria > Pteria penguin. Next base: position 32,893,741 of record CM068591.1, on the reverse strand, counting down.
AGCATCATAATAGAGGTTAGTAAGATAACGTTACCATGGCAGCCGGTTGTAGCATCATAATAGAGGTTAGTAAGATAACGTTACCATGGCAGCTGGTTATAGCATCATAATACAGGTTAGTAAGATAACGTTACTATGGCAGCCGGTTGTAGCATCGTAATAGAAATTATTAAAGTAACGTTCCCATAGCAGCCGGTTGTAGCATTATAGTAAAGGTTAGTAAGATAACGTTACTGTGGCAGCCGATTGTAGCATCATAGTAGAGGTTAATAAGATAACGTTACTATGGCAGCAGGTTGTAGCATGACCATAGAGGTTAGTAAGATAAAGTTACCATGGCAGCCGGTTGTAGCATAATACTGCTCTAAAAGCTACATCTTAAACATACATACACTCTATGAATTACAAGCATATAGTATAATCCTGGAGCAATATACGTCCTCCCAGTTATATTCTTGTATGTTCAGCAAACAGTAGTAACTTTACAATACTAGATCAAATATAGCAAAGGTAAAATTCACCATTAATATATGTCCCTTAGAAATGTACAAATATCAAATCACAAATCAATGGGTAGATATCCGTAGCAAGTTTCATTCAGATATTTGGGAAAAAAAGCGAGAAAAATCATAAAAACAAAGCTTCCCTGTGACAGAGAGTGGGGGTACTTTAGTTTGCTCCTGTTGTACTGACGACTCTCGGGTAACATTGTACCTTTTCAGGAGACACAAAACCTACATAATTGATGGCACATATCAATTATCATAATTTATTATAAATATCATTATAAAGCTATCGCGTTCGAACTGTTTATGTTTACGTTGAAATGTATATACGCTAAACTGAATAATGTCCAATGTATACTCCTTTATCCTAAGTATTGTCTAATTACGTTCGTGAATTATTGGAAAGCGTATTGCAGAGCGTATGGGGAGTTGTGTGTGGGTTTGATATAGTAAATACTCCTAGTAGACAGACATACAATCGCTTGTGTGTATTTTTATCGACTGTATACTTGAAGAATTCATGGCAGGTTTTGCTAGTCAAATAAAGATCTTTATTCCTCCCAGGCACCTTGTCTCTTATCTGGTTCCAGACATCCCTGAATCTTCAATATAGTGCGGTTTTAGTGCTCATGTGACATAGAATAAATTACTTTCTCCTTAACATGCAAATTTTCAGTCCACGGAAATACCGGAGGGGCTATAGATTTCCACTCAGTCTGTCTGAGACACCTAGATTTTCTGGACTTTTTGCAACCATTGAAGCTATTGACTTGAAATTTGGTATGTAGTTTTGTATCGATGAGTTACAGATCAGGTTCGAGTTTAGTCATGATTGAGTTACGACGCTTGGACTTAGTGAATGTATGGAAATCGGTGAGGGGCATGCGTTGCTTAGGCAATACTCAATATGCTTGTTCGTTTTGTCACTTGAAAGGAAGTTAAGTATAATTTTATCTTTTAGAATTATAGATTTTGCGTAGATTTTATATATATCTTAAAATAATTTTAACCCCAACATTTTCATCATCCCAAAACCTCTCATAATTATCTGACAAAGAATTGTAACTCTTATTAATATTATTGGGTTTTTTTCTTATCATTTTTTATTACTTTCTTTTAGATCCTGTGCATTTCCGGTTTAGTTTGCCTCTGCGGTGGAAAAGGTCGGTTTGGATCTGTTTTGGTCGCTTCCACTACAGGATTTTTTAAAATAATAAGAAAATCACGTGGTGTTAGATATCGAAACGATGAAATATAGTATTTCCCTGATGCATGTCTTTGTCTAATATTTTTCCCTTTTACAAAATGGCAACGTTATTATATCTGCATATAGTCCTCGAATTTAAGTTAAGAGAAACGTAAGAGTAACCCTTAGACGTAATGAATGTACTTGTACATGTTTGAAATATATATATATATATATATATATATATATATATATATATATATATATATATAGATATATATATATATATATATATATATATATATATATATATATATATATATATATATATATATATATATATATATATATATATATATATATATATATACATCTATCTATATCTATATATATATATATATATATATATATATATATATATATATATATATATATATATATATATATATATATATATATATCAATAAATGTACATCATAATACTCTCCCATTGGTCGTGCCTTATCATAAATCCATGCTGTTCATAAACTGAATATAGTGCAAACAGTAACATATCAGAACTGTATTAAACAATTTCTTACTGACACTTATATTAAAGATACAGCAAAACAGAGCAGAGTAAATGAACACACAGCTGGTTTACTTTCTGTGACTGTTGTAACGGGAGCACCTTATATACGCATGTATTGCTAAGTTGAATATATACGTCTTGTATGTCTTAAACATACCACTAACTTCTTTTTTTCCACTTAACTGAAGACTTACATCGTGTTTCTTGAATAGGTCTTAGAGGAAAAGACAGAAGACATCTGACCAAGTTGTATGACACAAATCGCCAAGGACATGCGTATAAAACATAATTGTAGTCAAATAAGCACAGAAAACGACATTACAAAACAATAGATTGTATTACAGTTACGATTCCGACTTATCAGACATATCAGAACTGCATTTAAAGTGCCACTAGAATGCTGGGGATTTTGCATTTTCATAAAATACTAATTGAATTATCATAAAAGTCGTAACACTTACCGCTTATTCTGCTTCAGTAGTTATTCTGCTTAGAGATATCTGAAAATACATAGGTCCGGTTCCATAAAACTGAGAAAATACGTAAGTCATAATTTCAAATTCTTCTCTTCAACAACAAATTAATAACTAGGATTTGGATTTTACTGAGTTCTATTCTATCAATAAATAGAACTAAAGCATTCTGCATGACCATTTATTTGAACGTTTGATAATGAAATAAATTAAAATGAAATAATTAAGTATATATTAAGTATATTCTCAGTTTCTGGCGTCGGACCCTATTTGCCCAATTTTTCAGAAAAACCTGAGTAACGTAAAGGCTTTTTGCACAACTTTAAACGTAATTTTACTGGTACGTCACTTTAATTCGAATATTAAAGCTGTAATTATAATTGTGATCGGAGTCACGCAGAAGAGTCGTGTCGTGTATGTAAATATGCAGATCAAACGGAAAATTTGTGACTCATTCAACGTTACTGCGGGACTAACATTTTGGTTGGCAAATTGATTACTGTTCATGCAATATGACGTCCGAGACAACTAATTTTTTTTTAATTACGTCAATTTCGGGGGGGGGGACATCATCATTTGCCTATCAAAATGTTAGCCCTGCAGTAACAGTGAAAGGGTCTATAGCACTTGAAGACAACTCTGAAATCTAAGACTTCTTTATTCGTTAAAGAGTAGTGGATAAACGTAATTTTAATATGACGAGATTTTCTCTGGGAGATTATTCTCCAGCATATTCCCGCTCAGATGTGCAAAGCTTTTTATATAACAGCGGTTCTTAATGCTCTTAATAATGCTCTTAATAACTATCTAGCAGTGGTTTATTGTCCAGTATCCTCCTCGAGGCGAGATTGCGAGGTGGTGATTTGATTGGTTCATGCGACTCGGGGAAGTCCTGAACATCACCACGGCTAAGTAATTGTTATTTCTTAAACAATAATAATAATCAATCAATCGTCTTTCAGTTTAAAGCTAGGTAATTAAGAACTGTCGCTGTACTTTGCAGGGAATACAAACAAACATCGTAAATAAAGTTTACAGCTTTGATAAAATTTCCCGTATATATTCACGTATATATTGTAAATAGAGTTGCAAATTTCCAATAAATATTGAACCAATTAGTCTTATTCATTTCAAACTATAAAAGACATCGCAAAGATATGTTAAGAATTGAGATGGAGCTTTCTGTTTTGATTCCTATTGTAGCTTGAGGTTTCTCACCCGTTGATTTATCACGTGATGAAAGCTATATATACTTCATCATTAAATGGTTTTGATGTACTTTGTAGTAAGAAACAAATTCGTAAGCCACTTTTGAGAATTTAAATTAACGAGGCCGTTCTGGGTAAAAAATATCTCAAAAACTACAATAGGAAACTTGATCATTTTTGGGGGGAAATCTCAACAAACACTATTTTTAACGTTTTGATATGTCGTAATCAAATATTATGGGAATTAATTTGGATATATAAATGTTGGGTAGACACATTTCGGTTAAACTATGCTGATTTTATAATTTGTTGATAATATTTTAATATTATTAATGTTTTTAAGACGCTGACTATTTTAACGATTACAATCGATCGGCATACCCTAAAACTTGTGCAGCGCATTAAAAAATTGACAAATCTTGTTCACGTCGCTGGAAATGTAAACCAAATTAGAAAATGAGAAGATGAGAACATGATTTCTTTTGTGTGATGTGTGTCATATTGAATTTGATCTAAATATAATAGTAAGAATAAACATAGAACATATATACCTTTTAATTAAGTGCACCATATGCGCATTTCGACAAGTTATGTCTCATCAGTGATACTCGTGGCCGAATGATTGGAATTCTCATAATAAATAAAAAGGGACACATGACAATAGGCATATCTTTACGTACCAAAACGATACAAAATAAAGAAGGGAAATGAAACAAAACAAGTTACATACGTTACAGACGGACGAAGAGACAAACAGACACAAAACCTATAGTCCGCCCCCTTCCCTTTCAAGTTTCACTGATAACAATAGATAAATTAAAGACATCAGTTCAATATAATTATGTACAATTCTAAGGATTTCCCTAAATGTACACGCTTCAAATTCCTGTCATATGTTTTTGTAAATAATTCTAACACCAAGGAAATTCTCCTTCATGCACAGGACTGTCCTTAGATTGGTTCTCTTGTCCTTAATGTTAGGTCAGTTGGGTAATTAGTATGTTTTTCAAATAACTTTCGATTCCCATAGTTTGGACTTCATTGAGCATCACTAAAGAGACACCGGTTGCCGGAATCCGTACATGGTGCATGAATTAAATGCATCTATTTGTTACACTAATATTTAAAACATTTAATATGTTTAAACATTATAATACAAGAATTTTTCGATGAGTCTAAAATACAATCAATTTTAGGTGATACAACATTTTGGGAACCTGTAAATGTCTCATTGCCAGACTTTAAAATTTATTCACATCATTATAATCAATTTTTGGCAGCAGATCACAAAGCACATTTAAATTTAACAAAAACGGTTCAGTCTGCTAAGAAAGATCAATTAGTTTTCCAAACTCTCGCTGAGCCTTTACTAGAAGGAAACATTAAATTACCTAATTTTTGGCCTACTACGAGTGACATGTTAAATTTTGTTGCACTGGGTGTATCTATATTTTCACTTGTTGGCTTATTAGTTTTCTTCATGAAAATGCGAAAATTATATGCAATCATTGGAGTTTTACAACAAGAGTCACTTGTGAAATCGGATACACCCATTCCTTCATTCATTTATAAACATGTTAAGACTACCACCCCTAAACCTTCAGAGGTAAAATTATTATTGGATGATTTTTCCTGGAATCATGCTTCAGTTTTGATTAGTTCATTTGTTATATTGCTTTTTCACATTTCATATACTTTAAAGATTATATGTAAATAGGAAACAGAGATTTATTCAAATTGTTCTTGAGTTGACGACAGGTGGGGAGTGCATTTTCGTTCCTATATTAAATTTACCACTGTGTTTCTCCTTTTGGAAATTACTCCTCCCCTAAAAATTCATGAAATTAGGGTATCAGTCTCACCGTTTATGTCTAACATGAATATAGACTAGTACTGCACTGGATTTGAAGTTACAAATATTACTGGTACACGAATTATTTAGGTCAAATCAAAATTGCCTTTCAATTATTTTATGGCCAGAACTGCTAAACGAATTATGAACAACTATTTGATGTACATATTTTAATATCACATCATGGACTTTTCCAGCCTTTACCGCATTATGGCACGTTTATCGTAGATGCTCTAAATTCAAAACAACATTTGCCATAATTCCCTCTATTTTTACACAGTATTCGAGATTGTTGTGTATATATATATATATATATATATATATATACATATATATATATATATATATATATATATATATATATATATATATATATATATATATATATATATATATATATATATATATATATATATATATATATATATATATATATATATATATATATATATATATATATATATATATATATATATATATATTATATATATATATATATATATATATATATATATATATATATATATATATATATATATATATATATATATATATATATATATATATATATATATATATATATATATATATATATATATATATATATATATATATATACACACAACAATCTCGAATACTGTGTAAAAATAGAGGGAATTATGGCAAATGTTGTTGTCTTGTATGTCTATACAATAAAAAAATATTCTCAATTTGTATAAAATCATCATTTCATGTCTTTAGGGTTAGAATATTGTGTGCGTTTGTAGTTTTATTATGCTGCAACAAATATTACTTGTCCCAATACTGTACATAATACCTAATTTTTTTGTGAATTTATAATTGGTGTTTATTATGCAGTGATTACTTATTATGATAATATATATTTATTTTTTTTATTTCGTTTTTGTATAAACAAACTCGTCAGTTTTTCCAGAGACTTCATTTTATGTTTGCTTTGGGAACAAAGCTTCTCTGGGCTAAGGGGAAGATTGTTGTAATAATGTTTAAACATATAAAATGTTTTAAATATAAGTGTAACAGCTTATAAATTATGAATTTTGATTCATACCTATCATTATGAATTTTTTATTCATATATCTATTTTTGAGTATGGATTTGTGTTATTTTCACATTTACCTCATATGTTTGTATTTTTGTATAATAATTTAAGTTTCTAGTTTTATTTTATTTCTTTTATCCCCCCCCCCCTCGGACAATTATGTTGAAAATTTTTCTTACAGAATTTGGGGACAAAGTTCGGATTATTTCTCTTTTGACATTTGTCTTGTTTTGGAAATACTTAATCTTTAACGTTAATTGTCTCTCTAAGTATTTTTTTTATCATGTCATTTCCTCTCTATGGTTAAATTAACTTTGTCGGAATTTTGTCTCATTGACTTCTTACACTTTTAGCTTAATCTATATTGTTAAATTAACTTTATCGGAATTTTGTCTAATTGACTTTTTACACTTTTAGCTTAATCTTTATTTAGTGATCAGTGTCAAAAACGGCCATAGCTTTGGCTCCGCCTCTTTTTGTATTGACATATATGATTGGTCAAGTTTTATAATCTGTTTGTACCAAGTTACCTGATTGGTTAAAGATGCGATTCCGTATTCGAACCTCAGTGAAAAGTGAATATAGCAAATTCACTTTCCATCGATTGATTAAATAATAAACAGTTAACTTTACAACGGAATCGTCTCTCTTTCCCAAACATGTATAAACACGTGTAATTTCTATTTTATATTACTATAATGTTCAAAGTCTAAATTGTATCAATATTTTCAATTATTTTAAGTTCATTTGTTTTATTATAATTCACACATCTTTCATTTTGATATTGTAATTTGTAAGTTTTAAACATCTTTCATTTCAACATTGTAATTTGTAATTTTATACATTTCGCATTATTCTAATCTTGCAATTGTAATTTTTAATAATTCACTTCCATTGATTGATTGAATAATAAACAGTTAACTTTACACCGGAATCGTTTCTCTTTTCCAAACAGGATATCAGTAGAAAGCCTTTGGCAAGACTGTCACCCACGGTATAAGTCAAGAGAAATTCCCCAAGTGTGATACTACAGGGTGAAACCAGCAGTGGTTACCATTAGTAAGTCGTAGGTTCTGGGTTCGATTCCTGGAAATCACAGTGATCAATACTCACGCGTTCCGGGTTGGAATCTCGGAACGCCCCTTTATTCGTTCATATACGTTGCTTGTACCAGAGTATATCTAAGTCGAGAGAGCATATATGAAATACACGTATATATTCTATCTTTATCAAAATTGTCAAATTTCTCACGATTTAATACAGGTTATGCACCCGTACATATCCAGCAATATTCTTTTAATGGAAACGATTTTATAAAATTCTGAGTGATACATATTATACCATGAGTTGGTATAATCTAAAATGTAAATCTTCCAACCTTGCCTATCGTGTGATAAGTAAACTATATAGATAAATGAAAGTAAAGGACCGCTTAACAAGAGATCTTCAAATCATCGATTTTACATTATGCATGAAGGTAATCGGCTACTTTATAGACATTATAATTCTGACGACATATCAGTCCCGTTCATGAGGGTCCAAATTATTGAAAAATATAATACCATATTGATAGTCTATCACTTAGTACCCCATCACGTAGACAACGAGAAGAACACTAGATAAGACAACTAATTACGGCACTGCAATTCCATATGTTTGTAATAACAACATTAATAGTGTATGTCATTTATCAAACCTAAGAATGTAGCGATATTAATGTAGTGGCCCTGTTTATTTGCATCACCTGACGAAAGCAAAGTCATGGGCATCGCTTTTACAATAAACCAAATATGAAAAAGTCTTCTTCTAAGCTTTTACTTTTAATCAATAGACAGTTAAGTATTCATCATATTCGCAGTAAACCTCTATTCTATTCGAATAAGAGTGTTTCATCTTCTCTATGAGGAAGCGAAATGAAATACGTATATTGACCTTTCCACATTAGAATTTAGATTGAGGTTTCTTATTATGGACGTCACTAAATTTCGGTTGTTGAAGCCAGTTTGTCATGCGGAAGACACTTCATCAAATTCCCGTTGCTTGTTCCCGCAAAATGACGTCAGCGATAATCAGTTTTTATTATGACGTCAAGAAATTCTAGGAAAACGTTTTCATTTGCTTAACAAAATGTTACTCCCCCAGCAACAGTGTGTAAGGGTCTTAGTACAAAAATTATATGGTGACGTAAAACAATACACAATCAAATCTAAAATCTATTCTTCTAACGAAGTGTATTGGAAACAATGGCTACAAGTAACAGTTCTATATATATATATATATATATATATATATATATATATATATATATATATATATATATATATATATATATATATATATATATATCTGGCTTATGTGTATTTCGTAAGTTAATTTCTTTCTGATTTTCTTCATATTTCTATAAAAAGAATGCACTGGCTTGAAACATATTGATAAAGCAGAGTGCAAGTTCTTTATGTGTATTATTATGTATAGATATGTATTATATATTAAATACCAATAAAAACTTAAATCGCGTTGATAGGATTTAATAGTTATGTACTCATAAATCATATGCACAAATACCACGGGCTGGAATATTTAGGAATTTAAGTCAATTACTCCTAAAATTGTGTAAGATCGAATGAGCAAAACTGCTACCGTGTATATTACTGTTGGCCCATATATCTGTCATCTTTGTATTTTGTATTTTGTGTGGATAAGACAAATAACATAAGGTATAATCCCATATTCATACCGTATATTGCGTTGAACATTACTATTTTACCTGTATATTCTCGGAATTCATGGTGCGTTTGGCCAGCCAAACAGGAGATACTTATATTTCAACAAAATTGGTCTCACAATATGTCTCCAGGTATACTGAATGTCCATTGCGTTGAGTGCTATACTGACATTATTTTCTTTACTTTGGTATTTACGCTAAAAATACATTCAAAAGAGAGTATTCCATCAATATCGATGTAACGGATTGATTAATGTTTAGCAACTTTTAACATACCAAATGAATGATGTTTGTTAATTCAACTGACCGTCCTAAGTCGGTATCTTCGAATATTTTTGTAATGTTTTTCAGTGTGTATTCTATTATGATCATGTTTTAGGTGCATGTCCTTGGTGATTTTTGTCATACAGCTTTGTCAGATGTCTTCAGTTTTCTCTTTCAACTTTTATAAAAATATTGACAATCTTATTTCAAACTTTTCATTCTAGTGCAAAATAATAAGTAACATGAAATTTCATTGGAAGATGAAAGTAAATTTGATACATGTAAATACTCGATTACACGTCGCAAATTTTAAATTTGTATTAATGTGTTGTGGATGCCTGTCAATGTAAACAAAATGGTGGATCTCGAGAATGAGCTGGGTCGAACTCTAGTTAGTTCTACTTAACCTAAATTTTGAGTTGGATTTAGTATGCAGCAAATGTTAGACGAAAGGATTGTTCAAACATACAGTAGACTCTTAGAGGGACAATGGGGTTTTATCCCAGATGGACTAGATAGTTTTGGTGAAGATAGATTAAGGCGCGCATGAGCAGACGACGCAAATGTTATGGAGAACAACATACCGATAATTAACGTTTTCAAAATGAATGATGTTTTTTTTTCAATTCAATCATACCTTTTTATTATTCATGGAAGGCATTTACTGCAAAATGTTAGGTGTTTAACTTTTTGTTTAACTTCTGTACACTTCCAAAATTAAATGTACACAATAAGTATTAGAATGGGGATGATATGCTCCTGTTTTCAAATTTGGCGGCATGTAATCGGTGATTTACAGGTCGCAAATATCCGCTTTTGGACTCCGCTTACATGTCGTCCAAAAATTCAATTTGCGACCTATAAATCACCGATTACATGCGGGAAATGGAAAACACAACCATTGATAACATTGATTTATTTATACATGTACGTAACAAAAAGATATTTATTGCCTAGAAGGGAACAAAAACCATAGCAGTAAGCAGAAAATCGGGGCGTCGACCTATTTCATGACCGTGATTTCAGAAAATATTTAAAAGGCTTCATATATATACCTGAGAAAGGCTGTCTGAATAGATATTACTGAAGTGCACGTAAACATAACAATGAGTGAAGGACGCATAGCATTTTGTTGCTTTCTTTTTCTATTTGGATTTAGTCTCATTTTTCAAGGTGTAGGAATATTCACCCCTCATTGGATAACCATTAACAACAATGGCAGCGAATGCTCCACAGGACTCATTGTGCATTCCGAGTGTGTTGGGAATATGACAATAGGTTAGATGCACTTTTATTAAAATATTTGAAAAAATGCATTCTCTTTACCTACATAGATCGAAAATGTAGATTCTCAGTGTATTTTACACACCAGTGATGAGATATGAATGTTGGTCTAAAAGTGAAATGCATCAATATCAATTTACAAATGATCGTTTTCACATTTTCCTGCTGTGGAAAATACAAGACTTCCGTGATACACATCAGTGATTCAATTTACATGAAATTGTCATTATTATTGTCATTTTGTATGATTATGCTGTGTTTATATATATTACTGTACAAACCAATTTCCTCTGTCACTTTCTTTTACAAATCTTTATTGTTACGGTTGCGCCACTTTTATACCATGTTGAGTGCCAAATATTTAAAATAAAAGCATTTCATTAAGCAGCCACCTCCATTTAGTGATCAGTTTCAAATCCTTCCAACCTTTTTACTTATATAATTATACACCAATAAGCAGTCTGCAGTCACTATTTTGATAATTCAAATTCACAGAAAGTAAAGAAACACAAACACTCTGTATTGCAAATTTTCGTCCCCGTGACCTTTATCAAACAATTTTTGAGATGACAAATACAAAGCTATGTAAAATCCATGTTTATGTTTCAAAGATACGTATGTTTCTAAATTAAGATAAACAACGACGTCATAACGACATTATAACGCGCGTGAGTATAACGTTAAAATTGACTGACGTTAATGTTAAAATACATGTCGGAATCTCGTATCTAAACCTATACCGCGTAAAAAATTATCATACTATATAAAAGAATATAGAATGATTATATAAAGTATATCGACATATTATATAAAATGGTAGACACACAGTTAGAAAAATAAGTGTGCTAATATATATCCATATACAATATAAAAAAAAAAAACCCACTCCAAATTACTCCAAGTTTTAATGTCAAGATTTGTTTACGTGATTATTATACATATTTCTACTAATATAATTATTACAATTTATATAATGTCATTTAGACATAATTATGTTTCCGGGTTGTATTTGGACTGTGGGCGCTGTATGTGGTATTTTACAATAATGGCGTCAAAACTAAAGTACCGTCGGGTATGCGATGCACGTAGTTTGGATGTAACTTGGAGTGTTTGTCTTAATATTGTATATAGATATATTTTAGCACGCGCAGTATACATTGAACTTGGTCATCGGTAAAACGCAAGTTACACTTATCTTAAAGTGTAAAGCGGAAATATTGGGGAATGCAGAAAATAATGTTGCTGGTGACCGTAAAATAAAGAGGCATAAATATGGTAACGAGGTTACATGTATTAATGAATTTCAATGAGGTTATTTCAGGAAGCTGTGACAAGACGTGTACCTGTTAATGGCCCTTATTAAAGGAAAGGGATTTATAAGTTGCAAATCTCTGATAAGGAAACACATTTTTTGGATTTAAATATAAAAATTATTGATAACAATATCAATGAAATATATAGTAAACGACACTACTTTCGATAACTTCTAGTAAATTTTCCTTCTTTGGATGGCAAAGTACCAAAACTCCCATCATATGGTATTTTTATTTTTAAATGGTTAGGTTCGCTGGAGCTTGCGCAATCATTTTACACTTTCACGCTAAAAATTTACAAATCACTTGGAAAATGTTGACTTAGGGATACAGATACTAGGAACTACGAAAAACTTTGGAAAATTTTATAGATCATATTAAAAAGTATATCTTAATTCAGAAATGTTAGTTTTCAGCAATTTGTTAATTATTAATCTAGATATTAATCTAGATCGATAGTTTGCCGGTATATCAAATTTAAGAAGATGTGATAAATTAGAATGGAAAATGGCGTACTAGGTGTTCATAAGCTCACCGCTATTTTTGTCAGTTATGACCTAAATTGAGAGATATGTTGATCTGGTATATTCTTAAATTGCTATAGAATTTAGAATAATTACACTGAACACAAGACGCAGATTTAATTCTATATTTAATCCATAAATCTTGCTTGCATTCGAAGTCATTGTCCTAAACATTTTCTCCGGAAGGCAATTTCAAAATTCTGAGTTTTTTTAAGTCATTGTCTGATACAACGAAATGATGTTTTGTCCACTCCCTCTTTATTTAGCCCGATTAACATGACGTTCAATATCAAGTTTTATTCATGACATTTGTCTCTAGAAGAAGGAATATTAGCGGCTGCCAATTTGTGTCGATTAATGGAGGCACTGATTGCAACATATGTGCAAGTGAGATAGTTTCAGATCTGGTAAAGGCAAAAATATTGGAAAGATGGCATTAGGATTTTCAACAGGCATGCATTTGTATCTTTTACTCTGAACATTTTGCTCCAGCCATTTTGTATTTGTAGGAATTTTACCAAAATTTAGATGCATCGGGTATTCATACTTTTGGAGGCATGTACTTGTATCAATAAATGTTTAGTACATATACATTGCCAGAAATGTACACTGCCATCAACAATTATGTACCTATGTAGCTATATTATATTATGATGTACAGTAAGCCGGCGTGGCCTAGTGATATCGCGCTGGACTCCTGATCGGGAGGCCGGGGTTCGAGTCCCACTCTGGTCATGCCGGTGTTCTATCCTTCGGATGAGACAGTAAAAACCGAGGCCCCGTGTCGTGGTATGCATGGCACGTTAAAGATCTCTCACTGCCTCGGTGGGTCCGTTGCAAAGGTCAAAATTTGTATGCCCCGCATCAGGCAGATGACGTTACCATATACGTGAAATATTCGTGGTTTGACGTAAAACAAAAATCAATCAATCAATGATGTACAGATGGTAAGCCCTCCGTATTTTTATTTATGAATTTCATTCTTTTAACGATATTTCAATAATACCCTTCATTGTAAGCAAGCTTGCCGATTTTGTAAATTAGTTAAGTAAGTAAGTAAGTAAGTAAATAAGTAAAGTAAACCTAAGTGGTGATATCTCAATACGTGAATCTTAATGACAATGAACATCATGCAGCTTTTAATATTGTTAACATAGTTTTCTTGAGACTTGCAAAATTTTTACTTTTTCTGTTTTTAAAAGATATTTATGATTAAATTAACCATGACCATGACCATGTTAATACTGAAATATATGTCATTACTACATGGTTCACGCCTTTGGACAATAGATAATTGCCTCCAATATTTCACTTGGTGCACACAAAGTCAAGAGCTCTACGCCTCACTGCATTTGAATGAAAGAGAACGAAGAAGAGGGATCTTGTGTATTGGTTTCAGTTGATTGAGGGTTAAGAGTCGGCAAAAGAAGTGGCGGATTATTCTCCTTGTAAGATTTTTAGGTGGTGGTCGTTGCAGTGCCTCAGATATATTTTGAAGTTTGGTTTCCGATGGCCGATCGTACATTCGAACAACTGTACTCCCATGATCACTGCGGTGCATGATTTCTTCTAATCCAGCATTGTAAGGCGTCGAACAACTATAAACTCTACCAGAATTATTTTTTATTTTGCGACTTATTCCATCTTCTTCAAACATAGTCTGAAATTATTATCTTTGTTATTCTATTTAAACATTTAATAAATATTACATTCAACAGATGTTCTTAATTCGTACTTAAGATTGTATGCTTTAGTTTCGACCGTTTTAGTTTCACTGTAAATTTTCAAATGAAAAAGATCATGGGTTTGAATGCCGTTCTTGACATTATCTCACCAGGTTCCGAAAGGATACATTTTTTTTAAGTATTTATCTATTTCATGAAAAACTATTAAAAGATAAGTAATAAATTTATTTCCCGTCTTGACGACGTGCCTCATTCACAAAACATATGATATAGCTCTGTTTCCGATGTATTTTTGATAGAAACAAATGCCACAAAGTACTTCTCCAACAATATATTCGGTTTTGAAATCCGATTTTGTGCCCAGGTTCTCCACACATTCAAAGCAAAAACATTGTTTTGTCTTGTATTTTTGGTACTCTTTCTGACCGTTGCCGTCGGAGTCTGTAATGGTTGGACCAAAACGCTCGTTATCAACTAAATTTTCCAGATGAAGTAATAAACTATAGGTGGATATATCCATAATGTCATCATTTTGAAAGCCATCTAATTTAAAATATAGTATACTGCTGGACACATCCCGAATATTAAAATATAATAATAATAATAATAATATTAATAATAATAATAATAATAATAATAATAATAATAATAATAATAATAATAATAATAATAATAATAATAATAATAATAATAATAATAATAATAATAATAATAATTAAGAAAATTTCTATAGCGCCCTATATAAAATACTCTAAGGCCCTTCACATATAAAAGTGTTATGTTTGTAGACATGTACAGAACTGGTTATATTAAAGTTGTATACCCTACAATTCGGTATAATTTCAAAAATTAGGGCGTGTAAAACAAAAACTGTATTTTTCTTGTATGGCTGAAGTTATTAACTTTGCGTTAATAACATCTTTTGTTGCTTCAAACCTTCGGCGACATCAAAATAAAAAGAAAATACTTCGTAAATAAAGAGGATATTCCATAAATACAACCGTAACCTGACTTCACGCATGCGCAGTTCAATCAAAACAAATACGACGAAGGGGTCTCCAAAAGAAAACAATTTCAGTAAATACTAACTTTAGCAGACTTGAATGCAGATTTTCAAAGTTACTCGTCAAGTTTTTTTTTTTACCTCGCCCTCCATAATGCGACTTCTGAATTAGATCACGTGATAGGTTGGTTGTAAACATTCTGTTTACAAACATCGCGTGTTAGACAGCCGTATCTCACTTAATACGACGAATTTGATCACAACATTTGCAAGGGCCTTTTTTAAAATATGTTTTAGACTTATATATACAAACAGTTTAGAATAAATTTACCTATAATATGCGAACATAGGGTATACAGCTTTAAGTAAAACTATTAAAGAAAAATCAATGTTCAGAAAACTGTCAAATGTTAGAAATATCTGAATCTATACATTGTAGGCACGTTTAAAAAGGTATGTCTGAAGATTTTTCCGAAACATTCCCAGAGAATCGCACACTTTAAGGTTGTCTGGTAGCGAGTTCCAAAGAACGGACGCAGTGTTATCAAAATGTCTCTCGCCATAGGATTTCGTTTTTGTCAAGGGGACAACAAATAGATGTGAATTTTGAGAGCATGAACTCCTCGCAGGTGTATAAGGTGTAACCAGTTCTTTCAAATACACAGGCGCAGATTCATTTAAGGTTTATATATGTTTACCAAGATCTTAAATTGGATACGGAATTGAACAGGAAGCCTGTGAAGATGCATAAGGACCGGTGTTATATGGTCACGCAACTTCGTTGATGTTATTAATCGTGCGGCTGAATTTTGTACTTTTTGTAATTTGTTAATTTGTTGTTTGTCTATTCCATAAAGCAGTGCATTGCCATAATCGAGGCGTGATGTCACTAGAGAGTTCACTAGGGTCTTACAAGCGTCCTCTGTGATGTACGGCTTGATACGCGCGATGTTACGGATATGAAAATAGCAAGATGATGTTATTGCGCTACACTGTCTCTCCAAGCTTAGAGTTTTATCGAAGAAAACGCCAAGGTTTTTTACATAACTGGACTCTTGGATGATGTTAGCACAAAGAGACAGAGAAAGCTATTGCAAGCCATCGATTTTGTTCTTTGGTGCAAATACTAGAAGTTCAGTTTTCTCTTGATTTAGTTTGAGTAGATTTGAACTCATCCAGTCTCGAATCTCATTAAGGCACGATGTAAGTCTGTTTAAAATGGCATTCTGCTCGCTTCGGGGTTCAACGACAATATATAATTGCGTATCACCGGCGTAACAATGGTAAGTCATGTTATGTTGTAGACAAATGTCCCCTATCGGTCTAGTGAACAGACAGTAGATTTTAGGGCCTAGTACGGACCCCTGCGGAACACCGAATCCAAATGACCTTGACCTCGATGTTGACGCCCCAACTGAGACACATTGCGATCGTTTGCTAAGATACGACACAATCCACTCCAAAGCACTTCCGGTAATACCAAACGTGTTTTCGAGGCGAGTAAAAAGTATGTCATGATCTATAACATCGAAGGCAGCCGAGAGGTCCAACATCACTAACACTGCACAACAGCCCTTCTCCAGCGCTACAGTTATATTTTGATGAACTTTGAGGAGGGCCGTCTCTGTCGAATGGTGGACACGGTAAGCTGACTGCAATGGGTCATAGAGAAAATGTTCATCAATGTATTTATCAAGTCTTTTGGCGATAACTTTCTCTATGATCTTGGACACATAAGGAAGATTCGATATAGGTCTATGATTTTTAAAACATTTTTTCTAACGACGGCTTTTTAAGCAATGGTTTCACGATGGCTTGCTTAATAGTGTTCGGAAAGTCCGCTTGTGAGATCGACGAGTTGACGATTGGAACGAAATGGTTGATATTTTGTGTGAGAAGATCAGTTGACAATGGGTCCAACACACATGACTTACATGCCGATTTCATGATTATCTTTTTGACTTCATTATCCGATGACGCGGCAAAACCAAGAAGTTGTGGTCCGAAATACGCCGTATCGGCTCGCAGAGGATTCAATTCCGATTTGTCGTCGTTGGATTGCAGTAAATCAGATCTGATCTTCTGAATTTTGTCTTGAAAATAGTCTGCAAATTTATTCGGAAGCTCAGTAACACTGTGGCAAGAAGGAAGGACCAAATCTGGTTTCTTGCCCATCAAAAGGTTCGCAGTATTGAAGAGCCGTTTTGAGTATTTGCCACATTCAATAATCTTTGATGAGTAATAATCCTTTTTACATTTCAAAAGCAACTTGCTGGTTTTAAACATTTGTCAATGAAAATCATAGAGATGCACCTCTAAATGAGATCGTCTCCAAGTTTGCTCAGCTTTACACTTCTGGGGCTTGAGTTCCAGTAATTCGTTTGAATACCATTGTGTGTTAGGTCTAATGATTATTTCCTTAGTTTGGATAGGCGCATGTTTGCCAACTGCCTGTCGCACGCACGAGTTGTATATGGAAACAAGTTCGTCACTCGGTAGTTTCTCCATTTGATCGAAAGGTGGGAAATTTAAGTCAGTCAAAAAGTTATTCATATTAATGGATTAAAATCTCTGAAACTGGCGATTTTCGTCAGTTTTTTGTGGCTTTGTGACCCGTAACGCAGAACATATTGCTTTGTGATCGCTGAATATTTGACTTTTTTGTTCACATATATAGTTTTCATCCACAGTTGGAGGGGACACTAATATGTTGTTCGAATCCCTGGTGATCACGACACTACATAGTATGTCCCTTAACATGTGTCGGTTGGTCGATGTGCTGTTTGAGGCCATGTTCTAAAACAGAACTGTGAAATCTAATAAATGCTGATTCACTTTTCTGTTCAAGATGAAAATTAGATCACCTGTTATTACAAGTTCTTCTTGTGCAATAACACAGTTACTACTATATTCATTCCACTCATCAAAAAAAGGAAACATTTAAGTCATTTACTTTTGTTGGAGGTGGTCTGTATACGACGCTTAGTCGAAATTTGCCATTAGCTGTGTTTATCATACAGTCAAGGTGTTCAAACTGAGTCACATTGTTATCCAATTGTATGTTAACTCGAAAGCTACATCGGTAAATGATAGCAACACCACCACCTCTAAGATCAGTTCTAGGTACATGAATGACGTATCGATCAAGAAGTTCTGATAAAACTGATTTGTCAATATCTGTCCCTAGCCAGGTTTGAGTGAGTGCCACTATATCAACATGTTCCGAAATAATGAGGTCCCTTAAAATCAGTGCTTTATTTTGCACTGATCGAGAGTTCAATGTATAGAGTTTTACAAACGGCGAACTCCGAAATCTCACAATCTGAACTATTTTGAGATTGCATGGGTTACTTCCATAAGATTTGATTACTTTGCTTGATTTCCGATGTTTTGTTAATTTTTGTCTCAATGTGATTATACAAGTCGTTTTCCGATGAAATTGTTAAAATGGAAAATGAGTTTGTATATGATAAGAATTCAACAATTATTCAATGATTACTTGATAACTAAATTATTGCCATGGGCTCATATAGATTATATTCGGTGAAAATATCATAATGAATGAGAATTTCTACTTTTATAATTTTTGTGTGCGTGTCCTTGGTGATTTTTGTCATACAGCTTTGTCAGATGTCTTCAGTTTTCTCTTTCATTAACTACATACTGTAACCATGTACTAAGTCGGTTGGTACACTCTTTTCTCGCGCCCTCGATATGGTCCCGAGCGAAGCGTGAAAATGGTGTACCAATCTTTGCATGGCACGGGATCGGTGCAATCAGCTTATTTGCAGGGCTGTATAAAGATTTTTATAACCCTGTGTAAACACAGTGTGCATTGTAATGGGAATAATATGTTTGTGTTTTTCAAATTTCCTGCACAAAATCGGTCACTTACAGGTCGCAAATATCAATTTCTGTCTCCACTAACGTATTGTCCAAAGATTCTATCTGTTCATCATAAGTGCGAGAATTTAGTTTGCTGTCAATAGATTTCGTGTAAATGCCACAAAACTCTGTTTCTTCGTTATTTTACTTGTTTGCTTGTTTTTGGGGGGGATGTTATTGATGTTTAGTTGATTAAATTTCTCTGATCTACTTTCATTTTCTTTTCTTTTTATCAAATTTAAAGTTTAAAGGTTTTTAGCATTGATGCTGTTTTGCGTGTGTTCACTTAGCATTTTTGCATGCATGTTATGTATGACTAACAAAATGCAAATGATGTATCGATTGCATAGACACGTGACTGATGTTTAGCTGAAAAAAAATAATGTGTAGAAAGATACTATGACTTAAATATTGCATATGATATATAACTGACATTAAATTTCTTTCGATTTCTCTTCATATATTCATCACATCAGTACACTGGAGTTCGCATCTTCAACAAAGATTATAG
This sequence comes from Pteria penguin, assembly GCA_035048485.1. NCBI lineage: Eukaryota > Metazoa > Mollusca > Bivalvia > Pterioida > Pteriidae > Pteria > Pteria penguin. Next base: position 32,873,691 of record CM068591.1, on the reverse strand, counting down.
GTATTGTTTAGATGTTGCTGAGAAACTTGTACGGTATGACTGCACTTTGATGCGTTATTATTTCATAGAATCTTAACATTTAAGTTGCACTTGTATCAAAAGTTAAAATCGCGTTCTACTAAGATCAATGAATGAGTGATGTTAGCACTGCGTTTTCAATTATAATCACGTGATTAGATTTTCATAAAAAGTACAATTTGTACATTATATTTACGGAAGTATGGAAAGGACATGTAGGAAAAAAATCTTCTCATCCGTATGTCGTAACTTACTTGTACTTTTTTACGGCATGCCCCCTCCGGACTTCCGTATATATCTGTCGTATTATGTATTGTGCTAGTGTATGAAAGGAAGGCATTAGCCTTTGTTTCCCAAAATTGCTTAATAAAATGGAATCATTATTTACAGCACACACTTTTATGGACCACAATCCTACAATTAAAAAGGTTCAATCAAGCAACATAAACATGCTTATACATAGATTTCGAGTTCAAATTCTAAAGAAAATAGACAACACAAGTCCTTATTTTATTTTTGATTTTTATACGCCCGTCATTAGAAGGGACGTATTATGTTATGCCGCTGTCCGTCAGTCCGTGCGTCAGTCCGTCCGGGGTCATGTTTTCCGGACTTTTTTTGCCGTCTTTCAAGATATTGAGTTGCAATTTTATATATAGCTTTATTTCAAGCGGCGTCAGTATCAGTTCGAGTTTTGTTACGATTGACCTACTTTTGACGGATTTATGGCCCTTGGACTTATAAATTTCAAGATTTTTCCAGAAATTCATTAAAAATCTATTTTTTTCTAAACATTATGAAATTTATCATGAAACAAGTAAAATGTACCAACTTTCACATGTTTTACAGATATTGATATCTTTTTCTTCGTTTTGAGAAATTTATCATTTTAAGAGGAGGGGGGGTCTTGTACTAAAAAATTTCAAGGGTTTTTTTTGCTGGTCAAGTTCCAAGATGGGTTGGATAGGACCATTTCTGCAGGAGTTATTGCCCTTGGACTTATTCCTATGATAAAATTCTATGAAACGCAATTAACTTTAGTAAACGTCAGATGTTTTTCATGAAAATCATGCCAAATGCGAATTGATCCCGCCCGAATTAAGCAACGGGTGTATTATGCCATGCTAGGCGTTGCTCTTGTTGGTGTTTGTTTTTGTTATTGTTTTTTGTTTTGTTTTGGTTTTTTTCTAGATTTTATAGAAACGATGGAAAGAAGAAATTACTGTCTGCTCTGCTACCTCGTATCTTTTCATCTATTCTTTCTGTCTTTTTTCGACTAGGGGTGATGGTTTTTTGGAAGTTCCGAAGATGAATATGATCAATAACGTGTTTACTTGGACCTAATTTTAATAACCATGTGTAATAGCCAAGAATTATAAAGTTTTATATTCCACGAGAATGTGTATTTCTTCAAACTCTATGACCCCAATCTCAATAAGAATGAAAATTCCTATCTTACATGTCTCTATATTGTCGAAGTCCTTTCCAGAAAGATACAGTCTCTCTCTACAAAGCGTTATTTGTAAACAAAAGCTGAGATCGTAGTTATGAATAATTATTTCTGATAGCAGTTCAGTTCCCAAAACTGCACTGTACATGTACTTACGAGCCAACGAAAGGACATTCGTGCTAATTCGATATTGAATTTGTATCCTAACGAAGTTGATAACTCCGAATGTCAAATCTATTTTGCTTACTCTACTTGTCTCTGATTTATTTCTTTTCTTTTTCTTTTATTTTGTTTTCTTTTTTTTTTTCACCATCACGCTTTCGTGTTGATATTCTTTCCACGTTGTTCTGCTTACCTACAATACGCATTATCGTGTCCAAGGGTTGTTTTTGGTTGTATTCAGCGTTGATTCCACATTTTTCTGAAGCTTAGTAACTTAAACGGTGCTAGAAAAATAGGCTTAATCCCTTTCTCCAAATCTCTACTTTTATTGAAATATTCAGTTCTATTAGTTTTAATTTAGCTTGTAACAGCACTGTAGATAGGTATTCACCCCATAAAAGGTACGATAATACTTTTAAAACTGATGTGCACCACAAAGGAAAACACCAAAATCCGCTCATTTTTCGTAGAATTCACGCTCTGTTGATATCTTTTCCGTGTCGTCTTGTTTACTTATATGTATGCATATCCGCGATTATGCAGATTTAGTTTCCTCGTGTACTGCCTTTCTCCATGATTCTTTGCACACTACTTAATGTTGCCCCTGCAATTATTTACAAAAATAGATTTCGTTAATTTCGATTTTTGTGATCTCCGAAGACTACTGACACTACATAATTATTGCGATTCTAGAAAAATATGCATAACCCATATTCTTCTATATTTATGCTTTGGTCGCAAAACTTTGGGTCAAATTGCGCTAAAATCATTCCACTTGAATACTTATTTTGTACTTCAGATTCCGTTCTCTTTCACGGTATTTTCATAAATTCGCTTATATCTGTGCTGGTACGTTATAATTACTTAGCGCCCCATTATATTTTGCGGTGTATAATACCTGAGACATAGACTACTTTCAGAAACTGGAATCTAAGCGCTACTTCCGGAATATGTTGTACACTCTTTTGTTATGCAAATTCGCCACGCAAAGTTTATATAGCACGGTTTAGCCTCTGTGATCATATCTACCCCGTTGGGCGACTCAAAGCGTGGATTTTATATTACATAGTCCGTAGGTTCGAAGTGAAAAACGAAGAAGTATCGAAGGGTAAACCATATCTCATGGTCCATGGAATAATGGACAATATAGTGTATAGTGCCATATTCAGACAAACCCTAATAACATCGAGGTGAGACCAGGTGCCCGGGAGAAGTAAGCGTTCCCTGGTTGCATGAAACACTCGTCTTGCAAAAACTTCGAAGCGAAGTACACCACTGCCATTCCTTTTAAACTAGGTTATTTTGCAGTTACATTATTATTATTTTTGCATTCACTAATGTCGGTTTCTCTACTTTATACATAAGTATATTTCTTATGAACACCAAAGTTTTTATTTCATTTTATCGAAGAAACAATTTTCTTGGTGAATCTTTTTAAATGAAATAAAAGTAGTATATATCAAGAAAGAATAATTGGTTGGTTGGTTGGTTGGTTGGTTGGTGTTTTACGTCGCTTTCAACAATTTTTCAATTATATCGCGACATGGAGCAGGAGGTACCCAACCTCTTAAACATAGTGGCGCAATTTACAAAACTCTCCCGTAATGTTGCATCTGAGTGCAAACACCCAGTGTCTTTAACGAAAAAGCTTGATAATTAAGATATAAATAGAATGCGTGGTGTGCCACATCTCCAAATAATGTCACTGTAAGAATTAGAAACTCTTTGGTAATTGACCAGAGGAAAGGCACCTAATAAGGCGTTAAATTATGAATTACTGCTTTGTTTTCTCTTATTCAGACCTCACGTTGGTTTCCCTATCAATTCATGAAACTTATTTCAAATAGTGAAAAATGAAATGTCTCTTCAGTATGTAGAGAGGGAGAAGCATATAAGAACATCAATTTTCTTTTCAAAACCGAAAGTAACAACCCCTGTAAAATAAAATATCACTAAGATTCATTAAGATTGATTCTTTCGTTTATTTTTTCGGTCATTTTGGTTTTAATACTGCTCTTCAAATAATATATAATATAAGAATTCCAACTATTCCGCCACGAGCATCACTGAAGAGGCATAAGCTGTCGAAATGCGCATCTGGTGCACAAAATTAGAAGGTATATATGTTTTATATTTATTATAACCACTAGGCCAGTGTCACTGCTGGTGGACTGATAGTTCTCGAGGGCATCATAAGTCTAGTTTTCAGTGTTTTTGTACTAACGGTCTGCATTTCAGTGGTTTTGTACTGAAATGAGATATAAAATTTTCCGTCATGAAATTATACGAATCAATCTAAAACTAAGGAGTATCTCCCTCGTGCCTAGCTCTGTCCTTAGATTGATTCTTTGGTTCATTTTTTCGGTCATTTTGGTTTTAATACTGCTCTTCAAATATTTATATAATATGAGAATTCCAACCATTCGGCCACGAGCATCACTGAAGAGACATAAGTTGTCGAAAAGCGCATCTGGTGCACAAAATTAGAAGGTATATAAATTTATATATATATATATATATATATATAGCTCCATGGTGACTTCTGCCACATAACTGAGCCAGTAACTCCTCTTTTTTCTTTTATATTTATTATATACCACTAACCAACCTTAAAAAGACAAGAAAGCTAATATCAATACCAACGTATCATATAAAATAACATCACACTAATTCATTGTATAATTTGGTGAATTTTTAATACCTATTTGCACTGCGTCAAAACCAGCGATTCTGTTAAGAAGAAAACATATCACCAATATCCTCGTTTTACTGTTTGTGTGGCGTAATATTTACAACAAGTCGGTCAATAAAACGTACACAGTCCTCTTTCTTAAAAATAAATCACCCAGTAACAAAACATTGTTGATTGAAAAATGATAAAATCTTTAGAACATTTGTTGACGAATGGCGCTGCTGAGTGGCTGTTTTTATACCCCATGCCGTGTAAAAGGTGTCTTATAAGAGCAGTCATTTGTTATTATAATAACAGCGGATCAATTCATTCGAACATTTAATCATATGTTCATTTCTTTATTGACTTAATGAGACTTACTCTTTTATCGAAAATATCGAAAACATAGCAATATGTAATAAGATGGCTATCACAGTCTGAAGCGAAGATCCAATATTAAACAATATGGCGGAAAAACCTGTGATTATGCCCTGTTACGTAGAAATCCAGCATATGGCAGTATTTCACTAAGCGCTAAGATAGAGTTTCCAGTCTCTGAAAGTAGTCTATGTCATTTATAATACCAAAAGGAATACCCATTATTTTTATGTTCATTATTTCTCTTGTAGATGGGAATGGCACCGTCATGATCCTACATGTGACCTCGTTTTCTGTCTTACTGGTTGCTATTCTGTTGTTGTTAATCAACACTTTCTGTTGCTGTTGCTGCGATGAGGATGAATTTGGAACAGGGATCTGTGGGTGTATCATGTGTTTCTTTGTCATTTTGTGCCCTGCAACAGGTATAGTCTCAGGTTATGCATTCATCTAAAAAAACTGCATTGTATTCATGAAACCTTCAATTTGCGTAATGTCGAGGTATTAAACAAGCCCTCGCTTATATCAAATTATCTATAATTTCACCATCAAAGTTTGATGCGTAACCTTGGCAAAAAGTATGTTTTCTTTAGTACAATGAAGTGTGAGATACAGGCGTCCATAAATTTACACGATATACAAACGAATGATTTATAGAATATTTATGTATGTGTAATCATCATTTGAAATATTTTTGATACGTCTAGGCCCCTTCCCCGTTCCATTTAATCAGTAGAGCATCTATACCCAGATCTGTGGAAATGTAACAATGCACACCATTCATGTTTCCTGTATGCATTGTTTTATATTATAATCGATACTTACATTCATTTTGCGTGTCCTTTACATTAAAGAAAAACATGTCAGTATTCTGTTTCAATACGATGTTGGTATAAACACTAAAAATCTGTATGGCACATGAATCCATAGTCCACGAAAGTAATCCCAAACTCAGTTTTCAGTACCTTTATACTGATCATCATTATATACTTCTGATTCACAATGACAAAAGTTTGTAAATTATTCTAAGGTTAAGGAATATCTCCACCAGAGCACAGCTCTGTCCTCAGGTTGGTTCTTTGTCTCTTTATTTAGGTCAGTTTAGAAATAACTTTACTCTTCAAATATCTGTGTTTTGGATTTCCACAGTTGGAGCATCACCGAAGAGACATAAGTTGTCGAAATGCGCATATGATGCATTAAGTTTTAAACACGTTCATATCACAATTAGTATATTCATTAATGCTTATAATAAGCTGTTGTCTTCATAATAATCTTTCGTTTCACACAGGATTCACCATTACAGCTGCATGTATAATGACTCTTGTAAACAACTCAGTGTCTGTTTTGGGGTTTTCCTTCTTCTCGTCTATGGCAGCCGGTTGTAGCATCCTCTTAGAGGTTAGTAAGAAAACATTAGCATAGCAACTGCCGGTTGTAGCATTATAATACAGGTTAATAAGGTAACGCTACTATGGCAGTCAGTATAATAACGCTACAATGGCAAATGGTTGTAGCATCATAATTGAGATTAGTAAGATAACGTTACCATTTCAACCCGTTGAAGCGTCATAATAGAGTTTAGTAAAGTAACGCTACTATGGCTGCCGGTTGTAATATCATAATAGAGGTCAGTAAGATAACGTTACCATGGCACCCGATTGAAGGATCAGATTAGAGGTCAGTAAGATAGCGTTACCATGGCACCCGATTGAAGGATCATATTAGAGGTCAGTAAGATAGCGTTACCATGGCACCTGATTGAAGGATCATATTAGAGATTAGTAAGATAACGTTACCATGGCACCCGATTGAAGGATCATATTAGAGATTAGTAAGATAACGTTACCATGGCACCCGAGGTTAGTATGATAACGTTACCATGGCACCCGATTGAAGGATCATATTAGAGGTTAATAAGATAACGTTACCATGGCACCCGATTGAAGGATCATATTAGAGGTTAGTAAGATAACGTTACTATAGCTGGCGATTGTAGCATCATAATAGAGGTTAATAAGATAAACCCCACTATGGGACCTGGTTGTAGCAAGATCATAGAGGTTAGATAATGCTACATATTAATTTACATACACTTTATGTATTACAAGCATATAGTATGTTACTGAATCAGTACGTGTTCCCTTTCATGTCCCACAGTGTAGCTATGCTTTTGAAAAGACACAAAACCTACATATTGGATCGCAGATTCTAAATAATCGTATTTTATTCGAGTAACTCTAAATATCATTATAAAGCTAACACGTTGGACACGTTTATATTTATGTTGAAATGTATATAACCTTAACTTAAATAAAGTTCAATATATATTCTTTTATCATGAGTATTGTTTAGCGATGTGTGGATGTGTTCTCATATCAAATGGCGGTCCTAAGTCGCTTTTTTCATATCATTACATTAAATACTATATATCCGTTGCTGAGTCAGTAACTTTTCTTTCTTCCTTGATATGTTAAATGCTCATAGGAGAGGAGTATACATTTTCATCTACTGTATATTTGAAGCATTCATGGCAGGTGTTGCTCGTCAAACAGGAGATCTTTATTCCTCTTATGTACCTTGTTTCTTGTCTGGTTTCAGAGATCCTTGAATTTTCAACGAAGTACGGTTTTAGTGTTCAAGTGACATTGCATAAGCTACTATCTACTTAACACAAATTTGTATTACAACGCAAAAAAACCCGGAGGGCACTATATATAGGTTTCTACTCCATCTGTCCATCTGTATGAGACACTTCACTTTTCCGGAATGTTTTTCTTTTTTCTTTTTTTTTTTTTTTTTTTTTTTTTTTGCAACCATTGATGAAATTTGCTTTGATCAATGAGTTACAGATCAAGTTTGAGTTTAATAATGATTGATTGTTTGGAAGAGTTACGACCCTTGGACTTGGTGAATTTATGGAAACCGGTGAGGGACATATGTTGCTTCAGCAGTACTTAATATGCTTGTTTGCTTTGCTACTGGAAGGGAATTTAAGTATAATATTACATCATTTAAAGTTATTTAGATTTTATGTAGATTTCTTTAATCTGTTACAATAAATTTATTTTACAGTTAGTTAGCTTTTATGTAGATTTCTTTAATCTGTTACAATAAATTTATACCTACTATTTTCATTCTCCCAAAATAAAGCGCACCTTTCATAATTATCTGACAGCGATTATGTATCTCTGATTATTGTTATTATTATTTTTAAGATACTGTGTATTACCGGTTTGGCATGCCTCTGTGGTGGAAGAGGTGGGGAAAGTCGGTATGGAAGTGTCTTGGTGGCATCCAGTACAGGATTCTTTAAAATAATAAGAAAATCTCATCGCAAAATCTATGAAAGACAGTAAGAAAAATTCTTAGACTTAGTGAATGCATGAAATGTTTGCCTGTACATGTTATAAACTGGGAACATTAAAGAACTCAAAAAAATTTTTTTTCTAGAAATCAATGTCTATAGTAGTGCACTCCCATCGATCGTGCATTATCATTAATCCTTGCTGTTCATTAACAGAATATAGTGCAAATATTAACATATCAGAACTTAATTTTACAAGTTCCGCCTGAAACTTATATTTAGTATACATCCAAATAGAAAAGAATAAATGAATAGACAGCCGGTTTACTTTTTGTGACTGGTGTAACGGGAGCATCTGCCATACGCATGTGTTACTCAGGTGGATACGTTTCGTATTTGTCTTAAACATACCACTACTTTCTTTCTTACACTAAGTCTATTCTTAGATTTACATCCTGTTTCATGAATAGATCTCAGATCTCAGAATTACATTTAAGATTACTCTGAAATCTAAGAATTATATGTAAGTGAAATAATCGTTGACAAATGTAAAACAATAATAATTATCCGTCTATCGGTTTAAGGTCGTTTCACATACATCAGGGAGACAACTCTGTACCTGCGTTTTTGCCCTTTGTGACGTTACTTTATATTATAACGTCATAATGTTCCAAATGGCGCCAAAACGAAAATAAGGATTTTACACGAAATTTTCTTTCTTTTCGAAGATTTTTTTTTACTTTGGAATTTTATTAAGAAACAATATTCTATTAACTCCGAAATTTTCGTTAATATGTGATTACGCAGTATTTCTGGCTGTATTCACGCCCACGGTGTGTGTAACGTCCTTAAGGCTAGGGACTTAATAAAGAATACAAATATACAGTGCATATGTTTTACGCTTTTGATACAATTTCGAATGTACATTGTAATCAGAGTTTCCAATAAATATTTAAACAACTTGTCTTTTTTATTTCAAGCTATCAGCAAAGACATGTTTAGGAGAGTTGAGAGGAGCTTGCTAGTTAAATTTCTAGTTTAGCCTATGCTCCCTTATATTGATTTATCACGTTGTGAAAGCTATATATACACTTTAACACAGAATAATACTGACGTACTTTGTTCTCAGAACCTAGTGAGAAACAAATTCATAAGCGACCTTAGTAACTTATTTAACAAATCTCGTTCATGTTGCGGCAAATGAAATAGGACATGAGCACAGAATTTCTCATGTCGTGTGTCTATTTAACACTGATCTTCATTTGACACATTTAACAGTAGATCTATCTATACCCACAAAAAAATCAGTGGGTACAAAACAAATCACGAAAATGAAACAAAATTTCAATTATAAGAAGTGAAGAATCCCCTTACCCTGTAACAAGTGCATGTCTGGATACACTCAAAAATGTCAATAACCATTGAAAGTATAGTTCTGTATTAGTACTCGTTGTAACCACTATCAAGTCTGGAATCAAATCCCAGTTTAAAACAAGGAAAAATCCATCAAAGTACCTGACGGATATCAATTAACATTCCGGTTTCCTCCTTTACTATACCGTAATCATCAATATTTAACCGGCTGATGGACTTGCGGAACGGACGATAAGGATTCAATTCTAGAAGGGTGTCACAGTATCTTAAAATGTTGGTTACATCTTATTTTTTACTTCCTAATTCTATGCATTTAGGTAAAAATCTCGCTGTTTTACGTTTAATACGATTATAAATACTGCAATGTTACAGCAATGACGTTCAAAGACCCCTGATGTAAGAGCAGGAGATCTGGAGGAGCAAGCACCCCCTGCTTGGCTCGCCACTTTAACCACAGATGGCCAGAACATACAGTGGACACAAAAATAGTAAAATTCACAATAAAACTTTGAGTACCAGCCTTTTCGGTAAACAGAGTCATTTCCCATTTGGGAATAAATTCCGATGCGCCATATATTCCTATGGGATAATGCCATTTTTGGTTCATCACTTCCCCGAGTTTTATACCAGATACCATACAATTTGATGAGGTAACAACTACTTTAATTCAGATATCGTCCCAGATGGGAGGTAACTGTGTAACAAAAAAAACCCCAATATATTCATTAGGTGTGTAAATAAAACAATATTTTATGTATAAATCAACAGACAATTTATCTAGATTTGAAACCTTGTTCTTTATTATCATGATGATGACAGTCATATTTATTCATTTCATTGTTTTTCATGTGACATACACTAAATAATCTGTAACAAAACAAACATTTACAAACATTGGAATTCTGACATGATATAGCCCTCAAGGTGTAATGAGCAACTCAAATATCACAGAATAAAATATGCTACAGTAAGCAATCTAGATAAAAACTAGATAAATACAAGCAAACAATTACCTAGATATCTGGTACAGTACAATGAATGATGTATTTTCATTTCAACTGATGAAACATGCCAGGTAATATTTTTCAAAAGTTGCTACTGGATACATTCAGAGAGGGACAACATTTAATAGATTTTCAATATGGATAAAAATCATCGAAATAATTCAGCTAACTATTATATATTATATTGATTCTGAAAATATGCAATTGCATAAATATTTCTTTTTTAACAATTTATCAAAAAATTCATGGTGGTGTAACATTAATATTTCGACTTAATAAGCACATGAAAATATAAAGCTTGAACTATCTAGCACCTTCAAAAAATAACACAGGTATATAAGATATACATATACATATATATATATACATATATATATATATATATATATATATATATATATATATATGCACAGCAAAAGCATAACATGTTTTGGAATGATAGACTTACAGTATTGCATGTACAAATATATTACAAATAATAAACTTTAAGATTTTCAATTCAGAATACCACATTTTCTTTAAACATCTATCAAAGAATTCATGTCTTTTTTTTTCATAAATTAAGGTGTGCTTACATAAGAAATGAAATATTGTTTTGTTCATATTTAAATATTCTGAGACGTTGATTTTACTCTCCCTTTAAAGTCATGAAAAAATATTTTGAAACTCTCATACTATTCAAATCTTTGGAGAAAATTCACCAATACCTCAAAAAGATCAGAAATGATCAGAATCTAACACATTAAGATAAAACATGAAAACCAAAACAAGGGCTTATAGTAACACAAAATGCATAATTTTATAGTAAAAGAACACAAACACTATATACTGCAGTATAGATTGTTGTGTTCTTTTACTTTTAATGTACTCAACTTCCCTTTGGAGGACTACTTAGAATCATGATTTTATATGTATGTATATAATAGACTGAATAAAAAAAAACTCTTATTTGAATCTATGACATTTCAAATCTTGAAATTCAGCCGAAGATATGAGTGGTCTGGTAAGTCAAATATAGAGCCACATGAAGCAATATTTTCAAATTAAGGTAATGAGCAAAGCAATCCAATGATTCAAGACATCATCCAAATGGGGAGCAATTTGTAAATATTTACAGATCAGAGCTATAGAATGTTGTAAGAAATTGATATGATATGTGAACAGAATTCTCTGCTTCCATTTCATTGATTCCGTTTTAATTTTCAAAGATTTTCGTAAATATCTGAAACTTAATACAAGTATAGCATAAACAATCTCCTGATGTACATTGAAATGAAGTGCATTCTGAGAGAATATCTTGGTGTGTGGTTAAATATTGAAAACGTTCTGCAGTGTTTCAAAACATTATCTGTCAAACCATCTATTATCCATTACGTTTTAATCTTTCCCAATCTTTTGCTGCACCGAGAGTCACTTTCCACTTTTGATTAAAACAGTCTGTATGAGATACTCTCAAGAGAAAATGGAGACATTCTGGAATATCTTATCATCTAAGTAAACTCCAGATGCAGAATTCAAGGGAAAACTTCATGAAGCAAACAAAACTCTACTCGTTAAAATTTCTAAAAAACTGAAAATGAATACATTTCAGCCATGATATAAAAACAGTACAAGGTACTCTATCAAGTAAAAGATATTTGTACAGTACCTATCATATATAAATTCATCATGATTTTTTATATGAAACCAAATTTTCCCATGTTTACAATGACAGATAGAGTACGTGTATTCTACCGTTTATACGAATGCAGCAACAAAAAAAAAACATCTTGGCAAGCTATCACATTTTTCCTTTGCAATCTTTAAAACCATTTCCTCTCACCAAACATTCATTTTGATTTAACAAGCCTAACTAATTCTAAAAAGAAAACACTTTCCACAAACGTGCTGACATACAATATTGCTTAATGAAACATCACAAATGACAGAGAAGAACATGACATCACATCACATATTAATTCAATAATCAGATCAATTCTGTGATTATCACATTTCACGCAGATCAAGTTACCAACGAAATCTAATCTACAAATGTATACTATATGATGCATCCAACAATCTATGAGGTAAGTTTGTAGGTATCATAAAATACTAGAGAAATAAATAACTATCTATTTTATTAATGTCTAAAAGATGTTACCAAATTTTACATGATGTAAGGGACAATCTCGGACAAACGGAGTTTTTCCACTCAAATTTGCATCATATTACTGTGATGTAACCACCAAAGCATTTTCTTTGTCATAAAAAATCTGACAAAAAGTGATTTGTCATGCTCTAGTCCCCTTAGATCATTTGAATTGGAAAAAGGTTTACAGAATAAAAATATTGGTGGTTAATATTTGTGACTTCTTGTTTGTTAGTTTAGATTATTTTTCTGTCAAAAGCAAACACTGATTAGTACATTTTAAAAGAGGAAACCAAGAATGCTTCAAAAAAGACCAAAATTATTGAACATGTCCTCTAACACTACCTCCCCCTCCTCCTCATTGACTGAGTTCACAATGGACATTGGAGGGAGGTTACTCTAATTACAAAATTATTTTTCTAAGTTCCTGTGCAGACAAGCTATTATGAAGGATCAGATTCTGATAAATATGTATTATTTTGAAAGGCAATGTGCCACAATGCACTTTTTTTTCAATGAAACAAGTAGAAATGTTGTCTTTGAATATAATAAACATTACAGATATAATCTGATATGATTAAAACAATGCTACGATTACCGTATATATGTCTATGAACAAACCAATTAAATTGATCTGACATAACGTACAGCAACAACTTGGAGACAAATTGTAGATGATTCATAAGCCAAAAACTAATTAAAACGAGTCATATTGCACTTTAAGAAGCAAGCAGCAGAATATTGCCACTTCAATTCCAGCTTCAAAAAAAAAATCGAGAATTTGTTTTAATTTCTACTGAAACTCATGTGATGTCATAAACTAATGTGTTGCTTGTCTTACCACAAATGGCTTGCTCACACTAAGAAATGGTCCAAGGGTCAAATGATATCCAATTCAGAACCAAAGTACTTCCGTTTTGAATTCTCTAACTTACAGTCAGAAATGAGATTCCATGTTTTAGAGAGAACATATTTAAACTGTCATTATCAAAAATCGATTCTAAAGTATAAGTTGTATTCCATTTTAAATACCAATTCATCAATATCAAGTTGCACTTAACTATACACAAGTGGTATGTTATAATAAAATAAAAAAAACTTTGTACTGTGTAATCAAATAATTTAACATAAAACACACTGAGTTTGTGAAACAATAATGCCCCCTAAGTCAAGAAAGTTATTTTTAGTGTGAAGGTCACTGTCAAGGTCAAAAGGTCATCGACCTTGGTGTCATTTGAAAGGGCTTTATTAGTTGAGTACGCAAGTGAAATATGAAGTCTCTATCCCTCACGGTTCAAAAGTTATGGCCAAGGTTAAAGTTGACAGCAGACAAGCAGACAGACAAACAGACAGGACAAAAGGTCATTGACCTTGGTGTCATTTGAAAGGGCTTTATTAGTTGAGTACACATGTCAAATATGAAGTCTCTATCCCTCCCGGTTCAAAAGTTATGGCAAGGATTAAAGTTGACAACCAACAAACAAACAAACAGACAGACAGAGAAACAGGAACAAAATAATATGCCCCAATCTATTGATCCAGGGGCATAAAAATAAACTACTTTAACATACAAAAAAAATTGCAGAAAATGAATGTATTGCACAAGTAAAAAAAAAAAAACACCTTCTCCTTTGTAGATGCAGATAATGCTTTTTGCATGTAGCATTTTTTTAAGTCTTTTATCAAGAAGAGTTTAAAACTCAACCTTTAACATGCTTCAAAATTATTGGATATTAGATTTAAGCAGTATCATGAATACTTTAAATCACTAATGGTACTAAAACTGTCAGAATAATGTATGTGTAACAGTTATTGTCTATCTACCTGGTGACTGTATTTTTACTGTCATTGTTTATTTCATGATGACAAAAATATTGATACACAGTTGACAGCTGATAATTTAAAGTTGCTGGGTCTATATATTTATCTCTACTGTCCAATTATTATAAAAATAAAATGATAATTCATTTATTACAATTGAGAGCCCAGGTAGATACAGGGTTATCAATCAATAGAAAAACTTATTCTTCAAGCAGATTACATAACTGGTGTTAACAGGCATCCAAACAAGAACATTTTATCACTCTGCTTGCTCTATACATTATTTCTTTTATTAAATATTTTTATCATGTGCTTTAACACAAGTCCGAGTTAATTACGTGGTAAATTTAAAATTAGTTTGATTTGATTTAGAGAAACTTCTCCAAAAAAGAGTATTCCAGGAAAGAAACTGACTGAAAGAAAATAAAATTCGGACTCTAGATTTATCAAAGTTAGAGTAAATGAGAGTAGACTCATATCACTGTTAAGACCGTGTTTTTTAAAAGCACACGAATCAAAAACAAATCAATCAAGACCTCCTTCCAGATTTGTGGAAACTGTGCATATCACTTGTAATTATGGCAAAGAAGAGAGAACGAGAAAAATAAATTTAGTACTGTAGAAGAACTGTCTTAAATTGAGCAGGAGATGTTGATTGACAAGGTTTATTACATGTTAGTATATCGATAATTAGCGTGGCTAGTGAGTGTCCTACTTCCTTTTGCTAAATATATAGGTATCACGAGCCGATGTAACTCAGTGCATAAGGTGCTCGATTCGTGACAGAGAGGTCCCGGGTTTGTTTTCTACCATTGGTCACACGGGTGTCCTGTCTTTAAGACGAGACAATGAAAACCGACACAAAAGATCCCTCACTGTTTTGAGTGGGTCTACTGCGAAGGTTTTCATTTCTATGCAATGCATCAGGCTGATGCGGTCACCACAGAAGTGGAATCATGGCAGAGTGAAGTGAAAAAAAAAACAAAAATCAATTATCTTACCAGCGTAGACATGGATTACAAAAGATATCACTGACTCCTTCATAAGTACATCTACAGTGTCAAATTAGTCAGTGAATGAGAAGGGATAAAGCCGTCCTGAAGTAAGGAATAGGGTTAAAACAAAATACATAATTTTGATTAAAAAATCTAGGAGTCGTTTTACGATGACATGTCTTACAGATGAAAACATATGATATGCATAACTTCTTTATGCCGCAAGATACAAAACAAATGAGATAAAATCAGACCATACGATGAATAAGTTTAACTATTAATGTGATATAATTACCTGTGTAAATGTGAATATCACATAATGTCAAGTGCAACAGCAGGTCTTTGATGTTATGTCAATTAGATAAGGAGATGAACTATAGTCTTCTGATATATCATGACCTCAATATTTTATAAGATACAACACCCTGCTTCAAATATTACACCTTTTTTTGCTGAAGTTTTTGATTGGAATGATTTTAAGTACTAACTAATCACACCTTACACCTTCATTAAAGTGGGACTGTTCTCAAAATGGTAATCTCTACAAATCCTCTGTATGCGTCTTTTTTCGTCATAGAAAGTGTCTGTCAATTTATCGGAACAGTGGTTAATTAGTTTTTTACTTCCAGACGTACATATATTTCTTGGGGTCCTCACGTTTTCAGTAATTTCATTAGTAAGTTCTTGTTCTTCTTTTTAAAATCTGTTTGAGAATCTTCTTTGAGTTCTATGATCCTTTGATTGAATAACTCTACAAAAAAACCACACAAATACTGTTATTATAACAAATTCTGGCAAGCCTGGGTCATTATTTGTTATTTCTTCCATCTACTGAGCAAACAAGCCAAATTTCTAATATTGGCATCTTTCACTAAAAATCGTCACAGGACAACCTCAATGTTTTTTTTTTTTATTTATAGTAATATTGACCTTTAGAAAAAACCTCTGAGAACTGTTGTTTTAAACATATGGAGAGTAACAAAGAAAGATTTTTGAAAATTTAAACTATAATAAGATACATGTAAATGTGTTCAACAAATCAGAAGTACCTACCATTCGTACGATCTCTTCCCGAGGGTTCCTGCGTACACCATCATGTACCCATCATCGCAAGCCCATCTCCTCCCTCAAACCTGTGACTGTCTCTGTTTGATTACGTTTAATTGTCGTGAATATTAATGAGCCCTAACTGACCCATAAGAGCAGTATCTGACAAATTTTGCCAGGTAACTTCGTCCACTTGCACATAGTAATCTATCTCCCGTAACCAGTTCACAACATAAGGTACATTGTTTCTCCACACACTACTAAATAACAATTTCATTGGCTAAGAGAATTTAGGTATACGTTATAAATATTCATGAGAAACGAGCGTAATCGGGCAGAGACAGCAACGGGTTTGAGGGAGGAGAGCGAAGGGAGCGGACTCAGTAATCAGGGCTTGCGACGATGTCTTGCACCTACCATTGATATAATTTCCTCCCCCATCCGGATCCCTACGTATGCCATCTTGTACCTACCTCCTCCCAAGTATTTCGACCTACACCAAGTTGTACTTACCAAGTGCTCTAGAATTCTTTCGTTTAGAGTATGACTTTTCTGTTTGTTCCGTTATAAAAACTTCAAACATCTGGGTTTCAGTGAACCATTGAAGGAACTGCTGAATACTGTCTGAGGGCGCATTGAGGATGAAATTGTCCTTCTACAATAACAAAATATTTATGATTATTCAAATACATTTACTAGGAACTGCTTTTCTTTTTGCTTTACGCGGCAACAGAGTTTTTTCACCTACATGCTGATTTTTTTTGCAAGTTAGTTCTTTGTTTTACGCCATGCAAAGATAATTGCATTTTTATGGTGAGGGCATCTGTTTTTTTTTAACAGAAAATTAATACCTATACAACAGACCCACTTGAAGAAATGAGGGACTTTTCACATTCATTTACCTTTACTTGGGGCCTCAGTTTTTACCGTCTTGTCCGAAAGACCTGGGGCAAACAAGCCCCTAATAGGATGCAATCTGTGACCTCTCCATCAACGAGTCAAACGCTATACCAAATAAGCTATGCCAGCATCCTATTATTAGCCAGTACTTAGTGATACAGGAAGAAGAAGTGCATTGAGAATACAACTTTAAAAGTATTTCTGACATGAACACATTGTGTCTTGTCCTATATTAGAGCAAACCTAGATCTGACAGGGATAAAAATCCGCAATAGTGAGTTACCTTGCAATTCTACTGGAAAAAGAATATTATAAATAAATGCATATCAAAGTTTTGTGTTTTCTACAAATCAATGCAACGCATGGAGATCACTTTGTCTGGCATCTGTCAGTAAGAAATCATACAACTGAAAACAAGATAGCATGTGACACATACATTACTATGAACCTTTCTAGGTTAAAGACATAGATTAATAAGATTAGTATAAACAGAGAAATTTTCAAAGAAATGAAGAAGATCATTAAACACTCGGTTTCTTTTATTTAAAATGTAGTGACAAGCAATTGCTATCCATTGACAGTGACACGTAGCAAATATATTTCACTGAATTCCTTGGCATGATAAAAACGATTATGTCCTCCCATCTATTCGCTTACCAGAAAAACTTTCTGTCCATCTTGTTGCAATGTGATATGATCTCTATAATGCCCTACAGCTTCCACAAACATTCGTAAGAATGTCTCTGATATCATGAGGTTCTGAGATGACTTGGCATCTGTAAAATAACAAATTATTCTAAATACCAACTCCAACTTTTTTTTTTATCAAATCTAGTGCTTCTATCGGGTATGTTTCTTTTTTCCTCTGTTTCTTTACTTATTGTAGTGCAACCAAATTTTGGTGCAACCAAATTTTAATACAGAATGTTGATGAATTTGGTGCAACCAAATTTTAGTGCAGAATGTTTAGATTAAAGACACCAGACACATGAGTGTGGTTGGAATTTAGATGTTTTGTAACCGTCCTCTGTCTTTGATTGATAAATTATTGTTTAACATCATTCCATGATTATTTCACTATACGGTGATGGCATCTGCCTAATGCATTGCATAGAAATTTATACCTTTGCAACGGAACCACCAAAAGCAGTGAGGCATCTTTTATGTACCACACCTGACTAAGGACCTTAATTATCACTGTCTCATCTGAAAGACAGCACACCGATGTGCCCACAACGAAAGTCGAGACCTCTCGGTTACAAACAGAGTACCTTGTCCACTGAGCTACAGTGGCGCCCTCATATCTTTGAATCAGTTGTATTGGCATAGTCATGAATAAGCACATAGGATAACAACTGTTCCACTGAAATAAGTACCCATCACACCTTTCATATACATCATATAATTGTAGGCATAGAAGTGGAAAGCAGATCTCTGATAGAAATCTGACAACCTTCAGCAGTTAAACTCTTTCACTTCCCCAGACTAGAATTCAAAGCCCATATTTAACAGCAAGGAATAGCAACAGTGAATTCCTGCACAGCATGCAGTCTAATAAAGCCACCAAAGTCTCTATCTGATACTAGAGTTTTAACTTTAGTATCAAAGGTCCACTGAACTTGCAACAAAATTACAACTTCCTGATAGCATGGTTTACAGGGACCTGCCTGTCCATGCATCAAAAATTGGCAGTGCGATGGAAATTTAAGTTAAAGAGATCAATCTAACAAATCCTATATATAACTCACCAGCGTCAACCTTGCACATGTTGAGAGCCGTCTTCAAGGCTTTCTGTATGTCTTTTGGTAGTATGGTAGCTTCATCACCTTGACTCTTAATCAGCTGTTTTTTATTCAGGTCAAAGATGACAATCTATATAATGTAAAGAATAACCTCATACTACTGAGCAACAAAAGCAACATATTTCCTACCACAAAAGGAATACATGTTCCCTACCAATCTCAGGGAATTTAGGGCTGAAAGAAGGTCAAATCCTACACAACTCTGTTATTTACCAGTGACCGTAACAATGGTACGTTGTAATGCATACCACCTTTCAGTTACCTGAAAACTGTTTATCGAATGAATATTTGACAAACAATCAGACACACAGATGTAACAGTTTCTGTTTGAACCTGTATTACCTTCATCATTAAAATAATTTCAAAATGTTTAAAAAAAATGTTTAAAATGTTTAAAAGAAATCTAGAAATTTCTCTCCTCAAATATTTTTACATAAAAATTTGTACGTCAATTTTGTTTCAAATACCTTGATTCTTTTCTTAACAGTTCCTTTTTCAACATATATATTTTTCTTTTATTATATTCACCACTAAAACTTTCTTTCAAAAAATCTTTTGAAATTAAAATGAGCATAAAGCTTTAAATCACTGAAATCTTTGTATTCAAGCAGTATAATATAAATGGCAAATACTGTCTGTGAAGTTTTCTTTCCTAATAATGAAATGATATTCACTCAAATCAATGATTCTTTTTAACTGAAGGAGGTTTAGAAACGAAACTGAAACATAAAAATATCTTTCTTAATTGCACTGCAGTTACATATTTTAGCATAAATACAGATGCAAAAAAATTGCTAACTTGCAAAAGAGAACCTCTGTATATGGGCATCTGGATCCACTACTGACTTTTTTATAATTGCCAAAAGGGGCTAACTTGCTTGAACCAGGTTAGTTTTAAGGACATACCTGGCTCGCAAAACTTTTATATCTCTATACTAAAGAGTTCCTCTTATCAAATACAGCTGATGACAAGAAAGATAACTCTAATTTAATTATGAATAAAGCTACAGGATTGTCTTTTCTTTTCTCAGGAAAGATTTCAATTTCTTTGCTTTATTCAAGCGATTATGTATCCAATATATTTTATTTCAAATATGAAGAGAAATTGTCCACCAGAAAAGAAAATATTGAGTAATGTATGGTTTTTGCCTATACATGGCAATGAAAAATGTCTGAATCAGTCAATCAAGGAAGTTGAAAAAACTTAAAATTTTCATTTTGTTACCTCATCAGACATCACTATGAGTCTCTATGATAGACCATAAGAAGAAACTGGTTCAGTTTTGAAGCAAATTTCTCCAAAAACTGAATATGTAGAATATGACCTCAAGTAAACAAAGGATCCATCTTTATACTTAACCTACTCTATTAATAGATCAATAAAATAACAATATTTATGAGATAATCCTACAGTTTCAAGAAGGTTTGCCTCTGCATAAACCACCATGTTAAGAACATATATTACCAACATTTACTGACACTTTGCTTCCATCTCACTTAAAGCAGTGCATTTTCCTTAATGACTTACTATACAGTGCAATATCAATGTAAAATAGGAAATTAACATGTGGTATGAAGCAAAATGGTTAAATTGGAAAGGGGGAGAGTTTCAGCAAACATCACTTCATTTCAACAGCTTTTGGCATATTACAATTCTCTTTGGTAAATGGCATGTGATGAAGCTTAATTTAAAAAATTCATTGTTGGCAATGCATAATATTAAAGGTGAATCAAAATTAACTCACAGGTACTTCTTGGATTACATCATAAATACTGTCAGGGGCTGAGCACTAATGCATAAAATCAACATGAAAAAATATATATAATAATACTTTTCAGGAGAAAATAATGTTTTAAAGGTCTGACCTCGCGTCCAGACCAGCAGAGCACAGTTACCTCATGTTGGTGTCGCTCTACATATTTAATATCATAATCTTAAGCTACTTTGCTATAAGTGCTTATATATCATTATGACCTCTCGAGCTGAAGTACTCGTTGATCCTTTTTCTCTATATGGAGGATTATTTATAAATTTTTAAATGTGTGTCTTTTGATTCTACTGCATTTGCAATGAGTGGGAAAGTGGGCCTGTAAACCGCTTAACCACACACCAATTGAATACCATTTGTTACTCAATTGACTGTCCTAAGTTGGTATCACATCTGTTGTACAATCAATATTTTAGTAATGTCATTTCATGTATTTCATTACTTGTTACCAAGGTTTATTGTACATCTCCTTAGTGACTTCTGCCCTACAGCTAAGTCAAATGTCTTTCCCTTTCCCTTGAATTTTGGAAATATACTGCTTTAAAGACCACCTGCTGTGAAGACCACCTGTATTAAGCAGTCACCTGTCTTAAACAACCACCTTTTTTTTGTTTCTTACTGCTAATTGTTTATACAAAATCAACCTGTAGGAAGATACCGCCTGCCTTGGAAGGCCACTTTTCCATCTTTCCTTAGGCGGTTGCTTAAAGCAAGTATGACTGTAAAGGCAGTATTAGTAATATCTTTCTTAGATACATTTATCAGGCTAGTTTCTTAAAATATCCTGCTTCGCATTAATTTTGTTTGAACACTCATTTTGTCCTTTGCAAGATCCAAAGAATCAAATCTGTAAACCAAACTTGGATTTAACTGGAACTCTCTTTCCTCTTATTTCTAAAAGACCCAAGAGTCAAATTCTTTTAAATGCCCATGTTGTTCAACACTTACAATCAAATATCTGTTTTCAGGATGACAAAATGGGGTTCACTAGCTGTACACGTCCACCTCTCTAATTTTACATAATGCCCTATTCTTTAATCAGGGAAGGTCCAAAACATCCCAAATGTATTATAGGATATGACTTTGGTTTTATCGTATGGCACAATACATATTTTTAGTCATATATTACTAATATTATTGTTGAAATATGAATATCAGTATTATGAATTCACAGGATAAACATGCATAGATGAAATATCTTTAATTATTTTCTTACTTTAGGCAAGAATCAGAGAAAAATAAAAGATAAAAATTAAGATTTTACTTTGAAATTGAAGATAAATCCCGAGGGTATCATTTCAGCATTTGTGAATGAGCTCCATCTTAAAGACATCGGTCTAGAAATATCATATACAGGGCATGACATTAACTTTAAAATTTGTATGCATTTGTCTAGACAGATTTATTTCTTGGAAATTTTGTTGGGCGGTAAATTTGTGGTATTTCTTTAGGGAAAGCAGAACAATTGCTTCAGCAGACATTTTCACAAACAACTGTCAAAACATGCTGCTATTAGAAATTTTAATAATTAGAATTGAACAAGAAAACATGGTACGTGTCTTTATAATACTGAATATGGTTTCAGAAATTCCAGGACTGTGTCTGTTTCCCATTCATTATGCTAATCTTAATGATACCTCTAGGTAAAAAGGGAATTCATGACTTGAAAAGGACATACAGACAGACAGACAAGACTATATCGATAAGGTCTTACATCTTAATTCACAACTTTCTAGTGATGAAAATGACAGTCTTAATGTCTGGGTAGATAGATTTAGCAATATTTCTCATTGTGACGTCACAAGCATAATTTCATTTTGAAACAGGACAAAAACAAAATGCCCCCTATTGATCCGGGGCATAAAAATGATATTTTTCACAATTAAATTATGTCTTTACATTTGACGTCACTATCAAACAGATCGCCAAAAGTTATCAGCTCAGACATTAAGACAGGCAAGTGGTCTACAATAAACAAATACATGTACCAGCTATGCAGTGAAAAGTACCTAGCAGGAACAGCAGTCTAATAAATAAGCAACTGATTTCTCACCTCACTGATGGGTAGAGTCTGAACATAGGACAATTGAGAAGAAAGAATGCCAATCATGTAAGGCGTAGGGGAGCAACACACATCCAACATAGACTCTGGGAGAACGGGAATATAGGTATGCTGCCAACGGAATGGATAAAGTAGTGACGCTAGAGCATGGATTGTCTGGGATAACATACTACAACAAAAGATCATTTTCTCAGTTAGGTTATGAAAGTGAATAACATACAACAAAGGATAAAGAAAGTCATCAATGAAAATATATTACATAGACTAGTATAGTCCCACAATGATAAAGTTGCCCATAATTAAAAAGACAAGTCTAAGTTTTACCATCACAGGGGGTAGCAGGTTGTACTAGATAGATACTGTTTTTAAATACATGTAATAGTTAATGCATATCTATATTTGAGCACCCATTTTATCAGACAAATAGTTTATTTTGTATGGAGGTCATACAGTCTGGGTTTGAGAATGTACTGCTGCGAGGTTTTATTTTTCATACAATTTTTTCAAGTAAATGGATCAAACTATCAGCTATGGTATAATTCTCATTTACATATTACTGATTTGTCCCTTTGGAAACTTGCGTTCTCTGGTTATACACCACATTATTATTTACTCTAGTCACTTAATCTATGAATTTAATGTCTGCTCTCTCTCTTGATATTACCTAGGAGACATAATGTGCTCTTGCCATTCACCTACATACTGTAGCTACTGTAGGCTACTTGTTGGCTACTGTTGGCTACTGTAGGCTACTTGTTCTTTAGGAGATCCACCTGTTCCATTTGTACACAATGAATCATGGCAACCTTTACCGAGAGCAGGTTGGTCCAGTGGCGTAATGTAAATTACGAATCAATGCGTCAGGCGGGTGCCAGCACCATATACGTGAAATAATCTTGGTGTGACATAAATAATAAGAAACTGAACAATCTTTACTTACCCGGGAACAATTAATTGTTTGTTTTAAGAACAAAAGGTCTTACCTGAGACTTTTGGCACAAAAGAGTACACTTCTCTCTAACAGAATGCAGGAAAATAACTTCAACAGTTTATCTACTCCTAATTTAGACAGCAGGAATTCACGATTCACCTGAAAAACACAGTACAATATGACATGAATGCTTGAACTAAAGTGTATTGTTCAAAGAAACAGGTGGTAAACTGATCAATTAACTTACTGACATACCCATCTATGGATTAAGAGACTGACCAACAAATAGACCCACAGATGTAAGCAGGCACACAGAAACATAGACACAGGCAATACAAGAGAGAGGTTCTTAAGAGTTGTTTTCCTTCATAGGCACCACAAACATTGGTAAAAGACCTATTGCTGTAGGCATATGCACATAGTATATGTCAAACCACATGAAGTAAATCTGTTGACTCTTGTCCCCCTGTCAAGGAGAAGGTGGTCCGGCTGGGAGTATTCATTTTTTATTTTCTTCATTACATATCTCTATATATTTTCCTGCAGAATCATTATATCAAGGATATTGAGTCAAACAGTTTTTTTAAGACGTATTTTTTTTATGTTAACAAAACAAGTTTACAGTCAGTGTTGCATGCAACACTCGTCCCCTGCCAAAACCTGCACTTTCGAAGTGACTAATACCTTATTAGTTATGTGAATTTGGTAACCTTTTGCATGATTTGATAAGAAATCACATTGAATTCTGTGAAGTTTATATCGAATTCAAGTGAAATTGACAGCAAAAATATAACATCCATTTATTCATATCTGGCATCAATATCTAAAGTCATCACCTGGAAACTGAATCACTATTTTCAGTAATAAGTCTATAACTGAACTAAGCTGATGTCTATTTTCAGTAACAGTGACCCTTAAAGTTGACCTTTTGACCCTATCCAACCCCAAACCTATACATAAGTTAGCATTGTAGGAAGTATAAAAGAAATCAATTATTCTAAACTCAAGTTATATACATACATATATATACATATACATAGATGTACTTACATTATCAGCTCGAGAATCCGAAGGTCGTGAAAGCAGTATTGTCCCCATGTCCCAATTTTCATCCTACAAGAAATAAGTTTATATATGTATGTTAAACAGTTCTACACTCATGAAAACATACTATATATATTTACCTAGTCTGCAATTTCATGAACAAAAGAACTGCTGACTGAATATACAACTTTTTACATTTGTGTGTAAATTTTTTTTTTCTACGTATTTGGAGATATTTCTTGTGCCAATCAAGTTTTGAACCCATATAGTTATCGAATCATTGATAAAACTCCCTGACCACTGGTAGTGTCAAGAATAGAATGGGAACACAAATCTTCAAGTGGTAAATGGAAAACTGTGAGAACTTGTGCATTATATTCTACCAAATTATAAAATAATAAGACATTAATAAGAGTATCTTACCAAGGTACGGACATGTACCATCTCTCCTGGGTTGGGTAGAGGTCTACCAAATGCGGCCGAGAGAAGTTCTTTGGCTAAATCCTGAGATTTGTGACGGCATGTTTCCACTTCATCCAATAACTGTCAGAAATCAGAGGTATGATCAAATTCAATTTACAATACATTGATTAATTTCCTGCTTATGTCAAACTATATAGCATAAAATTTTACTGAGAAGACAAGCTTGAGGCGGGGAAAATTAAACATTTTCATAATAATGGTATTTAGAAATTGAAACTCTACTGGAAGTTATTTTTTGTAATTGAAAAATAGATCAGTAAATTATATATAATAATTATTCCAAAACAAATGAAATTAAAACTGTATTTATACCTATTATATTGGTGTCATCTTATCACAAAGCTCAAGTTGTCCTGATGGCAAAAGCCAATAGGTGTTTCCAAAAAGTGCCATTCTAACAATACCAACCTCTATCTAGTGCCAACATTTCTTATAAAACCACTTCTTATATTTTCCTCTCATAATTTCTAAGATTACTTATCTGGCAGCATGTTTCAATTCTTTTAATTTTTTCAGTTAAACATTTCTTATTTTTCATTTACCAGTAATGAAATGGCATAGGCATAAAAATAGGTTCTGATGTCAAAATTGATAAATGTCTAAAACCCACCCAGTGGGGTAGAACTCTACAAATGTCTACACACCAAGTAAGCTTGACAAAGATACCTTTCAAGCTAATGCAAAATCAGTCTGTGACCACTGTAGTGTAAAATTAAGGCCATGGTCTCCATAATTTATGTCAGTTGGGAAGAACCTATTGAAGTCTAGAAAGTGACCTAGCTCAGCATAGGTATTATTAATGGTACACAAGAGGATCAATCTTAACGCATAATCTGTCTGTGTTAACTTATTAAAGAGTGAAATCATGGTGAAGGTCACCAAATTTTACGTCAGTTGGAAGAACTTTAAATATCAATGTCTACAATTTGACCAACCTCAACACAGGTATTATTAATGGTATACATGAGGTCAAGCTAAATGCAAAATTAATCTGTGTTCACTTAAACATGAAAGGTCAAGGTCACCAAATTCGGCATTAGTTGGGAAGAACTTACAGGAATCAATGTCTACAAATTCACAAAGTTTGACATTAATAGCATGCAAGAAATCAAACTAAACACAAACTGTTGACACTAGACAGTCAGACAGAAATCGCCAAATTGCAGACCAGACTGGATTTTCAATCTGATCAAAAATCATATCTAACAGCTGAGATTGAAACTTGGTTATCAGGTAGGAATTTAATGCAATACCAGTGGACAAACCTGCTCCTATTATATAAAAAGCAAAACTTCACTAAAAAATTTTTAAACTTTCATGTATTATCCATGTAATTCTTTGTTTTTTTCTTAATTGCACAGTCTTCAATTTTTCATTTTCATGATAATTATATTATTTCCATTTGGAATAATAAATTAGAGTCACATCTATTTTGAAATGATAGCATCAGTCCACACTGTTGTCCATAGGATGTCAAAGTATCAAATCAACCATGTAAAGAAGGCAATATTTACGTAAAGTTTTAATGCACCCTCTCCCAACTTATTCAAGAGAATACATATAGAAGCCTTACCTCATTGTACATACTGAAGGCATCTACTGGGCTTATAATGCATAACACTTCTGGAAGACCATCTTTTGTGGTGAAAGGCTGCAAAGATATTACACTGTATAACACTATCAAATATTTACACTCTTCTCTTCTTTTTTTTTATTAACGTTCTTCTCTGTCATTCTTACAGAAGTTGATCACATGTATTTCAATAACAAATGCTCTGTCCATTTTATTATCTCATGACTTCCGAACAGTAAAATATAAATTAACTGTATTTGGCATGAAATATGACGAGTCCATTATTTTACATTCTACTAAACAGTATCAGGCGTTATAATGCAAATTACTACTGCAGACCACCTTTCATGGCAAAAAGCAGCAAAGATATAATTACACTTCAATATATCATTGTGACAAAGTCAGAACAAATCCTGGCAAAGTGAACAGTAACTTAGGATTGATGTAGACTCTGAAGTGTTCTGGCACTTTCAAAGACAGCAATTTAGCTGAAGAATAAAGATCTTTATGAGGATGGACAAGTGCACATAATTCAACATTTTAGTTTTTTTTTTTTTTTTTTTTTTAAAGAACCAAATTTGGGTAGCAAGGTTTATTTGCAAAACATGAATGCCCATGCTGGAACATTTCATCTAGACAAGACAAAATTGTTGAATGAAGGAGAGAGATGTAGAAACAGATAAGTTAAACTCTATGTTCCCCAATTTTAGCAAGATCAGAAAAAGATGATGATGAACTTACAAATGCATATAATTATATCACTGCAATACATATAGATAAACCTGGTTTTAAATGTCAATTTCAATTCCTAGTAATATTTACCACAATTTTAAGACAAATTGAATTCTTAAACATAAAATTTATTCACATATTTTCATCTTAAGGCAGGTCAACATCATACAAACAATAATTAAGCCCCTAAATTACAATGAAAAATTTTCTAGGATATAATTTGATGAACATGTACTTACAACTAATCTTCTACAGTAGCCGAATACTCGCTCTCCATCTACATTTGTCAGTACAAAGGAATACGACTCGCTGAAACAGAGACGTCAATAGCACTTTTTTACATTTAACGGAAAAAAAGATCATCCTTATATTTTCGTGTAAAAATGGTAAACTGCCTACTTTTTCAACAATTAATTTCTTGGCATTACTCGGTAGATATTGCAGGAATCTCTAGAAATATGAGTATGTCCCAACAAATAAATTTTTATTGTTAACTAATACCTTTTTTTCCTATGATGAGTGGTCATTTTGTTTATAATACAGTGCATCACTTATACATGCACATATCAAATTTATGGCAATAGCTTTACTGATAGAGGGAAATCACCAATTCTTAATAGATAAATAAGAGGACCTCCATCACTTCCTAAACCCCCCACCCCCCACAACACACCCTACAAGACAAAACTGAACAGAACAGAAAGAATGAGAGGAGAGGCCACAGTGGTTTCTTGTGCAGTGCTGATATGATATATACAATAGGAAATTGCCACTTTTCTTATTTTCACTCAATCTATTGATGAATAAATGTTACAAAAAAGCCCCTGGTTTGTTTTCTCATTCATGTTACAGCACTAATTTGGAAGCCTCTGTTCTATAAGTTTCTATAAGTTGATTAGCTGGCAAGTTCATAATAATACCGGTATTCCCATACCTCGGTGCAGCAGGTGAAGCTGTCTTGACATCAAATTCCTCAGCATCAGGGAAACAAAATTCTGGTATAGAGACATTACAGTCCACCTAAAAATTAAAAAGAAAATTTAAGCTTTATCGTTTGACTACAAAATTCATAAGTAAGTTCCACCAAACATTCTGTATTTGTATGTGAAATATGCACCCATAGGTTGAAATGCTTCGATTTGAATGTTGAAGGATTAACAGACAGACAGACAAATGGACAGATAGGCAGATAAAAAATGTGATTCCTACTTCAATGCAGAAGCCTAATATAGTCCATCTACTGTGCAGTTCCCTTAAAAGATAAAACGAAATTCTAACTACTGGGCTACCACTTCCCAAATATACAATCTACATTATATTTGTATAACTTTAAGTAAAAACATCAGACATTTGGCCTAAATCACTATGGAAGCTGATAGAAAATATTACTTATCCATAATTATAAATTTGTTCACCAATAAAACTGAAAAATATTTACATTGTAAGGATTTATTGTGCCCAATTCACAAAGACAAACACCCAAGTGTGTGAATTTATGGCTTGACATAAACATCTACAGTCTATGTGTCCTCAAAAACTTCAAATCTGTTTGCTTGGTCGAGATGTTGACAATGTAGCTAGAGTTTAAACCTTGCTGATTCAAAATATCTGCCTTCCATTGTGTTCTTCTAACAGATGTCTACCTAATTTAAGGCCCCAAACTAAATAACTTATGCACATGTAACAATAATTTAATTAACTTTATATTTTGATTGGTTGGTTTAATCATGTAAACATTAACTGCAATCCATGCTTGATATTTAAAAGAAGGATAATGGGCAGAATGACACCTCATGGTAACTACATGCATTATTTTTCTGTATCATGCAATGTCCTGCATAATAATGTGTGTATTTTTAGTTGATTTTCAACACTATGCCAGTTTTCTTGAGTCAATTTCAGGTGTAACTGCAGGTGTACAATAGAACTTTTCTTGTCAATATCAAGCATCTTGCAATGCGGAACTAGGAATATTTAGCATGCGAGGACTATATCTTTGACATGAACTTAGTCTGAAGGGGTCAATGATCTAGCAGTATTTGAGACAGGAACCTCCCATTTAAGAACAAAGCATAGGGGATTCAAGTCTTTGTACTTAAGGGATATCTGTATACTTACAGCTTATTCTAAACTGGGAAGCTACTATGGTTAATACTACATTACCATTATAAGAAACAGGCACACAGAATCTGGGAGGTTGGCCACCCCCTTCCATGTTTTGGGCCAATCATGGATCAATTTTTTATCATTTATGAAACGAAAAGTAATTCCAGGTTTGTCATCTCCTATTGCCTCTTATGACCATAAAGAAAGAACATAATCTACCATATGTTCAAATAGTATTACATTTATGTTTCGTATGCCAGTGTAGGTTAGCTGGTAAGGTACCTGACTTAGGATTGACAGGTCCTGGGTACAACTGCCATTGGTGGATCATTTTTGTCCTACTTTTCAGACAAGACAGTAAAAACATGTGGTGCGTTAAAGATCCCCCGCTGATGCATGTGGGGTCTATTTCATAGCGCTTAATTGACTGATTGTGAAATGCCTCAAATTGCACCTTTTGGCACACTTTCTCATTACGACGTCATAAATAAATGTCCTGTCAAACATAAATTTACCTGTGACGTCACAATGAAACTACGTAATGGGGGCGGTTACAGTTGGAACTGGCAATCCCTTAATTCTGTTCAAAGCATCGGATAGATGGCATTGTCATAGAAAATACGTGAAATAATCTTAATGGGACATTAAACCCGACACAAAGAAAAATACTTTGCTAGCACACTAAAATATAATCACAACAACAACAATAACAACAAAATATATCATTTAATTTATTATAAACCTTGCCATATCTTTCTGACTGAAGATATTCTCGAACATCATTATCCAGCAAGATTATTGGTAAACGTTGCTCACAATATATTTCTTTACAATAAATATAATGCAATACACATGCTACATAATGATTTTCACTCCAAAAAAAAAAATTGAAAATTAGGGATGAGACGAAAGATGCACACACAATCATACTAAATGCAGCATTTTGTGCTGCACATACAAAAATACTTACTTTCTGGGAACATGACACCATGTTTCCCTTGTCATCAATTCGAAACCCTCCCTGAGACGCATAAGGAAAAAAAGGCATGGAAATAATATGTCAGCGGTACAATGTATAATCATGGAAACTGACATTATGTAATTTCTTGGAAACTTTTTATCTGAATGCATGTTTCAACCTTGAATTATCGGTAATATGAATTTGCCTGAACAACATATCAAACACAGTAAGTTTGAAATCTCAGTAATTCTCTCTTACCGGTATTTCGTAGCTTAATAACATTAGTGCAATAATATGAAAGACATACTATGGCAGTCTTGATGCCGTGATGGACATTAAAAAATCATTACAGGTCCCTCTTGAAAAAGTGTTAAACCATCAACAAAGGTAGTCACAGACCCCTTCATGAAAGAGAGGAATAGTTGATCACTTGTGGCAAGGAGGGACACAAAAATTTAATTAAGTCAGTGAGAAATATCTAATCCTCTGTATGCTGTATTGAGGCTAAATCAAACCACATACATGTAAAATCTCAATTTTAACTCTCTCACTGTACTGAATGGTAAAGTAAATCTGGACACACCGTATATCTGGAAGATTGCTATTTTCGGTACTTATGGACAATTTCAAGTAATTTCAACTGTACAACTTGAAAGACCTTTTTAAACTGTATGCCAAAGTATATTTTAAAATTTGTTCATTTAATATGATTTTAATGAACCTTCCGGATTTACTTCGCATCCAAATTTACCTTCCTGACTAGTAGAAACAGACAACAGACACTCCTGAGTCAAAAAGGACATATCAATTCATAGACCTTTGTTTAAGTAATTACAGGGTTTCTCACCCTCTTTAAAATGAAATGAGGGACCTTAAAACGACATGTACCTAACCTTAATTCACTCGTTATAATGACTTATTAGAAATGCCAATTGAAGCCAGTGTGATCGATCATATCAAATACACACACTTTATCGGCATTTTGATAATTTGTAAAAATGATAACAAATGGAGCAAGCATAGCTCAATTGATCACATTCTCGGGTCCAGACCAAAAAATCCTAAACAGTCCCCATGGCAGCTTTTTGGTTTGCTATCATCTGAATGAGACAGTAAGAGCACAGCCACAATAAAAAACATTACACAAAGCTCCTGGTGAGTCTGTCTTCCATGTCTAAACTTTTCTGTGCAAAACATCTGGTTGGTTGGTTAGTTCATTGCCATTATAGGTCGCTTTTTACAATTTTTCAGTTATCTCACGACATGGCAGCAGGAGGTAACCAACCTCTTAAACATAGTGGTGCAACCCGGGAATCGAAACCAGATTGTCAGCGCCGCAAGCCAAGCGCTTAACCACTACACCAAGCCTGCCCCCTCAAAACATCTGGCAAATGCTGTCAGCAAATATGTAAAACAATCTTGATGCGATGGAAATGTAAATGAAATAACAAAAACCGTGTAATAATTCTCTTAGATGTTTTTATACAAAAATACCAATGTAACTTTTCTATGCACCATATTTTGAAACATTTATTTTCACAACTTTCCCTTTATAGAACTTTCTCAAAAGCCTTATGATAATCATTTCACACTCATAAATGTGAGAATAGTGAAGGGTGTCAGAATGATAACAAAAACTGACTGAAATAGTACATGGAATATGCGAGAGACAGCCAAAAATGAGTAGAAATAAATTCCAATCATCCCATAAACAATGCAGTCCAGTGTTAAAGTAATGCAAATAGCAAGTTTGAAATATATTGTAATACTGACAACATTTGCAAAATTTTTATGATGAAAAAAAAAATGAATATTAATTACTGCTCATTATGTGTAAAAGCACCTTTCAAAGCTGTGTATCACTAAACTTTACAAAAACAAGGAGAAATCAAGTAGTCAGGAAAATTTGAATTTAACATTTCTCCTTTGACATCGTTATGTCATATGCACAGAGACTTTTATTTTTTTGAGATACCATGTTAGTAAACATGACTTACATGGGCTGGGAATTTATAGATGACTTTGGGGACGAATCCAGCTTTATCTTCTTTAGGTTGAAGTCCGACGATGAGACAGAATTCGAACAATTGTGGATAGATCTGCGTCTGAATCTGCCGCGACTTTCTGATGCTCTTACTCTGGAAACAAATATTGTGATAGACATTTATCTATATGCAAAAATATCTTGCTCTAGTAATAAATATTGTGATAGACATTAATATATATATATATATAATTCCATTTGTTATGTATTTTTTTATGTTTAACTTAAGAGGGGGGGGGGGGGGGAATGTGAACCTCTTATAGAAAATATAATTCTTTATATTATTCAATGTTTGTTTTTATATTTGAAAAATGAACACCATTTGTAAAAACAACTACGATTTCAAGTGCACAGGAGTGTTCCACTTTAAACATGTCCTTGTGGCCACAATACATATGTACAAGTCGATGCTATATTGATCAGACAATGTTTATTTTTAACTCTACATTTCAGAAATTTTTCATTTCTCAAAATCATAAAACTTCTGTTGTAGTATTCTTTTTTAACTGCCAAGTACTGTATTTAATTGTTGAAAAAGGAAATTAAGAATTTTACAAAATTTTTCCTTAGGAAGGTGGGCCCATATACCTGTTAACCACAGTTGTCACTTCAACTAACCATCCTACACAGGTACCACAACTACAGGGATTTCAATATGAGCCGACAACCTGCGAAATTCTGCCACATCAAATGACGGAAATCACCGGTTTGAATTTCCTCTGATTTCGAATTTATTACTCACATTCGTGCATACAGCACTCAAAATGATAAGACTAAATTTTTAAATCACCTCCTCAAATAATTCTTATGGCAAATCTTGCAACTGCATTACAATAAAATATTTTCAATGTCTTTTGTGTGCTTATTCATGTATGCATTGCATGTCCATGACCACTTCTCTCACATATCTGAATCAGACATCATCTATCCTTTCTTTTGTAAAAAAATTTTCTTATATATATCTATGTTTTTACGAAAGAATAAATAAACAAAATAAATCTTTTTTCCTCAGCCTAATTTATGATTCTACACGTTTATAAGAAAAATTCCTCTTCAAATTTTGTCATGAAAAATTTCAACAAAATAATATCACAGTGGATAATTCTGACCACTTTGTACCTACCGTGTTCCTTCTCACCACACCGCAGTGATTAATTCTTTTCTCTATCTCCTTCAGATCAACCAAACTGTCCTCGTCACCTACAAATTAATTCAAAATAAATTATGATGTGTGCAACAAACACTTTACTTTTTATTCTGTTTTTGGTATTCAAATACAGAAACATTCTGTGTAACTATTTGTTGATTAGGAAATTGTCAAAGTGATAAAAGGCCCCACTATCTGACCTTGACCATTGACACAGTAAATGTAAAGGCATGTTCCATCTATTATGTGAAATATGGAACATTTAAAATGAAAACTATTTGAGTTATCACATCACATCTAAAGTGTTGATGGAAGACAGACAGACTGATGTGATTCCTGTAGGACACTAACATAAATTCAAGGCCCTGGTGGATTTGATCATGAAATAAGATGTGTTTGTGACACACAAATGCCCCAAAATGTTGACCAATAGAGAGCAAAATTCTATTAGTTTCTCTAAATGGATGAACATACTAGGAAGGGACAAATGAAGAGATGAAAAAAGAGGTAGACAGAGGGACAAGTAAAACAAGAGGCCCAAGTGGGCCTATATCGCTCACCTGAGTACCTAGATTATCAGTCATGCATGAAGGAAGAATTCATTTATTTTTGCATTAATGTGACTAAGTCAACTCAGATGTTGAAAATATGTCAAATTTTATTTCAGGCTAGAATAAAAAACAACACTTTTTTGCACATCCATTCAGGTGATTTTGATATTAAGCATTTCCTTTGTCTCTGCAAGAAGTCATTCAGGGCAACAAGTTAGTCATTTTCTTTAGGTGGGGCCTTTTGTTGACTGATTTCAAGTCTGGGTCATGAACAACAATTGTTTCAAATATTGTCCAGATCTAACTTAAAATTGCCTAATTTCATATGTTGAGTGTTGAGAAACATCTAAAAACTTATTTAGATGTGTAAAGAAATGAAAAAAAAATTTTGACCACAGCTGGATTTGAACCGCTACTCTCCATATTTCAATTACCAAGTGGTATATGTACTATTGTGAGAACTGCTTTTTAGACATGGTGGCATTATCTGTTAACCAATTTGGATGAAATTTACCAAATTGATAGAGGACTTTTAGTACTTCATGTATTCCATGTTTCATTAAAATCTTTCATGTGGTATAACAGCAGAAGTGAAAAATGTGATTGAATTGTTCCTATACACCCTCATTTGGAAGTCTTAAAAAATTCATAGAAAATCCAAAAATTGAGATATTGACAAAATTCTTTCAAAGTAACAATCCTTACCATAATTATGATCACAATAGTCCATAAGAAATCATCATTATCAATTAACTAGGAAATATCACACTTTTTTCTGCATTGAATCACCAAGTCCAAAGAAATGTCAAAAAAAATTCTAAAATTTGATCTTGGAAGGGAACCAAAATGACAATACATCTTCACTCATCCCTCTAGATCATTTCTATGCATTATGTTTGTCTCAGTATACAGCCCGTATGAAAAAGAATATTGCTAAACGAGGGAACTCTTTTGTGACCTACTCTTGACTATGGTGGCGCCACCTGTAAAGAGGTCTGGACGAAAACAACAGAATTTGAAGAGGATGATAAGTGACTTATTTCTACCAAGATTTATTAAAATCCTTCAAACAGTTTTGTAGAAAAAGTTGAAAATGTGAAAAATGGCCAACCCCCCCCCCCCCCCCCTCCTTTTTTTTTTGGAAGTCTTAAACGTAAAATTCCTATTTCATATGTTGAGTGTTGAGAAACATCTAAAAACTTATTTAGATGTATAAAAAAAAAAAAAAAATTTTTTGACCACAGCTGGATTTGAACCGCTACTCTCCATATTTCAATTACCAAGTGGTATATGTACCATTGTGAGACCTACTTTTAGACATGGTGGCATTATCTGTTAACCAATTTGGATGATCCGCACAAAAAACAAAACCTTTGAAAAGGACTATGAGTACTTGCATCCTACCCAGTTTTATCACAATCCTTCAAGTTGTTCTGTAGATCAAGTTGAAGATATGAAAAATTGTCCCCCCCCCCCCCCCCCTTTCTTGGAAGTCTTAAAAAATTCATAAAAAATTCAAAAATCGAGATATTGAAAAAATTCCTTCGCACCAGCATTCTTTACCATAGAAATGATTAAATGAAACCAAATGAATGCATCAATGTTTGCTAAAAGAAAATAATAACTCTTTAATGCATTAAAATAACAAAGTCCAAAATAAAAATGAAAAAACGTCAAAAATTTGATTTCGGAATGGAACAAAAAATATCAACACTTCTTCCCATATGCCTCTAAATCATTCCTATGCAGTCAGTTTGTCGCTGTATGCACCCGATCTGAATAAGAAGTTTGTCAAAGGAGGGTACCCTCTGTGACCTACTTTTGTCTGTGGTGGTGCCACCTGTTCATGGATCCTGACAAAGATGACCACATTTGTCGGGGACCTTGAGTATTTGATGCATGCCAAGTTTCATTGAATTCCAGCAAGTGGTTCCGAAGAAAAAGTTCAAACTGTGAAATGTTTACACCAATTATCCCATCCCCCTTTTTCTTGAAAGTCTTAAAAAATTCATAAAAAATCCAAAACATAAAATATTGAAAAATTTTCTTCGCAGTAGTATTTCTTACCATCAAAATGATCAAATTAAACCAAATTAATGCATCAATGTTTACTAAAAGAAAAAAATACCTCTTTTCTGCATTAAAACTACCAAGTACAAAAAAACGTCAAAAAAACATCAAAAATTTGATTTCGGAACGGAACCAAAAATAACAACACTTCTTCACACATCCCTCTAGATCATTCCTATGCATTCGGTTTGTCTCTGTATGCCCCCGGTCTGAAGAAGAAGTTTGTCAAAGGAGGGTACCCTCTTTGACCTACTTTTGCCTGTGGTGGCGCCACCTGTTGATGAATCCGGATGAAAAACTACAACACTTGTAGGGGACCATGAGTACTACATGCTTATCAAGTTTCATCAAATTCTGTTCAGTGGTTCTGGAGAAGAAGTCGAAAATGTGAAAAGTTAACGACGGACGACAGACGACGGACGGACGACGGACGGTGATTGATCACAATAGCTCACTTGAGCCTTTGGCTCAGGTGAGCTAAAAAGTCTTACCCATTTGTGAGTAAGGGGTATACAAAACACAAAATGACAGTTAGTTATTATATATAAATTACAACTCTCCAAACTTGAAGCAAAAAAAACAGCTTAACAAAGACTGCTACCTGATACTCTGTCAGTCTGTTGTTCGTCTTGGGTCTTTTCTTCTGGCCTCATATGACGCAAGACAGCAAAGGCTGTGTTGATCTTCATCTTCACCTGAAAAAAATAATAAACTCAAATCTATACATACTCTATCAACATGTAAAACTGACAATAAATTAATTGACCCTTTCTCATAAACTGCATGTCTAGTGTTTGGTGGTAAAAGCAGTTCATTCCCGTGAAAATTTTGAAATCATAATCAGGTACTGATTGTGTTTTATATATCGTTTTGCAGTAACAGTCATGATTCCTTCCCACAATACATCAGTCCTACAGTTACTGTGAAAGGGTCTATACGTATTCCAAAAAAGAAGTGCAAACTCCATCATCATACATGTGCAATTATTATCAAAAGTACTTGATATACGACTAATTGAAAAGAAAATGCAAACAGGAATTTTAAATTCCATTAAAGTTTTTGTTACATTAATAAATGCAATAACTTATAACAAACATGTATGCCGAGATGGAACTGAAAGAGTAACAATGTCTAACTTTTTGAACTGGCATTCGCAGAACTGATCAAAATTGAACTATTTCATTTACTGTTACAGTATTAATTTCAAATCTAGTTGTATGTACTTTTCTACATTTCTACAACCACTAAGTGGGTCTGTCTGTATACTTAATAGAATATTATGATAGTAACTACATACATGTATTTATCAAAGTTCAATGTCAGAAGAAATACTATTTCTGTCTATAATGACTACCATTCTGTCCTGTCAATACTTTAAATAATAAGTACTGAATTTGTTCTGATTGTATACAAAATACCTATTAATTTGCCATTTTACGCATTAGATCACGAAGTAATACGTATAGCGAATACGAACCGAGATGGATCCTCGAATATGTTGAATTACTTTTCAAAGAACGAGACAAATGGAAGAGAGTTATATTCCTAATAAGTTGCTGAAGGAAAATTAGAAAGAGTCAATAAAGACGTCCTTACTCCATATGGCATGAAACAGAGTCTGTTACTGATAAAAGGTATTTGCACATGGAAATCTGAGTACTAATAGCAACAAGAACAGGATTTATTGCATTCCCTTTGGAATATTATAAATGATTAAAATAATTTCACTTATATAGGGACAGGACCTGGCTGAATGAAGCACATCAACTTCCCATTCAATAATATACATGTATTATATGATTAGACTCTACATGTATTTCTTTCATGTCATAAAGCTATCTTGTACATTATGATTAAATAATTAGCAACCCCTAAAGATAGTATGGCCAGAGTGCAAAGCAGCATGGTAACTCCGAAAAAAAAAATCAAGCTTAAAATATGGATCTTAAGGATAATTATCAAATTTTTTTTAATGTTGTAATATTCCTACATGCAAAATATGAAGTCAAAATTACTTCCCAATTCTGAGACTTTGCTGAAACCTTAGATTTAACCATAATGATGATGGAGAAAAAGGCATAATGGATCTATAGACTCAAGTTACTTTGCAATTTGACCTAATATGGCACGATGATACTCTGATTATTCTCTGAACCATGACCAACAGACAAAGACAAAATACACCAACACCTGACATCACATACATTCACTGACTGCCTTGACAACAATACACAGACGAAGTACACAAATATGGTAATTCTTTGATCTCTAAAGGAAATTTAATTATATTTTAACTGAATGCAAAAAAGGGGCCTAAATGGGACTATATTGCTCACCTTGTGTGTATGAGAAACTTAGAAAGTATCAGAATGTTTTATGATGAGTGTATCACTTTCAAAAATCTTATTTCAAAATCAAACCTAAAAAAAAAAACTCTTCATGTCATTCTAGGACACATTGTTTTTCATTCTAAGAAACTGGTCTTAAATTTTTCTTTACAAGAGACTCTACCTCTCTGGACCTACTTTGTCACCCCATGCACCAATCCCAGGCAGATCATATAGTCAAAAGAGCAATAGTACTTGTTAGGGACATTAAGTTCTTCATTCAAGACAGTTTCTATTAATACCTTTGTATTTGTTCTGAAAAAGTCCATTAAAGCTATATACATGTTTAACAATCAGTTTTGCTCCTCCATTCCTTTCTCTTTTTTTATCTTCACAAACATTTGAAAATAAATGAAAAATTTATATTTTGCAAATTCTTTACAGTTACAAAATAAACAGACATGCAGTCAGGACCAAATTATAACTTTCAGTTTACAAGGTTTTCGAGGTTTTGAATTTCCAGTTACTGAAATTCCTCTGCATGTGTCAAAATCATTTGCAATAAATCTTCCAAAGTCACATAAACTTCAATCTAAGTACATGGTTTTGCAATAGATGGATATCTTCTCAGAATTTGACAAAGCTAATGTAAAGAAGACCAGGGGACAAAGAATTTGTGGAAAAATAAAACCTGGAGCTTACCTGTTGCTGATGAAACATTGAAGTCTTCCTCTTAAACAAAGAGAGCAAGAGAAAGAAAGAAAGAAAGAAAGAAAGAAAGAAAGAAAGAAAGAAAAAATTTTATAGAATATATATTGGTCTCTCAAATACCCAATGAAGACACTATGTAAAACACAAACATTCGATGCCACATGATGACGCATGCATTCTGGACAAATTGTGACTCATAAAGGACACAAATCCTAACAACTAATGCAACATGATCACATACAAGCTGAAGAAAATGATTATCAAAAATCAAAAAGGTCACGATAACGAGCAATGGAATGTCCATGAGTTGATGGATCAAGATTTTCTGAAAAACCGTCTTAGAGGAAACATTCATGCTAGTTTCAATAGTCTAATTGAATCAATCAAAATTCTAGAAAAGAAAATTTAGAATCTAAAACTAAACTGAAAATTACTTTTTCTATTAGATTTTACCCTCAAATAGTACCTAAACATCAACAGTCAGAAAAGTGGCATCGTCTTATTTTGTCCAGAGCTGCACATGACAAGTAAAGAAGTCTTGCATAAAAAAAAAAATTTAAATTGACGAGAAAAAAATTTAAAACTAGACTCTAGGACATATATCAAGTAAAATCTTCCATGGGGAAGTTGTTGTATAATAAATGAAAGACACTTTTTTAATAAATATTTGGCCGCTTTGCTATATAAAATTCATGCTAATGTGACCAATCATGAAAGTAGATTACATCTGCCAGCAGATGCAACAATAATATTAATAATCAAATTTGAACATATATCATAAATTTATTAAATAATTTTCAGAATTAAATTTGAGAAATATATTTTAAAAAATTACTACAAAGCCCTATATTGTACATATAGCCTTTTCATGGTATCACGCAAAAAAATGTATAGATGTGTGTAATCATGACTATTAATTTTTTAATTTGATTTGCTCTTACAATTTATAACGTTAGCAAGGATTTTACAAAGCTCAAAATTCAACATTATTAACCTCACTTGATAAAGGCCAAGTGACAGAAAATTCGCAAAAAGGGTGTCTATCATCTATTAATCTCTGATACATAAATTTCCCTCCAGCCCAATTTTTCATTCTTTTTCCTCGTAAAACTGTGAGCCCTTCCTTTGACAGTTAGCAACAGAGTAATGAAGTTGGCTGATGAAGCAATCTCTAAAAGAAAACTTGAAGTGAAAGTTCAAACGGATGCTTTGAATAATGAAAAAAAAATCTAAAAAAAACCTAGAGCTTACCCGCTGCTTAACAAACAAGAGGATCTTCTTTTTAAGAAATAAAGAACGATGTTACCACATTTTCAAAAATCAATATGGAATTTATATATAATTCTCCCTTGTATACAATTGACTCAGATGCTATATTAAACACAAACACACACATCTGATGTAATATAATTACACGTGCAGGCTGACAAATTAAAATGTTCACTACAGTCCGGTTGGAACTTTGAATGCCCACTGTCCACAGTGGGCATTCCACCTGAAATTTCAGTGGGCATTAGGAGTGGACATCTACCTGAGCTATCAAGCTGTCCACTTATCTGTATGTTAATTCTAACTGGCTCTTACAAGAATGTCCACTATGTCCAGTGGACATTTTTAATGCCCACTCTAAAAATGCCCACTGTCACCAGTGGGCAAATTAAGTTCCACCCGGACTGTACTGTATTGCGAGTCGCAAAGGAAAAGAATTTATATGGACCTGCTCAGTAAAATACTCCATGATTTGACACAGATTTGACAAAATGGGTTTACTACTCCAGTGTGTGGGAAATTTACAGGACATTTGTCTGGTAAAGCTCAATATCTTAATGAAACGATAGTGAAAGTTTTACCTGACCAAGCCATTTTTTACCAGAAAGAAGGTGGGTTTCGGAAACAATTGTGCACTACACATCATAAAGGTAACCCAAGCTTACAAACAGTATGTGACTCAATCTCTAAAAACCATGCAGTGTGAGGTAATTTGGTAATTTGTTCAGCAAAACAATCTATTTATAGTCTATCAATAAAAATTTGCAACTGCTGGAGAATCGCCAAAGCAAGGTTTCGGATAACTCCTACCAGCGCTGTACAAGAATTTCTGACAACTTTTTCAAAAATAATTATGATAAGTATACCATCCTGCAGTGCATTATGTTTTCAGTGAAGATTAAGACAGTTAGGTTTGTTACATAATTTTTCAAAATTTTTAATTCTTCTCACTCCTAAATAGTAAGAGATATACAATCAGTAAAACATAATCTTATAAAGAACTTTGCTTGTAGAACCTGTTGTGAAAGTTTCAAAAGTGGGGCTTATTAAGTGAAAATTCTAAAAGAGAAAGTTTAAAAACTTTATTGTCTCACTTAAAAACTGAATCTGAATGAGGAAACACATTTTATGTATTCAACAAATTCACTTAATATTTTTTCAATTAAAGCTCTTTAGAAAATAAAAAACAATCTGAAAATTAAACAATTATAGGAAGTATTTGTTTCCTTTATAATACATTAAATGTAATCAATCATTGATATAGATATTTTTACTTAGCATCCGGCATGAAGTTACTCATTAATAGTCATCAAGAGGTCAGTATGTGACTAGGAAGAAGAAGAAATTTATCACAATGACAAAACACATTTAGTCGATAAAATAAGGAAGAAATCTAACACATAAAATACGAGACTAAAATCTTCATAAATTAATCATTTGTTTCTCAGGCTGATTTATTCACCGTATTTCCATTATTTATGGCTGCATTACTGCAAGAATTTCAAATTCCATCTGCATTTTTACATTCATTTCCATTAAAAAAATACCCATCAGATGTAAATGTGCTTTCTCAAGAACAATTGGCCTGAGAAACAAAACATTAACTTTTTCTGGCCTAGCATATACAAGACATACATTTATTACACACGAGTAAACTAACCTTGTCTTCCTGCTATTGAGTATATGGAAGCACAAAAAGAAAATGTATATTGTAGATCATTCAAGCAATCAAACAAGCTGATGTTTATTAGGCAATAACAAATATATCTGTGTTTTTGCACACTGACCAATGAAATACTTTGACAGTTGACCCTTATTTCATATCAGAATTATCACTTTTACCAATCCAGAATTTCTGTGTTTCCTTAAATTGGGTTGGTTTTTTTTTCTTTTTTTTTTTTGGTTTTTTATTAACTTAAAATATTCAAGATTCAAGAGATAAAGATTCAGTATTATAATTTTGATATATGTACAAATTTTAATAAATACTTTAAGAAAGAATAGGAATAAATGTGTTTCTCTTAAAAACTTGTTTTAAAGCTCTTGAAAGCAAAAATTTGAGCATAAATATGTAGGTTATTTTCAAATCTTAATAATATGGTACTGTTATAACTGAATAAGTGGAAGAATATCACTAATGAAAATGATAATTGAAAAAAGAAAAGCCTACTGACTTTTCCTAGCATTTTTTCAGCCTGTTGGCAGAAACACAGGTATTTTCCGGCCCTTGTGTTAGTTTTAATAGAATGTAATTTTACAATGAGGGGATTAACACGATTCAGAAAGTTTTTTTATGGAAACTACACATGGAAAACATTAAAAACATTTCTTATTATAAAACACATCTTTCAGATACCTCATTCAGTATTTAATTCAAGATGGTTAAATCTGGGGTTCGATTAATCTACTGTTTCAGAAAGGCACATATGAATGTCTCCTATTTCAATTTTTAAGAAATATAGTGAGGACTAGGTTTCCTTCATTCACTATCTTAATCCTTTACTTTATGTAAACATGGTAAAAGTCTGATCAACTGTCGAGTGCTGGAATACCGGCAGTTTGATAGGTTAGAAACTTGTCTCCTGACAGAAAGGTCCCGGCTGATGACTCATCAGGGTCTCGTCTTTTGGGCGAGATGGTAAAAACTAAAGTCCTGTGTCAGGATAGATGTGACACATAAAAGATCTGGTTTGTTCCCAGGGTATGTGCATTGCATCAGACGGATGCCGTCACCAAAATCTTGGTGTGACATAAAACACAAATTTATCAAAATAAGAAAGCAAACCATGAACTCTAAGTCTGGGGTGAGTTTTACTAAAGGTCATAAGCCCAAACGTAGACGGAAACTTTCTGACTAAATTCACGCTTACTTCAACTGAATTTTTCTTGAAGTCTATGCTCATATATAATTACATTGATAATCGATGTAAAAGGTGTACGTTATGTTTGGAACTATTTAGGGATGAGGCAAATATTTCTTAGCAAAGTTTACGTCTACGTCTACATTTGGCCTTACGACCTTCAGTGAAACTCAACACTGATACTGTAGTTTGCCCAAACTTAAGTATATAGTATATATTCACTTTTCACATTTCCTTTAATTTATATCAGTTTCCATAAAAATGTTATACCACACATTTACTCTACTTCAGATTCTAACACCTACCTGACCGATAGATAACTCTCTATTACAAAAGACGAAATGCCTGTACATTGAGATTTTTTTGCTTAAGAACACCCTGACACTGAGCAATCTTTCCACTAAGTGCTGCCGGTAGACGCTCATACTATTTATAAGACTACAAGGGTACGACAGAAAATTACAAACAATACATGTAGATTACATTTTGTTAATGATCAGGAAGAGAAAACTTCTCTTCACTTCATAAAGCCCAGAGAGGGTGCTTGTATGGGCCGATGTGGGTGATGTTAAATACCATTAGGACTCATAGGTCAACATTAACCAATACAATTTTTCACAATAAGTGGGAAAAAGAAGGGGTTAATTTGATCAACATACTTAGAAATTCTGGAAATATATTTCTGAGTCTAAGTTTAATGCATTCAAATACAGCATGTAAAAATATGATGCAATTTTCATAAATATCTTGGGATTTTCATCATTCTCACTGGAAATATATTATGAAGCCTTAGTTTAATACACTGAAATACAACACACAACACTATCATGCAA
Organism: Pteria penguin; assembly: GCA_035048485.1. NCBI lineage: Eukaryota > Metazoa > Mollusca > Bivalvia > Pterioida > Pteriidae > Pteria > Pteria penguin. Next base: position 32,829,160 of record CM068591.1, on the reverse strand, counting down.
TTTTCATTAATGTCTAGGAAAGCTCGTTAGTGGCTAGCACATTAGTCATAAATTTTATGGAGGGAATTTCCATAAATCAAATTATTCAGAATTAATCAAATAAAGAAAAATCTATATTTCTATTACTATGCATTACTTACATTCTGTAATTTCTTCCAGTTGTTTCTGGCTGATTCTGAACCTCTTTTTGGTTTTCCTGCTGGCTTCAATTTCTTCAGTTGCTTCAGAAGTGCCTCACTCAATGGTCGACAAATCTATTGAACAACAAATCTTCTATTTGATTTCAAGATTCTCTTGAAGTGTTTTCAAAAACATACAAATGGTTTCAATTCATTACAAGACCGATCTGTGAAAAAAGTGCACTTTTGGTTTTTGCTAACTCTTTGATAGCACAGGGTAATCACCACTAGAGTTGCTATTCACAGCAGATTTTACAAAAAGTGCTGCATTGAAAGCAACCTCTGGTAGTTTTCATAAATGTCCTGTAGATTTTCTTAAAAACTTAACATTGATATGAAGGAAAACAGGAAATTATAGGAAAATGTCAGGTGGCTTCTTATGCCATTTCTTAAACTCTGTTACAGCACACATTTTTTTTATATAAAAAATTCATTTACTAATTTGCTGATGATATCTGCCTGATGCAATCACACAGAAATTTAGACCTATACAACTCATGAAACTGAAGCATTGACATGGGACCTCCGTTTCTATGCTCTCTTCTGAAATACAGGACACCATCAAACAACAAGTGCGACTTGTCTGTCACAAACCAAGTACCGGTACCATACCAATTGGCAATGAACTATACTGGCACAAATATCATACACACCTACATGTAGCTGAAAAAATTCATAAAGATATAGTTACTATATTTCCTCGCAAAGCATTTTTACATACCATTTTATTAAATTCATACAAACACTTCAAGAATTTAATCATTGGCTACCCAGGGTGTGGTTTAGTGGATGAGGTGCTCATCTCGTGAACAAAAGGTCCCAGGTTCGACTCCAACTGTGGGCACACCAACGTCCTGTCTTTTAGATGAGACAGTTAATACTAAGGTCCCATGTCATGGTAAGCGTGACACATGAAAGATCACTCAATGCTTCTGGTGGGTCTGTTTGCAAAGGTATAAATTTCCATGATGGCAGATGCCTGTCACATATACATGAAATAATTATGGAGTGACATAAATATATCATCAATCAATTAATGTATCAACTATCCTGGGTAGGTATTGCGGTGTTTTATATGTGAGCATACACCATCATTCACGATACAAATTTCATACAAAAGAAATACTTTACCCCAATAGTAGGGTCTAGTGATTTGGTCTGTTCATGGCCCAGCAACCGTTTTCGCTGGCGGTATGGAACTGCGTATCCGGTTTTGTCCACATAAATATCACAGTCCGTGTCGTCACGGAAACCAGTGAGAGAATCTGGGTCTACATATATAGGACTTCCCATGCCAGTGTCAGTTGGAATGCATTCTGCACTCAAGCTTCTCCGCAACCCTGTCTTCAAAGACGGCTGATTGTTCAGATCCCAGTGTTTAATTTTATCTAAATCTAATCCATCACTAATATCCTCATAAATTTGAAACTTTTGGGGTGAAGTTGGTTTTGTAGGTACAACCGGTTTGGGTTTATCACTTTTTGGTGTACTTTCCACAAATATTAGTCCCGAAACCGTGACTGGACGAGGTTTAGGAGGGGGAGGACGATCTGGTTTTTTGCTTTTCAGAGTCCCATTTGTTGCTGTAAGGTCTGTCGAAAAAGATTTTTTGTGTATTCTTCTATAGACCGGGGACTCTTCTTTATCTTCACTACCAAATTCATCAGGGACATGTTCATAATGAGGAACTGCTGGAGAAGCTTCAGATTTCAATTTTACTCGCATATATTCGTCATGCGCCCCTGTCCTCGGTGGTTTTTTCGGTGGTGCTTTCGCTGGACTTCCCAACTCACTTTTCAGCGCAACAAGTTCCTTATCTAAATCACTTCTCCTGCTTTTGTCCAATGCTCCATAGTTTGCATTTTCAGAAGGTGTCATCAAATTTTTATCTATTATCTCAAACTTCCCTTTATTCTTTATATCCCATGCTTCACAGTAGGAATTCTCACTTCCAGTACTCGTGTGTTTTGGAGATTTGATCTCAGAGTTAGAAGTATTTGGTAAGTTTGAAACATGTTTAGGTGACCTTTGATCATCGTCAAGGTTGCCACTAGGTGGCCTCGATCTAGGGGTGGGAAAATGTTTTGGGGATTTTTGGTCATCGTCAAGATTACTGCTTGGTGGTCTGGATCTCGGCTTGATGGCAGGAGGTGAGGGTTTCGCTGGAGAAAAAGTTGAAGCACTTTCAAACATTTGGGTCCTCTTTTGAACAACATTTGAAGAATTTTGACTTACACTATTATCATTTCCCATTTCACCTTCCTTTACTCCACTCTTTGGTCTAGTAACAACATTCGGAGTTTTCAATTTAACGTCTGCTGCATTAAAACTTTTCTTTTTAATCACAGGTTTCTCTGGAGGTATCTTTTTGGGGCTGAGATCTCTAGGTCTGGGTTTTGGATGATTTGCTTCCGCAGAGTTCTGAAGTCTACTCATCATTTTAGCTACAGTAGGTCCTGTTGAGGTTTCACTTTTTGGCCGAGAACAATCTGATTTTTCACTTTCATCTGCTGTACCTTGAGAATTCACTAAAGTTAAAGGTCTAGGTTTGTAAGGACTCGTAAACGTATAGTTACTTTTCTTTCCTGAGTCATCGGTTGTCTCAGTCTTACCAGAGGGATTTTCAAACATTTTCATAATGTTCTCTTTCCTCCCCACCGGCAGCTGGCGTAAGGAGGCAGAGGAACATTCTTCATCCGCCATTTTGAGGTTTAAAGATCATGTGACATCAGGGAGATCCATCTTCACTGCAAATTCTGCAAAACAAGAGTTGATAAATTATTTCATGTTGATTTCATATTTTTCTAAAATGTAAACCTATCTGATACATATTTCCATGATTTGAAAGTCAAGTCACTTACATTTGTAATATTTATTATACATTTCATAGTGAAGTACCATACTTTCAGATATCCAAAACCCATTTACAATGTATACTTTAAATTAAACACATTAATGCCTTTGAAAACTGATAGACTGCGACCTCCAAGATGATAAAAATTGCTGGTCAATTCAGCAAGTCTGTAAAAAAGTGAAATTGACTGACTAAACTCCCAATGTCTGTTGTAACCAGTACTTTCATTCTTTTAATCAGTTAATTTCAGATGTCAGAAATTGAATGAGAATAGAATGAATTTGAAGAATTTCAAAATTTTTTTCAGATTGATAAACTCTTATTAAAATTTTGTACTGATAGGTTTAAACAGTTTTCACCATCTCAGAAATACAAAGTCATTTTACATGTATGCATTTAGGTAAGGAAGCGCTACCAAATTTCTCTTTCTGCTGAAACAAATACCAGTACACTATATTTTAATTCTAGTTTTAAAAACTAAATTCAGAGCTTTGTATTTTCATGGGTTTTGGCTATTTCTTTACATTCAGTTTGCTACATGTAATAATCTCAAAATGCATACATATCTTTTAGACATCCATTGTCCAATCTAATTAAAATTTATCGCATGCAAGAAATGCCATGATTGGCCAAAAAAAAACAAAACTGAATATCAAAATGCCTGAAAAGTCAATGATGGTGTTGTGATTCAGCTGGAAAAAATTGATTAATTGGATAGGTTAACTGATTGATTATCGATTAATAATTGATCTTTAAATTATGTATTCTATTGTAAATTTGTGAAACATTCATCTTTAACTTATCATATAAAATCCTGATGTGTACATTGTTGCATATTGTACCCATCCTTGATCTGAAGTATGAAAAGTTTGGTTTGTGTTAGTGCAGTACTAAAAGACTGCTCTTTAACATACATTTATGAAAAGAATTAGGCTTAAAAAAAAAATCTTTGTCTCCTGTAACCCGACCAACCCCTCAAAATGGCGCCGACTCTGATTTTTTTTCGCCATTTACAAGCGCCGCCATTTCCGGAATCAAAATTCCAGAATCGGTTTTCTGAAACTTCACATTGTTGTTATTTACAGTGTTTCTAAAACATATATGGCGACCCCCATGGCATCAAGCCTCATCGTTCATGATGAATTATGTTGAACAATACGTTTTATTATACATTATGTATGTCCATCTGAATGTCAAGACATTTTCCTTAAAAAAAAAAAAAAAGAAAAGCCTACCTATCGACCCTATCTTTTTAGGTAATTTTACAGGAAACAAGCAAATTTTATTTTTTGGCCTTATAACAATACAAAATGGGTAAGGACTTGAACACACTTCTATTTTGGGTACAAGGGCTGATTGATATGTTTGTGAGCCTCCTATTGAAGGGGGTACACAAAGATGTTTCTTTTTAAGTCCTACTTTTCTCTCTGACTATACATGTATAAGGCCATGTACCCAAGGACTGGTCTCATCTGGTCAGTTCATATCGACAAGGTAGCACTCTAAAGTAAACAAGACAAGTGGCTTTTGCAATATGGACAAAATCTGTGAAAGAGCAATGATCCCATATTTGTATACATTTTAAAAATGTTTAACAACTAAGGATATCCATAATGATATGGTAGCAACACTAGGGAAAGATACCCCTTCATGTGCTACACTGAAAAGGTGGGTTGCAGAATTTTAGTGTGACAGACAGAGCCTTGAGGATGACTACCGTCCTGGAAGGCCTGCCATTGTTGCAACCCCAGAAATGGTCAATAAAGATATTGTTATGACTGACAGACGAGTTACAGAAAGATATATAGTCAGTACAGTTGGCATTTCACAGGAAAGAGTACATTCCATTTTGATAGAGGATCTTGCAATGAGAAAGCTTTCGGCCCTGTGGGTACCAAAACTTCTGACAGTTGATCAGAAGCTCACCAGGCACACATTATCACGTGCTAATCTTAACCTTTTTGAGGAAGATCCTGCCAAGTTTCTTCAGAGATTTGTCTATATGGATGAAACATGGGTCCATCATTTTACCTCAGAGGCCAAACAACAATCAAAGCAATGGAAGCACCCCGGCTCTCCCAAGCCAAAGACAGCAAAGACTGTTCCATCAGCTGGGAAGGTTATGACCTTGGTTTTCTGGGATGCAGATGGTATTTTGCTCATAGATTATCTACAAAAGGGACAAACAATCAATGGCATATACTATGCTTCACTTCTGTCGCAATTACTGGAAAATATTAAACTTAAGCACCGCAAAAAGCTCACTAAAGGTGTGTTGTTCCATCAGAACAATGCTCCTGTTCACTAGCCTGTCATTGCCATGGCTGCCATTCACGTTTGTGGCTTTAAATTGATTGAGTATCCACATTATTCACCTGATCTCCCTCCATCAGACTTTCATCTATTTCCAAAACTGAAAACAGCTATTTCCGGTACCCTTTTTCAGTCTGATAATGACGTCATGCATGCAGTGGATGTCTTTCTGAATAGCCTTAAACACCACTGGCAAAAGTGTATAGATACTGAAGGAGATTATGTTGAAAAATAATGCAATATGTCCAACAAAATTCAAATCTTTTATGAGGCTCACAACATATCAATCAGCCCTCATATAACGCTTCACAAACTCCTACATAACAAAATAACATTAGGAAGTAAAAATAATCAACAAATATGAGTATTTTTCTGACATATTTTGTACAATGAGGAAAAAAAACCTGACATAATGCATGATGATGTCACACAGAAAGAAATTGTTGGACTTCCACATCAGACACTGAAGACTAAGTCTGCTTCGGGTGGGTCAAGTCACTTGACATGTTAAAAACAATACACTACAGTCCAGTTGGAATTTTGAATGCCCACTGTCCACAGTGGGCAGTCCACCCGAAATTTCAGCGGGCATTAGGAGTGGACATTTACCTGAGCTATCAAACTGCCCACTTACCTGTATGTTGATTTCAACTGGCTCTTACAAGAATGTCCACTGTGTCCAGTGGACATTTTTAATGCCCACTCTAAAAATGCCCACTGTGACCAGACTGTACTGTATGTTGACTTTGCCAAAAGTCATAGCTTACTAAAATCAAGACAATGTAGATAAGAAATGCCATCCATTTTTGTTTTCAATTTGATGTAATTGCTGATGACATGCCTTTACAATTCAATTTTAAGTAAAATCCTACTTTACTATATGCTTATATATTTTTTCTTTAATAAACATAATGTTGATATATTGATATATTAAAAATCTAACAGGCCCACATTAAAATGATAAAATGGATGCAGACTAAGGTGGAAAAAGAAAAACATGGAACTAGAAATTACAGAGAAATTTGTACTTGTCACCTCAGAGATCAGTAATCCAAATTTTTATCACCCAGTTATAAAAATGGTCACCAACGTGACTCTTCGTGCTAATTTTACTCTCTGTAGACGCTTTGCTGGCTTGAGCATAATGGACAGTACAAGTAATCATCCTAAGTTCGATTATTTAATACATTAAATGATTTTTATTTTAATGGAGAATTACATTTTTTTGGTAAAACATTTTTCTATTTATGCCTCTGATCATTTTTATTTATCACATTCTGCACTACTTTCTATACTCATTCACAACTGGAAGTGATTTTAATTCAAAGAGCCTAGAATCAGCCTTTTTGGGTTTTACTAGTAAGATTAAATTAAGTCATATTTTCATTATAGGCATTCTTAGATTGATCATTGACTGTCAGAATTCATATTATCACATCTACAGTGACTAATAATGTCAGTAGAACAAAGCGTCTAGGAACCATTACAGTAAGATCAGCAAAAATTACTAAAAACTCAAGTCATACAAAACCTTAAAGGTCTAAAATTTTACTTTTAGTTAACATATGATTTTTATCAAAAAGTTTACACTGGTATATGTACTGGGTATAAAGGATTAACCTTGCACTGTACTAAACTTCATCCATTTATAGATTTTGGTCAATGCAAAAGTAACAAAAGTTGTTTGCTGAAAGTCTAAAAAAACTGTTCAAGAACTGTAGCTGGATCAGCACCCTTGTCTAAGGACACAACATGAAAATCCAACGGTCACCACGACAACTCATAATGAAGTTCCTCTAACTGCAGACACAAAGCATTCAATACAGTGTCAATGCACTCAATCCACAACAACAAACATTTTCTAATTTACATATTTATATATATCTATTTGCTTTTTATATGATGCAGTATTTTTCAGGAAGATCACCCATCAATTAAATGAAATGACTCTGCTATACCACATGAAAAAATAAACAAAAACAGTCATGCTCTATTGGCTAGGAAAAAAATATGGATTTGAATGGATATAAACGTATGTACATGATGATGTACATGTAAGTGGACTGTTAATGACCATGTATTGTTTGACAGGGAATTTCCTAGATTCAAATTTCGATTGTGTAACAACAGAGATAGGGGATCTTAAGTACAAACACTTCATTTCAATAGACCCTTTTTACAATAACTGTGGGTGTATATATCCGAACAATAAGCTTCAAACTTGTAAGCATACTTTTTTTTGTAATGCAGATCAGTTTTCCATACTTTCAAGCTTTGTACCATAGCTAGCCATCTGGAAATGCTATATAGTGCATATTCTGTGTTTTCATTACACAGTGAGAGTTACTTCCAATTTAGGATGGTATCTGACCTAACACAATTATTAACGTCATTAAATTCTAAGGAAACAGATCTAAAATTCTAGGAAATGATACTGACAGTCCACAAATGATGTCTACATGTACACGTACATAGGAAATTGATGAAGTCATAATTGGTTTATGTAAGACACTGTCCAAAATGGGAAATAACTCTCTTTAATGAATCAGAAATGACTCAAATGAATGCTCTCCGTAATCGTAAGACCACAATTTTCATAAAAAGAATTTCAAGAATGAGCTTCGCCGTCCGTTATCATCCATGAGGCAGCACTTGTGTACCATGAGTTAGAAACGACATTGAATGTAAGCAACCTATGATGTGATACGAACGTTTCATAGTTCTTTACGTCATTTTTGTGTAAATATGTTTTATTTCCTCCCTTAACATTAGGACCACAGTTAATAGCAGCAAAGTCCATTAAATATTTCACCAAACTACAGATTCAAGGGCAAATTATGTTCTGATATTCGCCTTCATCTGTTGTATATATATATAAGGCAGATAAATATGTAAGTTGTGTATAATAATTAATGTATATATGACCAAAACCATCTAATTAAAACCATACCTTTATTCCGCTTCTCTATTTGTCGCATTGCGGATAAAGATCTGGCGAAACCCCGTAAGAGGTCATATTCTGGTGAACTCTGATTTTCAGCCAATCAGTGGATCAGCTACAAATTATTAGGAATGAAATTAACATCCCCAGCTTGCGTGTCACCTACAAGGTAGTTTTTCAACAGTTGTTGTTACATATTGCATCACATGCACGTGCCTAGCTGAGTCATTGATTGGCTATAGGAAATAATATTTGGTTTCGGTGACTGAGACGTCATCAGAGTTCATCGGAACATGACCCCTTACGCCACAGGAGTTCGCCAGATCTTTATCCTCAATAGGACAAATAAAGAAGCAGAATAAAGATATGGTTTTAATCAGATTGTGACCAAAACAGCATGTCTGCATGTTTTCACACATTTTTATTTGCTTTATTCAGTATTATGATGAATAAAACGAGACATTGTAGAACATTTTATAGTCCGCAAGGGAACTAGTAGGATATTTCCGAAAGTATTTGAGCTTCCTCCCACTAAAAACTAAAAAAATAATCATTGATCGTATGCTCTACAGTAGTTCTTGCTATGTGCGCCTAAGTTTTTACAATAAACGTCAGAGGAAATTCTAACATTTCAGAGAGCAATAAGAAACCCTACTAACAAAATGGTATGTACTCCGTATCAAACTACTCATATTTCAAGGTTCTGTAATAAGTAAATAATCATAATACTCTCATAGTAGATAAATTACCTTAGACTTAACAAAACGGTTCCGTTAAAGGTTCCATCTTTTTAAACTTTCTGTGTCGAACAAGAACGGAATTACTGCTACTCCGGATTACGAATTTCAAACGTGAATCAAACCAAATTTCCGTTAAATCTTGTTTACAATAAGTGATCACTTCACTTCTACTTATAAGTACAATGAGTTTTGTGCATACGTGACTTGTATTCATGTTGTGAAAATACCAAAGTAGACGTTATAACAAGTGGCGGATTCAGACAGGGAGAAGTGTTCCGTGTACTGTAAGGGCACCGCCCTTCTAATTTCACTTGAAATTTCACGTTACGACAAAAACAAAAAATTGTCATAAATTTTATTTTTGATATTTCATCCAAGCTTCCTGTGACCTCGATTTCATTTTCAGTCATATCGTGACAAATCTAATCTTATAGACTGAGTCGGCGTAGCTAGGCTCGAACGAGGTTTGTGACCGAGGGCCCAGGTTCCAGTCTTTCGGATGAAACAATTCAAACGGATGTGTCGTGTCATGGTAGAGATGGCATGTAAAAGATCACAACTAGCTTCAGGTGGGTTCGTTGCAAAGGTCTGCTTTCTCAGTGGCGGATTTATGGGGAGCGGAGGGGTAGCCCCCCCCCCCCGCGGCATTGACTCAAAATTTACCAATAACCATTTATTTTGGCCCATTTTCTGTCAAAATCGACAAAATTCGCCACTTGACAGCCCCCCCCCCCCGCAAAGGGAACGCTGGATCTGCCACTGTTTCTCTGAGCATTATATCAGGCAGATGTCCTCACCATATAAGTGCAATGATCTAATAATAAGAGGAGAGACGCAAGGCCATAGGAACCTGGGGTGGGAGAGGCAGGCGTCCTCTCTACCTCCCCCAATCTGATTAAAACCATATCTTTATTCCGCTTCTCTATTTGTCCCATTACGGATGAAGCGGAATAAAGATATGGTTTTAATCAGATTGTCTCTCCCCCTATTATTATAAAAATAAAAAAAAAACCCCAAACAAACAAAAAGTCAAAAAAAGGGGGGGGGGCTATGAGTTAGTCTTATGGAGGTTGGACGGTTGGTCACTGAATTCCCCGGTATCACTAATATAAATCAATACAGCTAGGTGGTCTAATATGGAGGTCAACTGGGTGCCCGAAAAAGTAAAACTAGAATAATGTGTAGCAAAAGGTAACGTAAAACAAGAACAAAACAAAGATATACGCAGGGACATATATAGATATATACGTCCCTGATATATGTGACAATGGGAGAGTTGATACGAATCATTTGGGGTCCAATGACCACCGTAGGCGTAGCACATAAATGATCCCTCTCTGCTTCGGGCAGGTCCGTTGAAAAAATTCTATGCAATGCATAAGGCAGATAACGTCACCAAGTAAGTGAAATAATCATGGAGTGTTGTTAAGCAATAATTAATTATTTAATTAATCTCTCGTGAGTGCAAATTGCAAATAAACTAAACAGCTCTAACAAAAGCCTTGTATTCCTGTCGTACGTATGTCCTTGTTTCGTGTTATAGAACAAATGCGCTTTTTATTTATATTAAAAGCAATCCTTTAATATGAATAAAATTCGCATAATTACTTTTTATTTTTATATGTATGAAATAAAATATTTGAAAAGTACTACATGTAGTAGACTGAAATATCACACGCTGATAGCAGAAAACGGAAATTTAATACACATTTTGCACAAAGTGGATGTAGTTACATGTAGTAACAGATAAGTAATAACAGTAAGTCATTTAGAGACTTATGCTGAACATAGGATTCCTACGCATGCACACCACGTAGGTACCGGTACATGCAATCGCACAATAGTCATTCATATTTAATTTACAGAGCATTTAACAGCTACATGTATATATACAAAATGGTATATCCTCTTGGTTTTCAGTGGCGGATTTAGAAGGGGTGCGGAGGCCAGGGGCCCCTTTTCCGTCACAAGTATTATTAAAATGTAAAGATGATGGATAAATCCAAACCACAAGTCCAAAAATCATGAAACCATAGGACATACAAAATCAGTGAAAATGAAAAACAAATGGAAAATAACAAAATATGTCTACTTGAAGAGCATATGTGAACCCCTGTGATGGAGTGAGATCAGGTGCCCGGGGAGAGGTTTGGCACCCAAATTGACTGAGTATTTGGTAAATACTTGTCTTTCATTTTCCGAAATTCTGGATCCGCCACTGGATATATCATTTCTTGGAATTATTATTATACTGTATAACTGGAGGTATCGTGCACCACCATGACCTCTTCAACACTCCCATGGAGACAGATGACAGAGGTATATCTGAATAGTACGATACTTTTATGTACATCCATGAGCGAAAAACCGTTGTGGCTCAGTGGAGGAGGTGCTCGACTTATCACTGAGAGGTCACGAGTTCGACTCCTGTCGTGGGAGCACCGATGGTCTGTCTTTCGGATCAGACAGTAAAAACCGGGGTCTGGTGTCACGGTAGATCACTCACTGCTTCGACTGGGTCCATTGCAAAGGTATAATTTTCATGCGATACATCAGGTATACGCCGTCACCATATACGTGAAATATTCTGAAAGTGACGTAAACCAACAGTCAATTAAATTGAGATGAGCGACTTTGATTATAGAAACCAGATTAAAATCCAGATTCTGATTATCGAAACCAGACGAAGAAACCCAGAATATTGATCTTCAATCGAAACAAGGTCAAACAATTTATTTGCTGCTTTCGGGATCAGAATATCTATTTCCAAAATGGACCAGTCCCATCCCCTTAGAACGAAATGATCATTCCCTAAAGCAAGTATTATAAAAAAAAATTAATATTTAAAACGCTGAACACTTGAATACGATCATATTTATGTATTTTCACCGAGATATCTTCAAATTAAAAGTTTCCTCATTTCGCTTTATATATTTTTGATACCATGATGTTTTTCTGCATTACCATACCTGTTTATATACTTTTATGACCTCCCATCTTGAGGCACTCGTTGACCCTTGGTCTCTGTATGGAAGAATATTCATACATGTATTTTGATTGTGTGTCCTTTGATTATTTTGCTGTTGCGATGAGTGGGATGGTGGGTCCGTAAACCCGCCAACCACACCAGTTGATTGACTATTGTTATATCAAATGACCGTCCTAAGTCGGTATCGTATCTGCATTATAATCGAATATTTTTGTGATGTCCTTACATTCAATACTATACATTTCCGTAGGGACTTCTTTCATACGGCTGAGTCACTAACTTTCATTTCTTCCTTTATCATGATGATATTCCCATCTGTAATCGATCGTAGTCGTGCAAGCGTTTACAAAATGATTACAATCCACTTCAGAGAGACATTAATTTTGCAGAAGTAATCTTTTCCTTATGCAATATCATGTACCGGTACGTGTTAAATTCTTCCCCGTAGACTGTGTTGCTTTCTTGTTTCATATATTGTCATGGAAAATTATGTCTACATACCTCACAACACGCGATCCCATTATCATTGTATTTCAGTTTCTGGCAACTTTCTGTCAATCAAAACAGAAGAGAAAATGGGTCCATTTCACTGAACATACTCAAGTCTTAGCGTTAATGTAGGGTAATGGATCAATCCTTTCCATTCTTCCTGAAAACTGTTCACAATCCACTTCATACTGGAAGTCCAATGTTCGTGATGTATCTGGAGTCAGAGGACCTTGATACAAAGGAGTGCATCCTATTGAACGTCTATCATTTGGTTTTCCTTTCCTGCAATAATTAGATATTGTAGCTTGTATTGTTTGGTGCAATAAAGTGTGCTATGGTATGTGGTGAAGTATTTAAACTGAGAACTGGGGCGACGATAACATTTTCACAGAGTCGGAGGAAAATTGGAATTTGTCATTCTATGACTACGTGTAGCACTATTTTGACTGTTTCTGATCCTTTTCTGAAGTCATTTTGAACCTATTCTTGTCTGTCATTTTCACACATTTTTTGTGTCTCTTTCTCCATTCATTCAATGAAAAAAAGCAATAAAGCATTTATTTGCTAATTTTTATTAGAAAATATGTACTTTAAGACTTTTTCGAAAGTTTGATGTCAAAATTTGGGGTTTCTTTTTTTTTTTAATTTTACGATTTCTTTCGTTGATATATACTGGCAATCTGTAGGGTAGCGGTTCAAATCCCATAAGAACAATTTCCCCTAATCCAGTTTACACAAATCAAAAGTTTTTGCAGCTCTCAAAAATTAGACATATCATTATTTGGGAAAAAAAGACGAATACAGAAATTTATCGTAATCTTTTTTTATTATTTTTTTAAAAACATTTTTGTGTCATTGCCTTGATTTATTAAATGTAGGAAAACATCTGGTGTTTTCATTTGCTGAATTTATTAGAATCTATGTACCGGTACATGTGTAGTTCAAGAGCTATGTGTAAGTTTTATGTCAGAATTAACTTTTGGGGGTTAATTTTGTGCATTTTACTTCCTGTTTATTTGATCACGCACTTGAATTCTGATCTGTTTTTCATTTTGCATCAAAACAAGCTGCAGAGCATTCTTTTAATGTAAATCATTAGAATCTATCAATTTCAAGGGTTCTTTAAAATCTCATTTCCTAATCTGTTTTCATGAGATTTATAATTTTTGTTCTCTTCTCGATTAACTTAGGCATACTCACTGGTTCGATTTGCTTGAAGTAGATGACTGAAGTTTATCTATTTCTTATTTGTATTTTACTTTATTTATTTTACTTTTTCTCTCTCTTTTTTTTTTTTTTTTTTTTTTGGTGAATGAACAAATTATGCTCAGGTTAGTTATACAGGCACTGATGTATATGGAACCTTTTATTTATAACGTTTCATTTGAAGGACTATGAAGCAGTAAAAAATAAGATACCGAGTAATGCTCCGTCGGAAAATCGAGATATGAAAAGACAAAATAATGAGTATCCAGAAGTGGTATCAGAAGTATCCAGAAGTGGTATCAGAAGTATCCAGAAGTGGGATCAGGTGCCACTGAGGAGTAAGCATTAAGCATTCCCTGCAGACCTGCCGTGACTTAGCCATTATTACATGTACAAGTGGAATTATTATAAGCTCGAAGTCACATTCCGTAGACGGTATAACACCGTGGTCACATTTGGAAAAACGTCACGATTGTTATTGTTATTGCAATAGAAATTTAAATTTACCATAATATAAACGATAAACAACAACTTCAAATGAATTAGGAAGTCAACATGTCGGACAATGATATCCAGATCTTTGTATTGTCCGTAAGATTTGCGGAATGTTGACTTAAGTTGTTTTATTTCACATTTTTGTGATAATAATGAAGTAATTTGCCTCGGTGAATGAAGGAACCGTAATCAGAAGAAGCTCTAGCATATCGGATCAGATGATAAATGGCATAAGCAAAGTACTTTCTGATGGCTGGATCGAACGCCGGTAGAAAGGTCAGAAATCAAGTAGGATACTTTTGAACCCACTTGCTCCGATGTATCACAACTCAGATGCAAATTAATGTTATTATAAAATTTACTGAGTAGTTCATGAACCAATCATTTGAATGAGTGTAACAAATATAATATTGTATTAATAGAAAATCATGAACAAATATATCACATAGACATATTAAGCATATATAACAAGGCATTCTACTGTTAAGCAGATATACGGAATAACATAAATGTGTTTAATACCTGGCAGGTTTACATTTGTATGTACAATAATAGATCATATGGTCACCGTGCCTTAAATCTCATTTCTTGTATCCAAGGGTCTACGAATGTTCACAATGATACCTGTATACGATGTTCCCACGGTAATTTTGCAACATTTCCTATTATATTTTACAAGGATATTTAAAACAAAAAGTGCAGCTTGCTGTTTTTAATGTGATGTGCTAAAACCCAAATGCAGACTTATTGCAGAAATCTGTACAATATTTGTACACTTTCTTTTATATTTTGTATTTTCATGATAAATAATGTGCCTGTTTGAGCTTGTTAACATACCCAGTAACTGCTAGCAACACTACTATAAGATGTACAGTTGAATTTATACTTTCAGAGGTTGTGAGGATTCATGAAGGATTACAATTTACATATACTGTTCAATAATCTACCAAATTATCTAAAGACAATTGAAATTTTGTTAATGATTAGCACCCCTCTTTTTCAAACTATAAGTATATAATAGAACAATACCTTTCAACAAGTATACAAATCAGTACCTCTAGATGTAGATATAATTAACAGTCAAAAGAGTTAAAGACACAAAATTAATCTTCCTTTTTCTCTTATGGTTATTGAGACATTATTAATATGCCTATATATTGCATAGAAAAAGCAACACATACTTAGCCATAAAAACAAAACAAAAATTCTTCAAAAAAGTTAACATGCAAGCTTTACAGTATGAAAATACCCCACAATCTCATTGGCTAGAGAAACAGTTGGTCCACATGAGACAACATCCCCAAGGAGTTATAAATTATTTTTCAACAGATTAAAAAGCCTAGTTAATGTTAAGCACGTACATGAAAAAAGCTTTTGAGATGATGCAATATTTACACTCAATGGTTGATAAAAATAATTCAAAATGGAAAATAAAACATGAAAAAAAAAAAGAAAATTGTGAAAGGACGAATGTTTTTTCTCTCAGATTGTTTGAAAATTTGTTAAGAAAATGTATTTGACCAGCTTGTCTCATTTAGACAAGTTTTAATGAGATACCATTTTATATTGTTTTACCACTTCCATCACAGTGACTCCCTGAAGAAATTAGTCTGTTAATTTATTGAAAAATATGATATAGGGCATTTAATTTACCACAATGTATACATATATTATTATAATATTACAATATTATATATTACAAATTATGATAATGCAATGTACATGTTCACAACCACAATGAATATACAAAACCATATTAGGCAGTGTATGATTTTAAAATATTTAAACACAATAGGAGTATATATGATATTATAAATATATAATATTCGATGTAGATCATAACGCTGATATAGAGAAACTTTACCATATAATGAAGAAAATATACTGAAATATCATAACATAAACAAATGTAAATATCTGAAGCCTAACAAATATGAGACATGGAATTAAAGATACATAAAACATCTATGCAAATGTATTTCTACAGATCCCCTGGCAAAGTGTGAGGCGCATATGTAATTAACAGTGGCGTAGCATACTTTATGCAAAAACTGTGAATCAATACACAGTAATTTGTAGAGCATGATGTAGGTCCACATTGTATTATTAATATTCATCGCAGTGTATGAAGTTCACATAATTAATATGTTTTGAAGTCATAGGTATATATAAGTTCTGCTTTCCACAGATCCCCCTGCCATTTTTTTTTCATATTTGAATACAAGAAATTTCTAATTAGCTGTGCCACTGATAAATTATCATTGGAATGAACAGTTATTTACAATACATGTAACACACATAATTTGAAAAAAAATAAATGAAAATGAGGTATAAAATAGTACTGGTCAATACATGCTGGTATGAACATAAGCATTAAAGACACCTTGTAAATATCACCATTATTAATTTAGGTTAATTTCTACCATGCAACATATCAGATAAATCTGTTGCAATCTTTTTTTTCTTACGATACACACAAATAAGAAAAAAGATTTACTCAGAAACAAAACAGACAACCATATATAAATCAACACTCTACAATAATCTTTCGTTGGATATCACAATCTGCTTTCATAGTACATTTTGTAACATTTAACCAGGACAAGATCTTTAGAAATGGAATAACGACAATGACACAGGAAATAAATCTGTATGACTTGGTTGAAATTTACAGGTAATCTCACTGTCATTTTCTCATTCACACGAGGTAGTACAAAATTTCGTTTTCATATGCATTCAATATGACAATATCGACATGATAAAGGAATTCAAGATGTTTTTTATCTGTCATCAAGATACAGATTATTACACATTATATGATGTTACCACTCAGTCTTTGATTTAGGCAGAGGTCTGCAGACCTACCTCTTTTAGGCTAGCATTTGTTTTTAGTAGTAAATCAAGTTTCACTGGTTGTATTCAGTCTTTTCATTATACAGAGTTACTTCCCATTTCCCATTTCTGATATAAAACAAATCATCAAATTCAATGGAAACTGATTTTAAACTCAGGGAAATGATAGTCCACAAATGACGTTTTCATAGGAACTTAATGACTTCATAATTGTTTTGTTAGATATTGTCCCAAATGGGAAGTAACTCTGTTTAAAAAAAGACTCAACACATTTTGAAATTGTCAATTGAAACTTATGCTTTTCTTACAATGAATTGGTGAAATATTTTTGACACCATGAACTGGTATATGAATTCAGTTTGTAATCATACAGGAATTCTATGATAAAATGATTGACTACCAAAAAATAGTATATATCTGTAATATCAAACACGATATAAACTTATAACAGATGTAGCTTATTTCAATCAATGCGTTACTAAAATCAATATACACACAGTTGTATGTATGAAATAGTACATCTGTTATTATCTTTTTCAATCAGTCAGATTTTATATATCAATGAAATAAGGATAAATCCTTTTCAACTTTAACATACATTTTGCTTCTAATAACTGTGGCTGAAAATTCTAACACAAACATGAATTATAAAGTGCACTGTATTGCACATCTGTTTACTGAAAAATGTGGATAGAAATTATAACACAATAATATGATACTGTGAATGTATATACTATTACATAATTAATGTAGAAAATGTATACATATTTTACAATAACACAGAGATGGCAAGGTAGCACGAAAGAGCTTACAACCATGGCACTTGGACCTATATATATGAAAGGTTTTTCACATAAGACTTCTGGACCTAGCTTACATAAACATATAACCAGTAAAATTTAAACTGTCATATGCCCAAATGTTTTGGACTTCTACATGGAGTGTCCTGGATCAATACACAGAGGGTTTTGGTCTTTTTTATGTGAATGTAGAATGTAGACCTATAATCTCTCAGTGTTAGGTCCTTACAATATGAAGACATCTAGACCAAGATGTAAGTGTCTAAACTGGTTCTATGCCTAGAGATTTTTATCCTATATGTAGAGATTTTCTTGGCGCCTATGATGTGGACCAAGGTATTCCATACTCCCCATTGTCCGGTCTACTTCTAGGTCTTCTTGGTCCATAGCTTCATTTCTGGGAATTTTACTTGGAGATCCAGACCATGTTTTTCTCCTCTCAGCTGAAAATTAACAAGACCAAAAATATTTAGAAATGAAATGAAAAAAAAATTCATTTTAAACTCATATTTTCCGTTTGAAAGGAAGTGAAAAATATGAACACTTTGAATATAAATTTTTCATGTATGTACATGCAGTTGTAAATTATAGCATTTTACTATTATATGTTTTCAACTATATGTATTATTTTTCATTTCTAAGATAAACTATTTGCAATGGAAACATTATTTATTCATAAATTTCATTGTGGTAGCCCATAAAGAATGAAAACAAAGTTCTGAAATATGTTATCTGACTGAAGCAATAAAACTCATATTGATTGAGATTCATAAGGTATTTTAAAATTTTAAATATCTATAAAGCATTCAGGGCAAGTATCAATCTCTCAATATCTGTAATATTTAAATTAGATCATTTTTTTTAAGACACATAAATTATGTAAGTGTGTATGGAAAGTAAATTTAAATTACTCAATAATATAAGACCAGGAAGTTTATAACTTCATGATGAAAAAAAATACCAAAGACCATTAATTATTGCTTGTTTAAACCTCTTTTACCAGAAGTGTAAATTTTTCACATTAAATAAACCCTTTCATATTAACAAAACTTTCTGCAGTATTAGCATTCTGCTAGGCCAAGATAACACTGTTTCCACAAAATGACGTTGAAGAAATTAATCAATCTCTAATTATGATGTCAAAAATTGTATGGGTAACTTTATCACTAGTTAACAGTGCAGTTATTTTGAAAGGGTCTATTTAGGGTGTGAATGTATTGGGTTAGTATACAGGATGCACACAAACTGGTAAGAGGTTAAACCATAATTTAGGACCATTAATGCTGGATAAAGTTAGGAGGTGCATTCAACGTCGTTCATGCAGATTTTTTTCTGGATGACATATCATGATATAATGTCTTGAAAATCTAATCTACATTTGACACAAAAGAAATTTTACATTCAGTTCACTTATACAGCAATATTAGGCATCAACATAAAATTGAAAATAAGTATTTTGTTGTACTGACAATTCACTTTGTAGATAAAATTCTAGGCTTTAATAATACCATGAATATTTTTACACAGAACATGTGG
Source organism: Pteria penguin (assembly GCA_035048485.1). Lineage (NCBI taxonomy): Eukaryota > Metazoa > Mollusca > Bivalvia > Pterioida > Pteriidae > Pteria > Pteria penguin. The sequence continues at coordinate 32,809,765 of CM068591.1, read as the reverse complement.
AAAACATGACAAATAAATTCGAAATCAGTCTCTTAATTTCTGATTAAAAACAAATAAAGTAAAGTAAGGCAAGTATTGCAGTAAAATTTGCGTAGAGGTAATTTCTGATTTATCACTTGAAAGTGAAAAAAGAAATATTTACTAAAATCAAAATACAGAAAATTTTAATTTTATTTAGATTTCATTTATTATTAGTAAGCAAATCATTCAAGTCAAGCTGACTTCATAATGACATTAAAAAAGCTAAATTTGAGTGTCTATGATTTGCAGTTTGTTATTTTTCAGTGCTTGAACAAGAAACTATGTCTCAAGGAAGCAGAACAATATTTTTCTTACACCACCACACAGTGTTTGCATCAATAAACATTCCTAAAGTCACCATGGTAACAAACTCACCTCTGTACATGACCTTGACCTAGTTTATGCCCTTGAGGCGATCTAGGTCTAGCTAGAATATAATTAATGCATTCTATTACTTGAGATTTTTTAAATGTATGGGACAAGTATAGATCTAAAATCAATAATTAATGAAAAAAAGGTTAGTTTTGTAGAAAAAAAAAGGATATCAAAATTGAAAGGTTGAATATAAATTTACCATACTGGTTGGTAAGTCCCTCTTATTATAATTGGCACACTAATATCTCATTTCTAAAAGTGAGACAGAAAAAAAAGGATATCTTTATCAGATATGATCTGCCATATTTATATGAAATTTTGACATTTCATATTGTCTTACCAATCCCATAATGAAAAATGGCACAAAAAGTTCTATGCCAGGGTTCACAGTTTTTTAGCTCAGGATTGTATATACTTCAATATTTAAATCAATATGATGTAAAATACTCTAATCAAATAACATTCAGTCAAACACTGTTGATATGTAATATGTCCAAACCTCCACTTTTTACCTTTTTTTAAAGAGGAGACAACTCTTACATCATTCCATTAAGTGGGAAATTCAATTGTGCTAAAATATTTTAGAGCCAAATAGATCAGATTAATCAAGCTACTCTTTCTTTGTGACTGCATCTGACATAAAGAGGGTAATTTTTTCCTATGAAAAGATGTACTTTATTAACACTATTGAAACTAACTTCTGCTCTTCTGACTTAATTAATTCTGTCATATGGCTGAGTCAGTCACTTTTCTTTCTTCCCTCATAAATATTTCGACAGAGATATATGAAATTTGAAATTGTAATGAACTGCACCCAGTTCTTGTATTCATTAAGTTACTTTCAATAGTATAAATTAAGTACCCCTTTTCATGAGAAAAAATTACCCTCTCATGAGTTATACCATGACATGGAAGCAGGAGGTAACCAAACTCTTAAACATAGTAGAGCAATCTGGGAATCAAATCCAGATCTTTTAAGGAAAATGGAAAAAGTCTATCAAAAACACTAAAATTGTATGACAGCCCCTCTGTTTATGACCTTTCACCACCTGATCAAGATATCAAAACACAAATGTTGGTTACAATGTTACAGAATGACTCTTGTCCAGAGTAAACACCCATGATGGTTACGTATTAATTAGTCAAATCCAAGTGTGTTACACATCATACATATCCAAGTCAAAGAATGATATCCAGTCCCTCGTATTAGAAAGTCAATACAAAATTTACAAATCAACTCCAAAGCTGGTCTTTGTAATGTCAAATATATCAAATCTGACCTTTGACCTTACCGAAAGTCTAGTGGGTCATGTAGTAATTGGGGTAATCTGTGGTAAAACAAAATGTCATTGTGAATGAAGAGAATTCAACAAAATTAAATACATTAATTTGCCAAAAATATTTTTCTTCAATTTAATTGCAATCCTTTTTTTTAATTTTGTCCTCTTAAATTACACTGTCGGTGCTTTTACAAAATTTGTATTGCTTCCATCTAGTCTGGCCACAGCAGTAATTATCTAATTACCATTTGTTGTTATGAAATGTCACTCCGGGGTTATGTCCCTTCTTACAGGCAACCAGTGTTCAGTGAAGGAAGAAACTAAAATACCAGAGCTCATTTGCTCTAAACTTTAACAACTGGTTAAGCCAACCAGATGTTAAAGGTTGAAAGACAATTAGTTAAATATGTGACTAAGTCACTGTATCAATATGGATACTGCTTTAATTTCAAAGCTATACTAGTCGGGAAGGTCAATTGGGATACATGGTACATCTGGATGATTGCTATTTTGAACTGTACATCTTGAAAGAATAACATCTTTTAAACTGTATGCCAATGGACATTTTAAAATTTGTTCATTTTTTAATGAAACGTTCAGATTTACGTTGCGTCTGGGTTTACTTTCCCAACCAGTTTATAGTACACATCAGTATAAGGAACATAACTAAAAGTCTAAAAGTTGTGAACAACTGGATCCTGGAGAAAAAATCAATGCCCAGTAACAAGCACCATAAGAGGACCTTTCTGCCTGCCCATATCAGGAAATTTCCTGGGTTTTATCCATTATAGAAAAAACTGAGAACCAGGAGAAAACCAGCAATCTTTAATAGGAACAAGTCGAAACCTTCCTACCAAGCATCATAAAAGGACCTTTCTAATGGCCAACATCAGGAATTTTCTTGGGTTTTGACCCACTGTAGAGAAAATTAAGAACCGGGAGAAAACCAGCAATCTTTTACAGGAACAAATCACAATCTTCCTACCAAGATCTGTAACAAGGGCAACTCACCCACGCATGACCCATACCATTATTATACCCCCTCCCCTTCCTTCCTGCAACACCGTTGCCAGGGGATAATAATAAGGTGAAAGATCTGTAATAAATTCAAGGAGAATGCTTAAACCCACTCGACAATTCAACTCTATAGCTAGCTACACTAGTAATGCAGAAACATGTGTATTACACAACAAAAGGTAAAAATCAATACATTCCAAAACGTAACAAATCTAGCAGAAATATTTTCTAAACTGCAGGGTACTGTACCCAATAAAGAATGTGAATAGCAAATATTTCTAAATATAGGCAATAATTACAAAAAAAAATATCATTCATTACAAATTCTGTATATATCTAGGTATGATTCAATTATTTTATACATATACTTTAAGTACTGACATAACATAAGCTAAACACTATATATTTTTCTTTAGCAACTGCATATATATTGTTAACCTGTACGAAATGTTACGCCTGTAAATGAGACGGATAACCAGGCCTCAGACTAGCGTAAACCAGGTGGAACTTACTCTATTACACCCAATACAAGAACCAAGCGGAAAATTAGGCGGAATCCAGGCGTAATTTTGTCCCAAATATGCAAATTAGTCCGCCTGGCTAGAAAAAACCAGGCGTATATAGAAATTATTCTTGTTCAATGACCAGGCGTAATTTGTACAATAAGAGGCATATTAGTGACCAGGCGTATTAGAAACCAGGCGTAATTTGAAGAAACAGTCTGTAATCTTGCATAAAAAGTTGAAAAGAAACAAAACCACATTTCCTGTTTTGAATTTTATAAAAGAATTTCTGATAATAGTTAAGAGTAGATGTAAAAGTCATAAAATGCATTTTGTCTTAAACTAAGAAACACTTTGATTAATTAATGTGAAAAGTTTCTCCTTTTTTTCAACTTCTTCCTTGCATGTGACACTTGTTCAGTAATAGCATTGTTCATTTCACTTTCTCCAGGAATGGGCTTCTCATTCTGTTTACACCTGAGTGGACACAGAATCCTGCAGATATAATATAAATAGACCATTTAAATGTACATAATGATTTTCTCCAAAAACAATTGCTTTCAGAGCTTGAATATTAAGAATTTATTTCAAAAATTTAGATTTTTCATAAAAAGCTTCTTTAATGTAACAGTTTTCTTACCTTTTACAGATGCAATTTTAGTTTTTTGACAAAATTGGAAGATTATCTCCTTTCTGTTTAGTTAGTCCCTGGCCTCTACTCTAGTATTTGCCATTTCTTTAATGCTGAATACCCCCACTAATAAATTATAGCATAGGGTATATCCTGGTTTGCTAGATTTCCTTGCTGCAGCAGCTGAACTAATTTTGTCCAGACTAATGAGAACATCTCATATGTTTTCAGAAGTGGCTCTTTTGGAATCTGCAAATAAACGAATAAATTGCTTGCATCAATGTCAATTTTTGTAAAAACATTACTGCTACAATTATTTAACATATTTGGAGACAACATCAGTCTGAACTGTAGTGCACATAAATTTTATAACTGAAAGTCAGACCAATCAGAAGCAGTTAGGGACTGTGATTGATTGATTGATTATTGTTCAACTTCACACTTATGATTAATTAATGTGCGTATTTGGTGATGGCATCTGACTGATGAATTGCATACAAATATTGAATTTTACAAAGGACCCACCCGAAGCAGTAAGGGATCTTTTATGTACCACACCGACCATGACACAGGCACACCCCCCCCCTTTTGGTCACATATTTACTGGTAAAAATCCAGATTTTGCACCAAAAATGGCCATGAAGTTTGGCTAATACCCATGCAGCCCCCCTCCCTTTTTCGGAAATCCTGGATCCGCCACTGGTCATGACCAATGCAGATACAACATGAATCTCCTGATCATGACGCGAGTCCCATACCACTGGAATACCCCACTCCAGCTCTTTGTAGTTTGGATAATACAGGTGTGGGCCCCCTTTTCGGATAATCCTGGATCCGCCAGTGCGCCATGATACAGTATATGCAGTAACCATAGCCAGCCATTGGCTAAGTCAGGTGGTGCACTGGTGCCAGGTAACGCACATCATGGCGTTAATATTATCAAACCACAAACTGTATCAGTAATTGAAACTGAATATATTTCGTTAATAAATCAAAGTCGATTCCTTACTTGATAGATTAAATAATGGAAGGCCGTGGAAACGAAATGTTTACAATCCCATGGGCGCAGCCATCATGTTTATCGCGAAGTCTCGTAAAAGTCGAGTGTACGTTTGTCACGTGATAAAAATTCAAATTGCAAGACTAGATAAAATAAAATATACAATATATGAAATATCTATTTGTAAATTAATTTCATAATTACAATTTGTACGAAGAAACGGCTTAGTCTATGAATTTATCAAAATCAATTTAACAGCATTACTAGTTCAAGTATGGAATTGATTCGGACAGGGACGTATATTGTGTTATATACATCCCTGATTCGGATATACATTATTTTACTCCTTAAATGAATTCACAAGTACATGTACAGAAAGTTTCTGTCAAGTTAGCTAGAACAAAAATGTCAAATGTCGGAAGACACCTGGATTGTTACCATAGTTTTGAATGGAATTTTTAAACTAAAGTATAAATTTCTAAAAACAACTTACCCTGAACGAACAATGACCCCGTTATATATCTCAGTTCTTTCCCCATGATATCACTGTCACGGTTTCCTTTACTTCGAAGCTGCCGTTTAACACCAATCCCTTGTTACTTTGTCCAACAACACTTAAAAGTTGCATCTTCCATGAAAAATTGCAAGCAAACATGGTGCTTCTCAATGTCCGAGTTTTGACGAACTCAAAGTAAAAATTCAAACGAGTAACAGGAGAATTTACGTTATAAGACTGCGCGCCTAATGCAAGCGTAACCTCTGTCGGGAATCCCAGATTTTCATATCATGTTTCAACACCCCATGCTGCTAATGATGAGGCCAACAAGGAGATTTGATTACGCATATGTTAATATAATGGTATTGATATTTTTCATCGAAAAAAGTTTAGTATGTTAATTGAGTTAATTGAACAATATCAATATTAAGTTAAAGAAAATTTCGGGTCATGATTACTTGATCACGGGAACTACAAATTAATGAGGAATAAACAGATCGATAAATTGGGAACTGACCTATTTGTGCCCTATCTATATTTCTCTGAAGTTTCGAAGAGATCTAGTTGTCAGTTTACGACACACGATGAATACACCAAAACTGAGAAAAAAGTTATAATTCTGATTCGAAAAAGGATAATGAAATAGAAGATTTAGATTTTGTCTTTGCTAACGATGATTTGGAATGTGTAGATGAGAAAAGTGATTTGGTTGATCTAAGCATGATTGAAGTGAATAATGAGAATGAAGAAAATGACGATCACCTGCTTACACATTCTGTCTCAGAATCAAAGTGCAACGAATCGGTACGTGAATGGATCGTTATTTATAAATCATGATTCACCTTAAATTTCATAACCATAACCTGACAGTTGAGGAAGCTGATTAAAGTTGTAAACTCTAAAATCTACTCAATTAATTGAATAAATGAAAATGCAGCATGTAAAACTTTTTTTTTTTTAACATTTTCCGATTTTGCCGAAGTTATCAACTTTGCATTTTGTTACCATATTTTTGTTTGTTAACTTCGAAAATATTACAATCATGGGAAAATATGTAAAAAGAAAGAGTTATACAATTTATTCAAATTTTATATAGAGACGTTTGATATATATATGTTTCATAAATAACACTTCATTCTCACGTATCCAAATAATGCCTGTTGATGTTGATTTCTCTAAGTTTTTATTCCGCCTCGGTACAGCATTTCCCACTACAAAAATTTCTAAGTCCAAATTTCCGTCTGTAGCGAAAATTCTAAGATTGATATTACGCTTGGTCGTTATCATTACGCCTGGTTTCATGAAATTCCGTCTCTGTGTGAGACACGGAATCTTTACAAAATTACGTGTCCTGCTCAATTCCGCCTGGTCAGAGAGGCGTAATGACCACATCCGTCTAGTTTACAGCTGGTTTACGCCTCAAAACCAGCCGGATTACGTCTAGTCACTTCGTACGGGAATAATTACCCAGTTTTCTGTACATCTTGATATAGTATAATATTTCAACATGCCATTATTGAATATTTATCGTACAATTTTCATATTCTTCAACACACAAATAAAAACTGATTTATTGTCATACATAAACATGCTCAACGAAAATCTATTTAAAATCACAAGTTCTCAAAATTTACAAAACACATGCTTTATGCTGAGAGAGTTATGCTTATTAAGTAATTAATGCCACATAGGTATAATTTCAACTATATGATTGCATCCTGTTTTTAATCTTGGAAAGGCTTGTTTGTTTGATTCTTGTATCATACACACCATGGTTATCAAGTTTACATGGTGATGGCATCTGCTTGTTGCAATGCACTGAAACTTAGTCCTTATGGAATACATCAGAAAATGTGAGGGATCTTTTACATGCCACGTTTTACTTGACACATGACTAGTTTTTACGGTCTCATGTGAAAGACATACAGCAAGCAGCCACCAGCAGGATTCCAACTTTGGACCTCTTGGTCATGGTTCAAATATCTAACCAATCGACCCTTGCCAGCTTTTATAAAAGAGATAACCAAAATACCCTTGGAAAATTACTATATTTGGATTTAGTACACTGGCAAGAGATCTTCCTACTTGTCTCTACTGATACCTGAATCCAGGACTGGCGATTTTCATATTATACAGTTATTACCATTTGTATGGGTATCTTATGTAAAAACCGTAGTAACGTTATACAATTCCTATGGAACAGATATCTTTGTGCGCTCAATTCTCTTGATTTTACATCAGTTTCAAATTTAGGTCACAGTTACTGACTACATAAGATGCCTACCCATAGGAAAGATAACTCTTTACTAACGAAAAGACCCAATAGTAAGACAAGAATTTTTTTTCTTGTTTAAAATTCAAGCCCAATTTATAAAGTATCAGATTATGCCAGATTTATGTAAATTTACATAAATGAACAGGACATACAGAACAGAATCTTTAATTTTGCTCTCCTCAGCATAGCATTATTGGTGAAGATGTGATGTTAAATAGAATTTAATTAATACGACGGTTCCTTCTCCTGGTACATGGATAATTAGCTTATAACTGGATATTTAAAGCTTAGATAATTAATATCTGAAATATACAGAACATGGTAAATTCTTAACCTCTATTCGTGCCTATAAAAGAACAAACAGAAACAGTGACCCTTTTGATCAACACCATAATCATATGAATATATACATGTATACTTTTTGTCAAAACTTGAATTAAAGGCATATAAGATGTTTTCATTTCATTTTCATATTGTAATTAAACAAGAAAAAAAATTACCAATGATTATTTTTTTCAGCTCTGCTGAAAAGCTCATATTAACAGCTGGACTGACATTTTTGTTGGCAAATGGAAACAATAATTTTCCACTAAAATTTTTGATGTCATAATAAAAGTTGGACAGTTGTCTCTGACATCCTGTTGCCAGAACAGTGATGATTTAATTTGCTAATCAAATTGTCAGTAATCGTAAAAAAGTCTATTGCAGCGACCTTTAGTTACTTCAATGCAAACTCACAGAACAGAAATTTGACTGTAATCTATATGTAAGCTTGACTTTGAAGATAACTTGACTAAACAAACAGCTTGTATGTCTTTGGAAATGTTATTTTTATTCAAAATTAAAAAAAAAACTATGCTATTTTCGTTTTTTGACATAAAAAAAAATCACCCTGCAATTAAAATGTATGAAAATCCAAATCAGGAAGTGTTTCGCAAAAGATGTAAAAAAAAAACAACAAAAAACTTCAAAATCTGTATATAAAATGATTGTTATTTTATTTGCGTTTTACATATGAAAAAAACAAAGTTTTTACACAATTTGACTAATTTAAGCACCAAGCAATTCATGTAATCTTGCATATTTGTCCAAAATTGAAATTTATGCAGTTTATTAAACTGCATTACTCTTCTCCCAGAACATTAATTTCACCTGTGTATAAATGCATACCTGCTGCTTTTCTGGAGACATTTTTCACCTGGTTGGCAAGTTCCTGATTCAGCTGAAGTAACAAGGCCGTTTCTTGTTTTTGTATTTTGACTTTCTCATGGACCTGTCCGGCCACTTTGCTAACATCTGGCTGGGAGACAGAATGAGATCTAAAGAGAAGATTGAATTTTGTCTAAATGCTATCTCACACTCCAGTTCAGAATTATTCTATCAGTATGGATAGTTTTCTTATGGCTAAAATTTAATTGGAATAGATGTATATCCCCTTGTCTGTCCTCTTGGTGGCAAAGCTGTCGTTTTTCCTTCACATTCATACTAATTTTAATATCTAATTATCTATTAAAACATATAGTATATTTTCGCTTCTCTGAAAACATTTCTACATTGTTCAATGGTTCAAAAACTGCATAAGAATTGAAAAATTCAGGAAGCATCCTTTGCTATGGATAACCTGATATAATTTTGCTGATTTATAAACAAATATCCATTAATATACCTCCAAGATGGCAGAAAATGAAGTATTCCAAGTAAATTTTAGCCATAAACAAGCTGTGTTTGTGAAACACTAATGGCCCCAGTGGCAAAAAAGTCCATAAAGTTATTTTTAGCATGAAGGTCAATGTCAAGGTCAAAAGGTCATCAACCTTGGTGTCATTTGAAAGGGCTTCATTAATTGAGTATGCATGTCAAGTATGAAGTCTCTATCCCTCACGGTTCAAAAGTTATGGCCAAGGTTAAAGTTGACAACAGACAAACACACAACACAGTTCAAAAAGTTATTTTTTGCATGAAGGTTATTGTCAAGTTCAAAAGGTCATTGACCTTGGTGCCACTTGAAAGGGCTTCATTAATTGAGTACACATGTGAAATTTGAAGTCCCTATCCCTCACAGTTCACGGACAAACAAACAGAGACAAACAAACAGACAGACAGGACAAAAACAATATGCCCCCGATTTGTCAATCCGAGGGCATAAAAACTATTGTTTGACCAATTTGGACAAAAGAAACTCAACCTCTTAGCAACATGCTGGAATCTGCACAAGATTTTGATACAATCCCTTGACCATGTATATAAACTGTAAAACTCCCTTTTACTCTCTATATTCTTGTCAGGGGATTACGTGAAGACCCTGTGGGAATCAGTTTATAAGTCAAATATGTGCAAAGTGGTGGTCATAAACGCTTATTTACAAGATTCAAATCCATAGAACTTGTTCAAGCTTGATTTAAACTCTGTTAACCTGTGTTTTTTATGAAATCTATGAAGCATACCCACCCTATGCTCTGTTTCGTGAGAATCTGTTTAATTTTTTCTGCTTTTTCTTCCCTTTTCAATCGTTCTTCCTCAGTTATCTCTTCTTCATCGGATTCTGGCATGTATCTTTCTGGAATCTCGACTTTACTTGGCATATAAAGCTGTTCAAGAATAAGATCAGATGTAACAAACTCAATCTCATTAAGATCTGACCAATAATTTTGCTACTCTATGAATACACTTCAATACCAAGATCTGACAGTCCCTCCTGGACTTTAGATCCAATTTCTTTATTTGATTCTTATCAAAGATCATTTCACTTACCTAGTAACTGAATCTACTTAATGCAATGCAAAGTAATTTTAAATTAGTCCATTGCTTAGGACCCCAACCGAAGCAGTAAGGAACACAAGACCTTAGTTTTTATTGTCTTATTCAATAGACAGGACATATTAGTGAGTTATTGGTAGGACTTGAACCATGTAACTTTGGGATTTGAGCTAAGCATCTTACAAAATCTGTTACATTCCTCCAATTAGATGGAACACTCATTGGTGTAATGAAATTTAACAAGGACACGTACTGAAAGACAGAAATTTCATTGTAACAAAAGATCTTTACTTTAAGCACTAAGTCTAAGTACCGTATTCAGTTTTAAGAATATGACACTGAATTAAAGTATAGATAAACACTTACCACTTCCCTGTCTAATGCTCTTGCATCGTCTATGTCTCTATCAGGACCTAAGGTTGATGATCGTACAATATCTGGCACCATATCCATCTGAAGAAAAAAATCACACACAAACTCTGAACTGACCCTATTGTATATATATTGTTCACTACGATGTCATACTTATGCATTTTATTACTTACTTTTAGCATTCTCACTTTATGCCATGGATATTAATTATTATTGCAATTATAATTTTCTAATAAACTACTTTATAAAAACCAGGTGACTAAAAATGGATTAATAGTGGTTTTCAATCAAATTCTACCCCCATAGTTAGAAGTATACATATCATTATAACCATATTTCAGTAATTTCATGGTAAGTCATTTAAAAAAATGAATCTATCCAGTAAGAAAACTATCTTATGGACTTTTACATTAATTCTTCAAATTTATCTTAAAGAATGATGAAAAATATCAAAGTGCAACTATTTTTAATACATAATTCTTCATCGTCAAACCTCTGAACAAAACCCCACACTACCAGAACTTACAATGATTGTTTTATGAAACAATAACAGGACAATATTATTTATCCTTGACAGAGTTATCTTTCTTTCTGGATTGATACTTTTTCTTAATAGTTAGACAAATAATGCCCAATATGACAAAACCCATGGAAGATGATAATTTTGTATATACACAGATTTAGTACATAAATTTAGAGAGCTACAACACGAACATTTTTATTCAAATTCATATTGTGAGATAAAAAGCTGATTCTACAATACTTTGGTAAAATTAACGTATATCGCAAATAAAAAATGTAGCTAATTTCTAAGGAATGCATCAAACGCCCGAAAAGATAGCTCAAACAAGGAATTTACACATGGACAGGTAGATGATGGACAAAATTATCCCTACGCTTTACTATACTTTTCAAGCGTTAAGAAACTGATTAACTCTTACGTGAGAAATCAAACTATTCTAAGTGATATGAAATAAACGGGGGAAGTACATCATGTTCAGGGCTCAAAATCTGACGACTAATAAAATCTAATTGACAAATGTATAAATTCATAGATAAGTATACACACCACTTGCAAGTCATACCTGCCTACTTACGGAATTATTAGTCATCAGATCACCAGCTGATGTATGTAACGATTTCGGTTCTATAAGGGAGGTCTCCAATTTTACTGGTTCACTACTTGATATTGTCATATAGCGCCCTCTAGGTGTTCTTTTCACATTAAAAAGTCCTGTTGTAATCGGAGCACTATCGGTAAGATATGGTTTTGGTGTATACACAGCAGACTGATTGTGAATTTCTGCTTCACTGGCCATGCTATTGAAAGAAGGTTGGATAATGACCCTTGTTGCCTTGACAACACCGAGGTCATCATTATTTGTTTGAGGTTCATACATGTTTCTTGATGATTGAGCGGAAGGTTCCACCCTGGAAAAAGTCAAGGGAGATGTGTTTGCTGCTTGTTGTTGATGAAAGGGTACAAAAGGTCGAGGTGCCATACAAAGAAGAGAGGATCTGCGGGATGACTGATTGGATGAGCTGTTGCTAGGCAACACTGATGACCATGGTTTGCGGTTTGGGTCGATGGGTGGGAGATTCTCATAAACATGGTGGTCGTTTGTGAATTTGGTGGGATCTGTGCTGGATTTTGTCTGTTGGAAGAAGTAAGCATTTATTATCATAATGAAATTTGATGTACTGAATGAAATTGTCAACTTGTTGGAAACTGATTGGTTACACATCTTAGTGTTTTAAACTTTTAATATGTTTTGCATAGCTTGTTGCCAGTTAATATTTGTTTAACAACCCTTTATAACTTGCTGAACAGTTTTGAACTTATTTACTGAACTTTACCTGATTGGAATCAGAAGGGCTCAAGGGAGGATCTGTAACAAAAAAAATAACAGAAAAATAATCATATGGAATAATAATCATTTAAAAATAATTTCGTCTCATAAAAAAATATATTCACATTTATAAAAATTATTAACTTTCTTTTATTTTATAAATGAATTATCCAAATTATGAAAAAAATATTCCTCTTAGTACACTGTAAAAGATGTTATTTTCTTAGAAAATTGTGAATGTATTTTAAACTTCATTTCATACTTCGTCATAGAATATAACCTTAAAGGTATTTTTAGATTCATATATTTAAGAAATCATTGTTTGATTCATTTACTGTGACTGATTTTCAAAAAGTAATAATGAAGATTGCTTCAATAACATTTTTAAAAGCTGTGAAGTTGGATTAATTTCATAACCACTTGAATAAAGTGAAAATCTGTATACAAATGTATGGGCAGACCTGCAAGGGGTACAAGTGGTAGATATGCTCTATTGAGATATTAGAAGAGTTTTCGGAACTGTTCAATCAAAGCTTTACAATTGTATCAATTACATGTATCAAATATCTAGTACATATTCTAAAGAAATTTCAAGTCTTGAAATAAATTTACATTAACTAAGAATACACACATAATCTTTCTAGTCTATCAAAATAATTATCTTTATATATTTTAATATTCCTGCTGGTAAAATATTACTTTTCGTATATCATTCACAGATAAAATTCCTCCTAATATACATTAATATAAATGTTCAAAACATATACTTATTTTTGTGCCCCCCCCCCTTTTTTTTATTATCTAACAGATCTGCCTCAGTGATTTTAATTTCCATGATACTTGAAGAGTGCCGTTATCATTAGTGTTTCCTGCATTGCGTCCTCAATACTCATTTTCTACATACTAACCATACATTTGATCCTTGCGTGTTTTGTGCAATTCTTTACGCTGTTCTGAGTGACGTTTAACATCCCGAACGGTTAGTACTTTAGGTTTTTCTTTGGGTATAATACCTAGTAAAACGTGAATAATGTGTGCCAGACTATAAGAAGAACCAAACTCTGTATACCCAGTATAACAAGCAAAAAACAATCATGCACTGAGAAATTCTATTTACAGATGAAGAAGCCATATTTACTGAAGGGGAAAAAAAAAAGAAACAAACAAAAAAAAACAAAACAAAACAAAATCCTTCAAGTATAGTCTTCATGGGTGTTACAAAATTTACATTCTTATTTGGTTTTCGCTTATAATATATTAGCATTTTCATAAATAGCACATTCCACTTTTTAACTTTGTAACTTTAAATGGTATTCTGATGGAACATGTGATGAGATTTACTTGGCAATGCCTAATTACAGCTACAAAGCTTAATCTTATTTTGTCAATTGCTGAACACCTATGACAATGAGGAGAATCTACTGACTTAAATCACCATGGCAACCAGTGTTTCGTAACAGGGGAAATTTCAGCATGGACAAATTTATCCCACATAATGGAAAGCCAATTCAAACTCTCGTTTATAAAAGGGATGCAGTGCACCTCTACTCATTGTTGCAGTGAATTCATTCATAGCTTGTTAGCCCACGAGGTACCTGATACCAAAACCGGTTCCTCAGTGAATTTCACTATGTTTGAGAGGTCATGACCTTCATTTAACATGTTCTGATATATGAAATAATTTGCATGATGAAAGCTGCATTAAATCAATGTAGCAAATTAAATAAGCAAACCAAAACGTTTTATTTTCTAAACAACTATGATATCAACTGAAGCCATCCCCAATCTCTTAAAGCATTATTTTGCATAAGATCAAACTTTTTATTATCATGGTAATTGCAGATTAGTTTATATGCATACTAATTTTTACATACTGTAATATTGTTTTGAGTCTGATAAATAAGATTGGGTATACAGTAATTTGTTATAAAATAATACTATGTGAGCATTAGTTGTATAATATAATTTAAAAAAAAAAATAATAAAACATGCTTTGAATTATAACAATAGAACCTTATACAAAAAAAAAAAATACACATAAATATCATATATTATTATAAAGTATATAACACAGTTAATGTCTTTGTATATAATACAATGTTAAAATATATTCAGCTATTATCATCTGAATTTATGTGAATTCCTTTTTTCATAATCATAATAAAGTAATTTCTGATATAAGGCTAAGCACTGCTGTTAAGAAAATTTGATATTAATTGAACTTTTAAAACATTCAATATAACTGGTAATTTCATGAGTGTAGATGCTACACGTATCAATTTACATAATTCGCTAATATTTCAATTTTTTTCAGCATAGACATAAAAATAGGGACAGCTTTCATTATCTCGAAGTCAAGGGGATCAATTAGGAAATACTTTTAGATACATGTATTGGTAGTTCAAGACATCCATAATATGACTTTATGGTCATTTTATGATTAGTAATAAAATAACGATATTACAAAATTATCAAAATAATATTATTATTTTATATTGATTATCAAAACATTTGAAATCTGTGGCCTACATGCACCTATTAGAAAGAAATATAGAGCTAATTATAGACCCAAAAGCAATGTGCTTGAGTAAATATGTGAGATTGCAAAAAGGAAAGAAAAATTAAAAGAAAGTAATATTTTTTATCAATCAAAGAATCTTACCGAAAAATCTTTTTGTATTTTCATCTGCATCACTGAAGTCCACTGGACCACTTGGTTCTGTGTGACTCTCTAGAAGTCCATTCTGAGATGGACTTAGCTGCAAGGACTCATTCTATCAACCAATCAAAGCACAAAATAATATCAAGTGAAAGATGGGTAGACAGATTTACTACGTCAATGATAAGGCATAATCATGGAATAGGGACATTATGAAAATTACTGTCCGGGCCACCGAGTCCATATACCCTGAGTTTGCAATAATTTGAATAATTCTCAAGACATGGTCATGGAAGCTTGTCTAGATAATTTGAGCAGCCTAGTCAGAACAGAAAATGACAATACTTGACACATCAGGGGTATTGTTTATTAATTTCTGGCCAAAATTCAGTTTGAATAAGGCATATGACAATATTAAATTAAGGATGAAAAGATCACCCAAAACTATTATACTAATTTCCCTGTGAAATAAAACATTTGCCAAAATGCTCTTATTTCATGATTTTACATTACTTATAAGACAGTGGACATAATAGACATTTATATAAAAAATCTTGGTAGAAGTATTTAAAAATAAACACGATTTTTCCAGTGAATGTGTTTGGTGGTTGTATCATTGGACAGTAATCTTCATATGAGGGTAGAATGCAGTACAAGAGATGCAATTACATGTATATGCGAATGCAAAAACAAATAAGTTTAAATCATTCCATGTTTATGGTACAATATTACTATAATAAGGTAAAGGAAGTTCCAATAAGAAGAGTTATCTGCCCTTGACTCTCACTTTCTATCATAATGAAGATGTATATAGGTCAAGGTGATGGTTAAATTTGACAGGCCATGTCTTACCACAGTCAACACACCGTTAAATAAGAATTGAGTCAGGTCATTGCGCAACATTTATTCCGCAGTTTTTCTGATCTCCTAAGTAAACAAGGGCAAATAACTCACCTTATTTAAAAGTCCTATACGTTAAACATTCTGATATGAATATCAAGAACATGCTGGTTAATAAGCACAAACAGTAATACACTACAGGAAGCTTTATATGCTCATCATGCTGTGAAGGAAAGTAGCGGTCAATCTATCATTTGTTGCTTATTATGCAGCATTGGTATATTCCTTTATATCATTTACATAGCATTCACTCCACAGTTCTTGATGACCATACTCCTCATTTTCTTACCATTTGATTTGATGTCTTAGTTTCTCTTAATATCTATGTTTACCCGTTGACTGACTGGACCTATAAACAAAATTGTCTCACCTCTTTACTGATTAAACCTATCAGAACCTTTCTTACCTCAATACAGGCCAAGATTTTAAAATATTTTCCCATCTGTCCACCAATGTAACACTTAAATTAGTACCTCACCTACTGATTAACTCCTCTATGGCAATGCCTCACCTTACAGACTAATTCCTCTATGGCAATGCCTCACCTTACAGACTAATTCCTCTTTGGCAATGCTTCACATTACAGACTAACTCCTCTATGGCAATGCCTCACATTACAGACAAACTCCTCTATGGCAATGCCTCACCTTACAGACTAATTCCTCTATGGCAATGCCTCACCTTACAGACTAATTTCTCTATGGCAATGCCTCACCTTACAGACTAATTCCTCTATGGCAATGCCTCACCTTACAGACTAATTTCTCTATGGCAATGCCTCAACTTACAGACTAATTCCTCTATGGCAATGCCTCACATTACAGACTAATTCCTCTATGGCAATGCCCCACATTACCGACTAATTCCTCTATGGCAATGCCTCACCTTACAGACTAATTCCTCTATGGCAATGCCTCACATTACAGAGGTAAATATACTGAAGTGATAAAACATGTGGCTTACAAGAGGAGACAATCTGGATATGATTCAGAAAATGCTGTTCTGTTTAAGACATTGGTCACTTCTGCCTCCCATGTTTCCATACGACAGGAAACTTCTGAAAGCCAACTGACCACAACCTGAACAAACACTCCCTAAACATCTGCCAACCTCTCTACTGACTGTATACTCTCATGGCTTTTTCAGTTTTCCATGGACTATCACAGATTTCTCAGTACAGTCTTACCTGTCATCACATTCTGTATTCTCAAACAGTTTCTCACCTTTTGACTGACAATAGTAGCATATGGGTCATTAGATAGTGGCATTCCATTAGCTGATTCATATCCCTGATGCGTTGTGGGCATTGAGTTAAAGCTTGAGAGGACATCATGAACTTGAGACAGGTCCTTAGATTCCTTGGTGTCAAGATCGGTTTCCATGTAAGTGGACGAAGAAGAGCGACTTGGACTACGCCTCTTAGTCATGGGACTTTTGGGAGATATAACTTCTGTTAACGAGAAAACAAGATATTTTCATGAAACACTGATTTGCGATGGCAATACTTCACTTAAATGAGACTACAGTTTTGAAATTGGGGAAAATGGATGAACATAGAGAGAGATGAAAAAGCAAACAATAAATCACCCATGGAACATTTTTATTGGGGGCAGAGAAATTCACTAACATTCAGTGGATACTACATAAAACCCCACATTTGGATGTGCATAAAATTTCTTTTGTTATTTTATACCATGTGGAGAATTTTTCATGACCCCTATGACAGTGCTAGTTATACATTGTTAAACTTTAAATACTGTGCTGAGTACTATCACTGTCGTCAATTAGGTCACATCACTACATATAAATGTAAACCAGATTCAACATAGGACCCATCTTCCCCAACCCATTATCAAACATTAAACATGCAAAACAAACAAATGAGTGAGATCAGAACTGACAATGTCACTACTGAGGCAGTTAAATATCTGTAATGTGTTAAGCCTATCCTTGACATTGGTATTAGCTATGAATTCCAGCGATTCTACCAC
The DNA here is from genome assembly GCA_035048485.1 of Pteria penguin. NCBI lineage: Eukaryota > Metazoa > Mollusca > Bivalvia > Pterioida > Pteriidae > Pteria > Pteria penguin. Next base: position 32,791,638 of record CM068591.1, on the reverse strand, counting down.
AAATCTGATTCTTATAACTCACCATGATATATACCACTGGTCTGACTTTTAAGCCACAAATATTGTAACCAAAACCACACATTAAGACTTTCTTAGAAAAATAAACCTGTGTAAATATACCTGTGTCTTGGAAGACAGACTCCAGACCACCACCTGAAGAAGAACGACGCAACTTCTTCATAATTTCAGACAGCTGTGCCCCTTGCTCATTCAAACCTTCCATAATATCTTTGACCCTAGCGAGGTCTTTCTCCATTTTCATCTTGTTTCTATAGTTCTCATCAGACTGCAACATCAACAAGAGAACAAATATTAACGATGATGATTATGGAAAAAAAAGAGAGAGAGAGAGAAAAGAAATGCTCATAGAATTTAAAAGACACACTCTTCCACATATGGTCAAAGTCCATATAGAATTTAATTTGGAGGACACTACTAATCTTCAGCATGCACACCGATAGATTTTTTAGTCTATTACAACTTTGAATATAAATAGTGGTATTCTAATACAGTAACTTAATACTTACCAATGCTGGGGCACTCTTGCTTCGATTTAAATCTCCCTGCACTTTAGATCTTAAAAGTGTCACCTCATGTTCTATCTTATTATTTTCTGCAGTAGTTTCTTCCAGTTCCTGTGAAGTGGGACATCAAGTTTTAAACTTGTTAAAGATTGACAGTATGTTATTAGTACAACCAAATAATAAATAAATATAGATTAAGATTTTAAAAAATCTAAACTTTGTTGAAAGGACATTTAAATAAAGAAAATTCATATACATTCTTCTTATCTGAATATTTGATAATCCCAAATTCATTCCCAACCTGCACAGAAATTTATACTTCATTTAATATTTGTAGTCTGAAGTGTTAATAGAGTAAATGTAAGATATATTGTTAGGTACATATACATTTCATATCTATAAAATGTGCCAAAAGACTTAAATTGCAAAACCTACCTTGCAAATTTTTGGCTGTATGACATAAATAACTATCAAAATCATAATATATACATAAACTATACCTAAATTTTCTCAATAATCCATTACATTCAGATAAGTTTTAAAGATTTTTTTCATTCATAGAAAGTGTGTCAAAATAGAACAAACTCAAATCAATTTTTTGAACACAACAGAAGATATCACAAGAGAGTTATCTCACCTTGGATGCCTCTGCCAGGTGATGCATCACTCTTGAAAGCTCTTTTTCCAGCATGCGCTGTTGGTGGAGGAGTTTATCTAGGTCACGTGGATTGTCTCGAGACATGTCCTGCTGCCGTAATATTCCCTGAAGTGCCTTTTCTAATAAGTCCTGAAAACACAAGCTCCATACTTTTATTAAAGATAAAAAGCATCATGTCATGGATATTTCAAAAAAAAAAAAGAGAAACGGCACATGTACAATCTCCAGTAATATTTATGTGAATCTGTGCAAAGAAACATGTATCATCTGCTAGAAAAGCCAAGGTGTAGAGATTCGAAAGAACACATTTGTCGCTCTCTGTTTTTTCGAAAGTGTGTCTCTTACCAGTCAGACAAATTGATGCACAACAAAGTAATCCAAAGATATCGATATATTTCGCAAGCAACACAATAACTGACAGACAGACAGACAGATAAGAGACAAATGAAGGACAAGTCGATTTTAAGATTCACTATCCTTTTACAAAAGAAACACAATAGATTCAGATAAATCAAAGATTTGTTTTGTCAGCATTTCCAACTTTGGCACCAATTTACATTTTAAGTTGCTGCTTGACTGTAAGGTAATCATTATCAAGTCTTACTGAAGAATTTCTTTTTCCTTCATAAAATTACGAAATAAAGTACCCATCTGTCACACTTTTCGACTGAAAATCAGACCCAAAGCAAGCACACTATTTCTGTTTTTCAGAAGTCTAGCATTTTTAATTACATGGCTGCATACCTTATCCTCTTGGAAGCTGGTGACCTTGAATGACTGTTCCTGTAGTTGGCGATCCAGTTCATACAACCTTTCCAACTTTTCCTGCAAAATATTATGATGAATTTACATCTAGGATGTAAAGTGCTTTGTACTAAACACATATTGAATTTCATACCAGTAAAATATCATTTTCATTCGTTTTGTCGTTAATGTTAGTAAATATACTTGTAAAACCTGTAGAGACTTTGAGTGAAGTCAGAGTTCTCCTGACCCATTATAACTAATACCATATTACTATACTTCTTTGATTTTAAGACAATGTAGTATATATAGCGGTTAATATTCTGTTTTGTTGATCAGGGGCCAGATGTTCGAAACTTTAACCACTAATTAAGCTAACCAACGGTTAAATTGCATCTGACTTTATCTTTTAAATGAGAAGTTTTAAGCCATAATCTGTGTACTTATTGGTAGCATATGAATCCAGCAGTGTTATGTAGTTTAAATATTTACACAGAAATCTTATAAATCAAGTTAATTGTCTCTCAAAATTTAACCACTGGTTAGCTTAACAAGTGGTTAAAGTTTCAAACAACTGGCCCCAGGTGGAATGCTGGCAAATCTACAAATTTACCCTGACTGAGAATCAAAAAGAGCTACTGTTCTAATTTTTCACTTAGCCCACTGAAAACTTCAGTTTCGTACAAATATTAAATTGTCCTCTGTTGAAAGACTTCAAAGTCTTACTGAATAGAAGGACCATATTCTTGATCTAGGTCACAAAATGAAACAGAACTATATTCCTCCTGGGGTATATCCCTTTGCTGACTTAATTCTGAGGGATTAAGTAATGACAATGTCTATGAAATTGTATAGGTAAGAATGTATGTTGTTTGTTTGTTGTTAATTGTCTTGTCGACATAATTTGACTAATATAGATATTTAAACTTGTACAACTGACACACAAAAAGCAATGAGGGATGCTTGATAAGCCAATGTCTAACGTGACAAGGTGCCTTGATTATTTTAATGTCTCATCCAAATTAAATGACTAGCCACCACTGGGACTTGAACTATGGCCCTCTTGGTCATTTGCTCAGTATACTATCAACCGGCTTCATACAGAATACCACAACGAATAATCGTTGCAACTCAGATTTCTGATATCTCAGCCATGAGCTAATCAACCTCCCTACCAAGTTAAAGTAACTTCATTACTAAATTAAAATAATTTTCAGTATGTTCGGCCTCTCTTTGAGCAAGTTTATGTACATGTACTTCTGAAATATTGTCAATATTTGCACAATGTTCATTTTTCATGTTTACCTCAAGCTGTACTTCATCCTGAGTCAGTTGCTTGATATCGTTCTTGATTCCTTTAACGATCACCTCTTCCTGATGTTTACGAGAAAATTCCAACATCTTCTTTGGGGCACTATATTCATCCGGCGAAAGCAAATGCTGTAATCATACCAAACAAAATAAATCTTATTCTTCTCTTTTCAGTTTTACAAACAGATTAATATTTACTACTTTGCAAGGAGAACTTGAGTATTTTATTACCAAATTCGACTTCTGCCACTAATACTATGGTGAAATTCACTTAACATGAAGAATAGCTAGTTTGCCAGTATAGAATCATGGAGGGACAGACATCATATGTTTAATGGTTTTTAAAATAACATAATAATTGTTGTATCGTAAATACAGTCAAAACAACTGATAACATCAAATCAATTTCAAAATCTATCATCTAAGACATTGGTTTCATGATGTAGGGTGAATGTATTTTTTAAAGAATAAATTCCATGCAATTTTCTATCATCCACAATTTCATATAATCACCTTCACATTAAACCAAATTGGTTCAATTATATTTCTTGAGTTTCTTATCGACTGATTGTTTGTTTATCGTTTTAAGTCACCACACAGTCATTTAAAGCATTTGGTGACAAATTCTGTCTGATGCATTCCACAGAATTTTATACCTTTGCAACAGACCCAAAGGAAGAATCTTTTACATGCAATGGATGCCTGCCATGATGCGTACAGGACCTCTGTTTTCATTGTCTCATCTGAAAGACAGGACAATATAGTATGCTCACAGTGAGAGTCAAACATTGTCCCTCTGGAAGACGAGCCCACACCTCATCCACTGACTTGCGCTAATGCTAAAATTTGTTATTAAAGGTATCTGACATACAATGTTGTTTACACTAAAGTCCCCACATTTAATCACAGAATTAAACACCCAAGATCACAGATAAATTTAAGCACAAAATAAAATACAAATCAAAAACTGACCTTTCTGTACTGAGAGGCTAACATGAAGTTGTCACCTCCATATAAACTGCCCATGTTGACCATGTTATGGACAAGGTTGACCAGTGGTCTGTACACCTCCAACTATAACAGATTATATAAAGGAATTCATTATTTCTGTTTTGACATGGATGGAGTTTTTCATTACTGAATTTTCAGAAAAATTTGTTAAGTTAAGAATATACCACGTATACTACTCAAGGATATTTCTAACAAAAATACATGTATGCATATGGTATTTTTTAAGGCACTGAATTTTTTAAATTAACATATATATTATATAAATATTATATAAATATTATACAAATATTTTCTCTGATCTTACTACTAATTTTCAGTCATTTATTGCTATTATTATATTTTCGTTTTATATTTATACAATATTTTAACTGCAAACTATATAATGACCTAAACCTGAATTATACTTTTCTCAATCATGTCACTGATACACTTTTTTTCATTTATTCCCATTAATTTCATTTAAGCCTAAGCTTCTCTTTCCTTACATTATTTGCATAAATATTTCATTTTCTTGTAATGACATCCCGCTTCAGATGACCTATTGGCACTGAAATGTTTAATTTAAGTCTGTTGACTTACTTTTTTCTCGACTTCTTCGCACTGGTACTTCATTTCCTTATATTCTCTGTGATCTGCCTCCATCTTATCGTCATATGACCGACTCATTTCTTGTTGCCTTATAAAAAAAATACAAATGAACTTTATCCTTTTGAACGAGTTTTAAAATGTCCTGCATATAATGAGTGTTCAGTATAACTACTCCTTTGTGCTACCAATAGAAAATTTATACCATAAATAATTTTGAAAATAAATATAAAAATTGTAAATTACATTCTGTAAAATAATATTTTGTAAAATAAAATGTTGTGAAATTAGATTATGTTATTTTAAGGAATATGGAAACAGCTTGTAACAAAAAAACACAAGACAAGAATCATTATTTAATGATATGCAGACAACAGTATCATAAGAGAGACACTTCCTTTTCTTTATCTTTCATCAATCATTTCCCTTTGTTTAATGTCTTATAACTTTCAAAACCCCCTCAAAATTCATAATTTTATTGAAATTATTTTTCTTTAACAAGTATTAACACAAAAACTCAACACAAACATAGGTTAGAAGTTGGATAGATCAGCACTCACATTTTCCGATATTGTTGTTCCTGAGGTCGTTTGGTATCCAGCCTTTCCCGATAATAGTTCCTGAGATATTCCACAGAAGCTTGCTCTCTTCGCAGTTGAATTAATAACAATACCAACTCGTCGTGCTGAAATTACCATTCACATATAAATCATTTCGACAAAAATTAACAGAGTAAATTCTGATTAATATTTTTTTATTCACTTATAATTGTCACCTCAGATTTTTACCTATATCATGATGAAAGAAACCACACCACAAGGAAAAAAGTATCAAGCAACCAATTTGCCCCTACCCAGGACAGAGCGAATTTATTATAAAGGTGAAAAGCTGGTATGGTTCAGTGGACGAGGTGCTCGGCTCATGACCCCAAGCCCAGGTTTGACTACTGCCATGGGTGTACCAGTGTCCTATCTTTCGGATGAGACAGTAAAAACTGAGGTCCTGTGTTGCAGTAGACATGGCATGTAAAAGATCCCTCACTGCATCGAGAGGGCCCGTTGCAGAGGTTACATTTCTATGCATTGCATCTGGCAGATGCCTTCACCATGTGCGTGAATAATCATGGAGTGACTTAAAACAATAACCAATCAATATCATAAAGGTGATAGGCTACAGAGGGTTGCAAGTGGCACCTTAGCCCTAAATAACCTAATTAGCCCAGGTACAGAATTTAATCTGGAAACATCACACATAATCATACAACAATTTCATAAATCTTAAAAATCTCTCATCTTCAAATAATCTTGGTATAATGCAAACAACAAAGAAAACTTTTAAGGACTAAATCACTGTTTGTTCAAATATCAACTTGTCCTATTAATTATATACAAACCGTTTTGCCAACGAGATCACCAGCTGATATGCTCATTCGGAGACGAGGACCACTCAGTCCTGGGTATTTCTTATTGATATTAGGAATTTCAGACGTCTCCTACAATAAATAAAATTAATTGTTTCATTGCACAGATAGGACACATAGGGTATCAAATATTACATAGCTCACCTCAATGGCAGCATTTGATTTTCAAATGTAGGAAACTGATATTGCATCTATTATCAAGCATAAAATATTAAAATATGTAGTAAAATAGTCAGTTTCAATTCAAATTTGTTAATAGGATGCCTAGACAGGACACAGACAGTAATTCATCAAAACTGAGATACACAAAACTTTTTAACTGAGTAACTCTAGCAAAAAAAGTAGGTCAGATGCAGCAACTGATGCATGGGTCCATTTCAATTTACTCAGATGAATCACTGATGCAAGTTTGGTCAATCTGGTAGGAGTGCTTTGTCCAATAGTGAACTACCCAATCCTTCTTAAATGAGTCACTTTAGCTGAAATTTAATAGGTCAGCTAGATGCAGCATCTGATACATGGGTTCATTGTGATAGGATGTCAAATACTAATGTCATATTGAGAAACACTTAAATAACAACAAACACTCAATGTCCACAGATTTTCGGCCACTTGGCTTTTTTTAGTTGGACATAAAAAATAACATAAATCTCCTTTAGTAAAGTCCATGTTTGCTGGTTAAATCAGCCCAATTCTCAATAACTTGGACACAGAGTGGGATGTATAACAGTTGGAGTTTAACAGAGTTGGAGTTAGGGATATAATTATATTCATATACAGATAAAGACTTACAGCTAGTTAAATCAGAAGAAAATAATGGGAAAATTTGAATTATCCATGTTGAGTTATTGAAAGTCGACTGTATGCAATTATCTGATGATCCTTGGGAAACTTACAATAATTTGTGAGTCAGGCATATCTGGGTCTTCTTTCACTGTATGTATCATCCCTGTAGCAGGAGTGCGACCAGATTTACCTCCCTTTCTTGGCATCCCTATAAATGTATACCACAACATGAAGACAAAGCTGAACATGTTGAACAGCCTCTAAATCATCTTAAAAGAGCTTCTCATATAGATGTACAAATACTCAATTAATATAAATTTAGTAAGCATTAGGATACTTGAAGGAACTAATGCACAGTGCATAAGAACTGCACACAGCCTCTTATCTCTATTAAGTCTGCATAGCATTGACTCAAATACAAAAGTGGGGGGAGTCTCTCAGCACGTAAATGTGTAAGATCTACAACCCTCTCTAAGCCCTTAATCACCAAAAATAAAGGTAAATAATTATGGATCGACATTAAATAATAACCAAATAATGTAAGAATGTAAATGCACTAGTTAGGAATAATTGATTTGTATCGGTATGACGCCAGCTATATGAAAGCTGCAAATGTTTGAACAATTACTTCAATCACTTTACACATCGGCTATTCGGCTGAATTTGACCATACTTCTATCTTTAGTAATGGTCACAAAGTTCATTTGAACCAAAAAAAAACAAAACAAAAAAATCCTTATATTTTAACATGATTCTAGCTGAAAAAATAAATAAAAATCTGAAAGCCATTCGGCCCATGTTAGGTTAATGTAATCATAAGGACTTCATTCTTTTTATTAACTGAATTTGAATTCATTAATTCCTGAACGTTTTCCAGTGTACAAAAAAAGTATCAACCAGATCATCTATCAATTCAAGCAGTAAAATGTGTATTTTGTGAATACCCGGTACATGTAGAACTCCTAAAATGGTATTTCATCTGGGTTTTATGTTTGTTTGTTTGTTTGTTTTTTTGTTTTTTTTTTGGGGGGGGGGGGTTATCTTAAACATAATCTTTTAACAAAACACTAAACACTAAAATCAGTTAAAAATTGAATTATGAGTTAACATTTGTTACAGAGTTTGTCGCAAAAAATATCAAACATACATAGAAATGTTTTGAAAATCCTATTAAAAATATTTACAATTAGGACATAACAGGTATTTGATAAATAAATATTGCAAAACTTTATAAATTTCCAAAAATGCTTTCTAACTGCATGAAATCTCCATCCCACAATACAAAACATTTTATAAATATGATAAAAAATTAATAAATTATACAGTTAAATGCTACAGCTTATAATAGCATATAAATACGTAAGAGGATATATGCATAAAAGAGGAAATATACAGATTAATAAAGGGAAGCTTTTTAATAAATGAAGTTTGGATCTACAATGCTATAATTCAATATCTACCACAGCACCAGGCCTCATGCATACAATACCGTTACAGACAACAATCATGCAGTCAACAAACCATCATATTCACCTAGCGAAAGGAATAGGGTGAATTTTTATCACTATTGATTGTGTGTGAGATTTACAACATTTGTCTTTTGTGCCAGTCCTAATTTTGAAATTTTCAATAATTTATCAGGATATTATTCAGATTTTTACAACATTGATTTATATATATTTTAATATTGATTTACATTTGTCTCTGATCAGCTGTGAAAAAAAATTAAGACCAAAATACTTTTGAAGGAAATGTATCTGTCTTTTAGCCCCTCTAGTTAAGCAAACATTTTTAATACTTTGATAATTTTGGTTGCCAATACACATACTGATAGAGGTTTTCCTAAAGGAAATTAAAATCTGGTGGAAATCATTCTGCTTAAGAAGGTATACACAAATCTGATTTAATTTTTTTTTTCTGATGTGTTTTTTTTTTCTTTTCATAACATTTTCCTACAAATGAGTTAGTTTCTCTATTCAAATGATACTTCTTTATTATGAGTGAGAACTATGACACCTGTGCTTGTACCTGCTAATTGGTTAGTACCCTGATCCACACTGAACGCCGCCGCTGCTAGCGACCCTTGTGAACTTGCTGCCGAAAATCGCTTTTTCACATCAGTATCATCCGGATCAAATTCCTGAACTTCCTGATTGTCATGCACAGAGCCACTTTTGAACCTCTTGAGGTTGGACTGAGGAGGTTCATCATTAGAGGCGTATTCTCTACCTACGTCATGTGGAGCTTTCTCATAACTACTCCAACCAGAGCCTTGCTGTTGTAGTATAGCTTCTAACTCATCATTTCTTCCATCAACGGCACTCAAACCAAAATTCTGTCCCTCCTGAAAGTCAGCATCTTCCATACCATCATCATTCCTGCTACCATAGTAATAATTTTGACTGCTACTTTTATTTTCACTCCCATTTTGCTGTTTTCTTGTGTTACTCTCTGGACTGCTCAATCTCCTTCGTGCTAGTTCACTTGCAGCAGGCTCATGCAGAACACCTCTGGGTTCTTCTCTTCTCTTTCCTGCCGAGTCAGTATCAGAGAACACGTTAGAGTGGCTGGCAGTAGATTCTGGTGCCAGCAGGCTAAGCTCATTGCATGAAGATGTGTTAGAGTGATTGTGAGAAGATGACAGATTACTGAATGGGGGTGCGGACACACATTCTGATGGCAAATTGCTGTCAAGGGCAATCAAATCGGGTGGCCTGCTCTGCACAGGAGAGGTTGAGCTTTGGTTTTGATCAGATGCTGTTTGTGTAAAGAGACTGAATGAACATGCATACACAGGACTGTAGATACCGATAAAATTATCATGCAAATTAAGGTACCTTATATGAATTTTCCTAGTCTTTTCCTGGTGACATTCTAACAACTCTCTATTTCTTTATAATTTCAATTGTACATTTTTCCACTTTAAAATTAGAATCAAAGGCAACAATAAGGTACCTTGCCCTATAGATTAATTACAAGTCTTGAGAAATTTATCTTAGAATTTATGTATAAGCATAAAAAAAATTTCAAAGCTTTTCCATGCAAGTTAATAAAGAATAATTATCATTTTGTTTTACACAGTACTTATCAAAATTTATTCTATTTTAAAAGCGATTCAAATGATTAAAAACTTTAAAAAAAAATTTTGATATATTGAAAAATTGTATCAATTCAAAGAAAAAGGTTATCAATCAAGCAGTGCAAAAATTAAAGATAATGTAATTATTTGGTCTGGTATGAATGATCCTGGTCATGCATGCATGCTCAAGCAAAATCAAAGCTGTGCTTAAGATTACCATACAAATGTGTGTCGATTTAAGGTGTTTAAAAACACACTGTTAGACTGTAAATAACTCAAGACTGATTGTTACAATAGCAATTTTAAAGCATTCATGTCTGTATAAAGCAGACTCCAATCTATGAAGTCACTATAGCTACAGTGCTTTACTTTATGTCAAAACAAGCATACTGAGTATTACTGAAGCATGTACATGTCCCCTACTGGTTTCCATAAATTTTCAAAGTCCAAGGGCCATAACACTTCCAAAAACATATCAATCATAACAAAACTCGTTTTTAATCTGTAGCTCATTGATGCAAAGCTACATACCCCATTTAAAGTCAAAATCTTCAACGGTTTCAAAAAAAAAAAATATGGAAAACCAAGTGTTTCTGATAGATGTACAGACAGATGGACGGAGTGGAAACCTATAGTCTCCTCTGGTTTCACTGGTGAGGGACTAAAAAAACAAGATCAGTGGTTTGTTCCTATACTCCAACTATTACATGCTGTATTAAGATGTTAATGAAGATAGTGTTGATCATTCCTTGAGATCCCCCCTTCCAAACACTAAAAATTATTTAAATATTAGAATTTACTACATTGTGTAATATATTAATGTAATTTTTTCACAGATTTCAACATATTCTTTAATATTCAAGTTGTTTAATAATGAACAAAATAATATCACATTCAGTTAAATTAGCCATCAGGTTAAACTGAACACCTGACTGTCCAACAAATTCAGTACTACTGGGAGAAATTAATTTGTAAACCACATAAGAAAAAAACACCTCAAATTTGGTATATCATACAAAGAGATGGCATGAAAGAGAGTGACGCCATGAAATATGCAGTCACATTTTTGATTGACACTCATTTATAGCCAAGTACAACCAATGTCTGTAATTTTGTGACAATCTGACCAGAACTTAATATTCAATTTTTATTCAAAAACTTTGTATATGTCAGCTATAATCTTGAAAATACTAAAAATAATCACCTTCTACATTTAAGTAAAACATTCGTCAGTAAAGCCATTTTAGCAAACTATTAGTTATTAGCAAATTAGATATAATTAGTAAGGTGTAATTGTAAACTAGCTACTAAAAATAATTAAAGTCACTGAAATCCAACAGCAAAAAAAGTAAAACATCTGGGGTTGGTTAACCCTAAAACGAAATGTTTATCACTGTTTAATGATTCAAGTATTCAGGTGTAAAATATTGATAGATGATATATCAAAAACTTATCTATGGAGCACAACCTGATAGTCCAGCTGTTAAGATTCACTGCTATTGTGTTTAAGTGTAACTTTATAGCTGTTGGGTTTAATATTTGCCAAGCTGTAGATTTACTAAATAACTACTACTAAAATTAGCAAACTCCAACTAATTCTATCAATACATTCAAATTTTGTAATTATAATAGAGGTCACCAAGTGACTCTTATAGAGAGGTGACCTTTACACAGAGGTTTATTTCATAGAAAATATGGAATACAAGTAGCCACATTTATTAGCAAATGATCTCTTTATAAAGGTAACCATAAAGGTAGGATTCACTATACTTCATTATGTTTTGGGGATGTCAGTAGTCCCCCCTACCCTGTTAGTTTTACGAGTTTTGAGTTATCAGAGACAGGGCCTTTGGAGACATTTCAAAAGAAGGGGGCCGAACCTTGAATTACGTTTCATATTTTGTGATAAAAATGTGGTCCATGATAAGCCAAAAAAGAATGCAGGATGGGGGGGTGGGGAGGATTCGGCATAGCTCAATTGGACACCCTGTTATCTGGTTCCCACTCTTGCATAGTTAACGTATAGTCTGACACAGGCTACTCGGAGTTTTTCTATGGTCTTTGTTTGAAGTTAGTGATCATACTTTTAGCAGTTTAAGACAAGAAAAGATAAGATTTTCTTACAGGTTCCCACAGACCTCACATAAATAATAGTTACATTAATATTTGATTTGAATTGCAAAAATGTGATTGATTAACACTGCAGTCCCTTAAATTATTATAATTAGTGAAATAATAACCAACAATCAATCTCTGTATAATTAGCAAGTGATAACAAACACACAGTGATTTCTAATTTATTTCTAAGTGTCAAGTGCTTGCTAAGAATGTACATGAAAAAAGTGCTTGTAGAAAAGACTCTATGAAGCAGTATGAAAATGAAATACATCAACAATGTATGATATTTAGTGTAACCATATAGAACACAATTTTCTCATGAAATATTTGAATGCATGCAAACTGTTACTTATTGAAATCTTTACTATATTTTAATGCATTAGTAAACTGTGTTTTTGTGCATGTGCTAATAAACACTATAAAATTCTTTCCTTATTACATGAAATGTTCTTCATTAAATGCATGTAATATGTTTAAAAAGCTACTGTAAACTAAAATTATAGTTTTTTCATTTCTATTCAATACAAATTTGTGAAGAAACATATGTTTTCAGTGCATTCTTAAAATGAAATTAATATTCCATGAGCTTTAATTATAAATAGGGAATTCAGAATAATTATGAAACATGTAGATATATTTTATGACTACATATATTTCTATAAATTTACAAATGTTTAACTTAAACTTATTAATTGATTATTACTAACTTTTCTTATGTACAAGTTAGAAATCTAAACTTTAAGTCATTTTATGAATACAAGTTCTTTAAACTTAAAATATTCATTGCAGAATTTTGCACATATAAAGCAGAATTACCATAATTTTGCACATACTGATAAAGCAAAATTACCATTTTCCTGTAACATGTTAGATGACTCATGAAGCCGTGTTTGTTAATGTTCTGAAAGTGACCAAAATACTCACCATATCTGTTACCTCCCTCTGGTTGCAGTTGACTGATTTGACCCAACATTCTCATGTCGTCCTCGACTTGTTGTTTGGTGGGGAGGTTGGAAAGTTGTCGAGAAGAATTCCTCTCTCCTCTCCCATGTGCAGGGTATTCCCCTGATCTTTCTCGACCTCTGAACCTGTTATCCTTAGACTCGCCATAATTTTGGTTTCGTTCATCATTATATGAACGTGGTTGGTGTTGTTGCTCATGCCTGGAATCCCTTCCTCTGGTTTGCTGTCTGTCATCATACTGTTGATATGCCCCCTGGTCATTTCGTGTATTAAATGGACCCTTTTTAAAGTAACAATGCAGTAACTTATTTGTTTTGAATAATTTCATTATTTGGATATTGTTTACCTCCACAGCAAAATTAATTCACCAATATAATGGTGGTCAATGTTTAGTGACCAATGAAATAGAGTACAGACAGTGTACATGACCTAACCATTCACAGGTAAACTGGTTAACTTAATTCCGACTTGCATTTATAACCATAAAATATTCTCGTACTTGACAAAGGGTAGAGGAAATAGCAAGGTGCACACTAACACATAAGCTCACTGAGTAACCAAATCTAATGAATGATTTAAGCCTTTAATATAATCTGTAAGATATACTTCACTCCTGCTTGTCACTTTCATGCAGTTAAAGTACTGTCATTTATATACATGTACAACAAATTACAGGAGGCAAAGCAGGAGGGTTGAAAAGTTGTTTCTTAATGCTAACCCCAGTAGTACATGCACCAGTAAAACATGCACAATGACCTAAAAATACAGATCAGTAAGTAACTTATTCATTATACCATTTATATTTGTTAAGCACTCCAAGACTTGCTTTAGGAATCTTGGGACCTTTAACAGGAGAGCTTTCTTTTAATGATATGAACCCTGGCTAATTACTTCAGAGCTACCTTTAATGATATGAACCCATGATATGAACCCTGGCTAATTATTTCAGAGCTACCTTTAATGATATGAACCCTGGCTAATTGTTTCAGAGCTATCTTTAATGATATGAACCCTGGCTAATTATTTCCGAGCTACCTTTAATGATATGAACCCTGGCTAATTATTTCAGAGCTACCTTTAATGATATGAACCCTGGCTAATTGTTTCAGAGCTATCTTTAATGATATGAACCCTGGCTAATTGTTTCAGAGATACCTTTACAAAGCTGATAAACATCCCAATTAAAAAAGGTAATCAGCCAACACATCTCTTGTAATAATGATACACACTCCAACATGCTGCAAACTCTTACACCTTAAAAAATGGTACGAGTAATTTCCAACTTTTCAGTCAGTTAAACACCTCTTGAATTCTCTGTCTGAATTTTTAAATTTTTCAAAATCAGACTTACCTCCCTTTCTTCAACAGTTGGTGTAGGGTAATTGAAAAATGCTGGCTGCATCATCCTCTGCTCCACTGCTCTCTCTGCCTCCAAGAGTTCTTGAGATGTCGTTGGTGTCTTTGTCTTTGCCAGTTCCTCAACGATTTGCGATCTTACAGCCGTTGGTAGAGGTGGCCGATTAGGGAGGTCTACATGTGGCGTAGATTCATCTGAGTTATATAGATCTCGCTGCGTAAGAGCATCACTGATGTTCACATAGGTATGCGGGATTTCCACATGAAGATTCTGATCATGGTCTTGTTCTCCGTAGCTAGACCTAGGTCGTTCAGAGTAACTGACCCTAGAGGGTTGCTCAGTATAACTTGATGGTTGTTCATTACTACTGTCTAACCTTGACTGTTGACCTTGAAAATCATTTCTTGAAGGATGTCCATTCTGACTAGATCTTGGTAAATGTTGCTGATACTTTGCTATGGATGACTGATCACGATAATTGTCCCTGGGTAGTTGATGCTGATCATTATAACTTGACCTCGGACGCTCGTTACTATTTGACCTTGACGGTGGGTCTTGGTAATTCGACCTTGATGTTTGCTCGCTGTGCGTTTCAGGTTGGGATGATCGATAATTTAGACTGTTCTGCGGAGAGTAAGAGGGTTGTTGGGGCTGCGGCTGATGGTCTTGACTCCCTTGATATTTCGTCAACGTACTATAGCCATCATCCTGTTGTTCTGAACGACTTCTTCGAGAAAAAGGGTCAAGGCTATCTCTTTTTTCCTTACCCATCATCAGCTCTCTTTGCTGTAGTTCAGCTTTTTGTGGGGAATAGTAACCATAGTTACTGGTTTCACTTGTTTCTCTAGAATGAGTTCTGTATTCACCTTGTGACCTCTGGTCAAACGGAGGCTGCATGTTGCTATGAGAACTGATCAGATCAGGTCTCTCTGATGATCTAAAAAAAAAAAAAATTAACCATCATATTATATATATATATCGTATATACAAATTAAAATCCTGACCACAATTAAGCAATAAACTGAGAGTAATACATATTACACAGCTACAAATCATATTTGCTGAATAGTATACTGATACCATTTGATATCATATGCATATATGTTTTTGTTAATATCACTAAAAAAAGTAAATAAAAAAAAAAAAATTCAGAAGAGGATGAAGAGAGCAATGGTCTTATATTACCCCGGTATATCATTAAAATTTCATTTAAGATTAAAAGATAATTAGGACTTTCCAAAACTTTCTCTTTTTTTGATAATTGATGAAGAATGAGCCAGTATGATCAATCAGAACATCCTCAGCCCTTATAATAATGTACATTTATATTAAAATATCCTTCAAATTAAAACTTACCTTGACCTCCTTGGACCTCTGGAGCAGGGTTAATACTCAAACAGAAGATAGAAATCAAAAAGTAACTACTACCCTGTACCCCAAGAAGAAATGAAAATAAAAGAAGGAAATATCTTTAAAAAAGATAATAGAATAAAACAAAATAAAACCCATAAATGAAAATCCCCCCAAAAATAAGAAAAGTCTCACAGTAGCTGTTAAATTGACATCAACAGTAACAAATCAGTCTTAATTTTTAGGTTTTTTGCATACAGTTTTGGTGTTTTTTAAGCCACCAAAACTGTATGCAACTTTGTTATCATTCAGAAAAGGGGTAAAAAAAATACCCACAAAGGAAGAACAAATGACTTTTGGTTGGCAAACAGTAACATTTCCCATAAAATTATTTTATGGCATAATAAAAATCTAATTGCATCTGATGTCACTTTGCAGGAAGAGTGATGATTTTTCTAACCAAACGTCAGTCCTGCATTTAACCTGAAAGGGTCTATTGTAAAATCTGAGACCAGTATGGGCAAAATGAGTAAGTATTTCATATTCAATTAACATCTTTAGTTTGCTGCATTTTCTTGTGAAAATTTAAAAGAATAACAGGATTATCAGGTGCTATATCATTCGAAGCGGAAGTTTGTTTTTTCCATCATAAATGACACAAAGAAAAAAATTGGTATGGTTTTAAAATGCCCAATTTTTCCTGTAGCAGTGATTAGCATTGGTGTTGGGGAAATTAGTGTACCATGATAAAGCCACAAACATGTGACAGGTACACAGACTGACTTTCTGATTTGCTCTGATCCTGAAATGACCCCCAATTTGACGCAGGTTAGAGGCTTAAAAGGTTTCTATCAAAACTTTTAAGTTTACCATGACAAAACTGTTCATACTTGAAACTTAATGAATACTTCAATACCTAAATACCGTACTACAAACAATTTGGCTAAAATTCAAAATGTCACTCATGCAAATGAGATTTCAAAAATTTTGCCAATAAAAATGCCTATATATCTCATTGTAAATCCCTGTTATAACCAATTTTGCAAATTTGAAATACATGTAAAATGAAAATACTTATTATAATTTAATCATATACCTACATGTAACAAACTATTATTACAAAGCAATTAATCAACTCACTGCTGTAACATATTTCATTTTGTTGCCATAACTTTATACCACTGTAAATATTCACCACCAGTACCAGGAATATACATGTGAGAAAAAACTCCACCAACCAACAATCATATCAAAACTGTATGTTCTACTAGCCACGTTGATATGACCATGAATTTCAAACAGAAAATTTCAATTTGAACTTACAATTTCAATAGACTGCAAACTCATTTAGGGGTAATTCAGTATATGGTTGACCTTTCTACCCTACATTGTATACAGTATATTTAATACTTATTCCAACCCATATCATAATATCAGAGGAGGATACAGAGTTGAATAAAGATGAAGCACCCAGTCACCTCCTAAGCTCAGTGAAGATGTAGTACTACCTGTCCATTCGCTCCAGAGATCGACCCGGTCCCATTTGCATATAGGGGTTTTCATCAGATTTATTCCTAACAGATCCTTGACCCACTGACCTTTCACTTTGATTATTTGGCCTTGACCTGGAATATGCTTGGTCAGGATATCCATGAGGTACTCTATCTTGCCGTTTGATTGGTTTGCTATAAAGGTATTCCCCTGTTTGTGGATCATCAATCGGACTCTGTTGTGGAGACCTCGAGTTTGGAAACCTTGACCTTCCATCGTGTTTATCATATGCAGAATCTGAATAATTTGTTTTCATATTGTCCCTAGAGTCATTCATAACTGGTCGATGCCGATTTGACTGAGAATTGTCTAATGTTGGATGTCTAACATTCCTATCATATGGATCATATGCAGGGTTCATCGACCTTGGGTCATGAAGACTCTGAGGTCTTTCACCATCATTCCTTAAATTGTTCCTATCTGACCTTGAACTTTGTCCTCTATGACCAGTTTCATGTGGGTTCTGGTTGTATGAATGACTTCCATGGGACTGCTGATACCTAGGATCCTTCTGTCTGGACTCATGTCCATCATTTTTTGATCCCATGTCTCTATTAAAAACACGATCACCCTGTGAATGTGGATGACCTTGACCATGCCCATGATGATCATCTTGTAACCTAGAATGACCTTGACTTTGATATGGATTGAAAGCTGATTTTGAACTTTTGTTGATGTCATCTTGTGGGGAATGAGGCGATATCTGTCCATTTTCTGTGGGTGGTGGGCCTCTGCCCCAGTAATTTTTCCTATAATCGTTGTCATCTTCGTCATCATCCCAGGTCAGATGTGGCGACTTTGGCACTAATTTCTGAGTATTATTGTTAGGTTCTGGTATTTTCCTGCAAATGCAAATGAAGTTCAGTTACAAACAAAAAATTTTAAATTAGTGAAAGAAAATTAAATCTGTCAGGACCTTATTATGAAGAATTTATCTGAAATAATCCAAAGCAACTAAGAAACAAAATAGGCACATGAAAATATTGTAAAACTCAAAACTTTACCTGGGAGGTGCTTTTAACATGGCAGCCATTTTGAGAGCATTTACCCATCTGTCTTGGTCATCCTGGCTATCTGTGGCAAAATAGTAGGTCTTCATATTGTTGTGCTCGGCTTTAAACGAAAATTTCTTATTGGTCTCCCTTGATAGACACGTCTCGATCCTGTAGCTGGGCAAAAGAATTGACCCAACTGATGATTTCTCTTTGTCATCTATAGAAAAAAACCAAAATAAACTATTATTCTATGTACATGGTGTGAGACCGGAATGCTCCTGGACTAATTATTGTTTGACTGACCTGTTAAACCAACTAAATTTAACATAATTTAAAGTTTATTAGCAGATTTGTTCACCAGAATAACACTGGATAAAGACTTAAGTTCAATCTGGACAGTTGGTCCAGCTTTTTTTCAAATCATTTATCATCTTCTGCTTTACTTTATCTTTCTATGGATAAAACTCAAAAATCTGAGATTCTGTCTCACACAGTCAGACTTGCTGAAGTCCCTCTATTTTATTTTTAATTCTCTAGTAGTATCAAATAGAGAGGGATTTGTATTTAACGAGTAAGAGGAATAGAGGTTATATGTGAACTCTTGTGATACATTTCTATAAAAATTAAATAAAACTAAAGTGCATGGTATAATAAAAGAAGGATTTGAGTGAGTCTATCTCACAGTACATATGTTAAAGACCCATTTATTTCCCTGATTTTGACTCAAATTCAGACCTATTAGACATAGTTTGAAAAGACCTTGAAAAATGCTTGAGTGACAAGTTAATCCTTAAAAAGTGCTAGAATTTGAAAATGTCTTTTAGAAGTACTTGAATGAACCTTTTATTCCAACTTAACATGACGTATATGGCAATATCGAACAAATGAAATTTTGCAACATATTACTGTGACATCACAATTCAAGCATTGATGTCATTATCATAAATGAAAATTCAAGCAAGTTGTGTGTCCAATATTAGGCACACGGTTACATCACTTGGAAGTGGACAAAGCTTTACTGATATTCAATAGTATTTGCTCATATTTGTTCTCTATAGAGACTGAATTTTACTTGTTCCCTTTCAAAATTTGTCTCTAAAATCATGATGGAAAACAGAAAAACTCCCTGTCAATCAAATTGATAATGGATGTTTGTAAAAATCTCTAAGAGCAAAGATTGTTTTAAGCCTTCGGAATATTTCAACACTTAGTATAACTCTTGCTTACAGCACTTGTATGAAGCACTTAAAAAAGTGCATAAAAACAATTTTTTTCTGAGCTATATGAACTATAATGGAGATGTGAGATTACAGTGTGTCCTAATGCAGTCCTTTGGTCGACTCATCCACCGAGACATCATTCAATACAAAATGATGGAAAAGAAATTTAAAATATCCTGAACAGTGGGTAAATCCCTTAATATCTTTACTATCTATTCTTCATTTAAAAAATATGGAAATACACACACCTTTGTAGAAAAAAATACTATAGTCTGCTAGCACACACCATCTTTTTTTCCATGTCTTAATTCCACTTTCCTGAAAATATTTTTAAAAGAAATTTAAAATCAACAATAAAAATCATTCTACTACCAGAAAACAATTATACATTAAAGAAATACTTTGAATGTGTTTGAATTTTTCGCCACTTTACAGAAAATTATCATAAGAGGCAAAATCAAGTTTTAATACATGAAGCTGTGGGTATTAAATTTTGAAAATATTTTATTTTATATTCAGACGACCTTTGAACATTACCTGTCTATATAACCAGCCCTTAATGGTTACCATGGCAGTCTCTTCCCGTTTAGGCGCTGGTGCTTTCAGACTTCGAGGTTTTGTTGGAGACTTCAGAGGAGATTTCTGAAGGGAATTACATTAAAACTTGACAAAATTTTATATCTACATTAAAATTCAATACATGTAATCAAAAACAATAACATGCATTTTCTCTGAGAAATCTTCATTAAATTTTGAATTAACAGGCATATACTTTTGAATAACAGGCAGATGTACATAAAACTTAATTTATCAAGTGGATTTTTCATTTAGGTAGATATTAATTCGCAAATACTTGAAATTTTACTTTATAAGGTGTACTTCTATTAATGTTTATATGCAACTAAAAGCAAGAACTACAAAATGTTAATCTGATTTGACTCTGAATGTTTAGGCTACCAGAATCAAGTGTCAGTGATGTATGAGGGGGCAGAAAGGATATGACTTTCCCCTTTTCACATCCCAACCCTTTTCTCTCCCTTATCCCACCCACCCCGTTCCTTCATTCCTTAGTCCAGCAAATCTTCTGAGTACCCCTATCATAATGTCTCTATCTGTATACTTACAGGAACAGGTCTATTGGGGCTAGGTGGGGGTGAATTGCTGCTAGGCTGTTTTGATTGCACTGGGGGAGACCTGAAAAATGATAAAAGAACATTTGATAACATCATGTCTCCATACTTACATTTATAACTGTCAAATTTTGCAAAAAAATAAAAAATAACACCATGAATTGTAAATTTGTTTACTTCTTTTCTGGAAATTCGACTTTATTTCAGTTTGATTGTAGCGGCATCTGCCTGATGCACTGCACAGACATTTAGACCTTTACTGAAGATCCACCAGAAACAATGCGGGAGACAACGTCTACCGAGACTCGGAACAGTCAGTTTTTACTGCCTCACCCAGAAGACAGGACACCGATGTGCCGCTGATGGGAATTGAACCCGCGATCAGTCGGCTACACGAAAAGCATACTGCCGACCAAATTTCGTCGGATTAGTCCGAATTTAAAGATGCTCCGATTCATTACCATAGCATATGATGAATAAATGTAAAATTCAAATGCAGTGGAAAAATTCGATAGGACCATGTCCAACATTTTTAGTACATGTATAGACCGAGAGTATCGTAAAACAACGTCAATTTTCTCACAACCTCCATACCCCCTTTCAAACGCTTATTGATGTATAAAACCATTGATATGCCAACGAGACGACCTGCAATCTGCTAAAAAGATCTCTCTCTCTCTCTCTTTTGTGCGTGTTTCTGATCGGATATAAAGTTTAGTTCAGTACACTGTCAAGATTTTGACAGCTCTTAAGCCCTCACCCAATCCATTCTCTCAAACTATATCATCGGCAAAATATGACAAAGTGTGTGGGTCTCGCCTGCTGTGTATGATTCTACATACGAATTTGGGAACAGAATGGATGAGAATTTAACTCCGAATTTCAATCAAATCGCGATGTGGAATGCTTCACCGAAATTGTGGCGGCGACGCTTACTGTGTATGGTAAAAACGTTCACAGCCTGTGACCCCCCCCCCCCCGCCCCAACCCCTCACTTTTCCTTTCAATACGGAAGGTCTTAAAAGAATCGGGCCTACCCTTAACATGGGGCCTCAATGTCACAACTGTCGGGCATGCATGTACCTTGCATGATTGAACGTCGATAAATAAATAATTAATGAAATAAATGTAATTTAACGCCGGGATTGTCTATATTTGGAATATTTTCTTCAATAATTCAGAAATTTCTGTAGAAGAGAAAACTCAATATTGAAAACTAAATTCTTATCCTATATCATCATAAATGCATCGTTTTACGTAATAGTGAAATGAAGAAGAGTGTTCAATACCGAAAATAGACTGGCAATGCCTGTCTATATCTTCGCGCAGCGATAGCAAGCAAGAACAGGTAACTCCAGTCTATACCGAAAAATGAATGGGTACAAATTTGAGGTTGATGAATAGATTGATAAATATTTCCTCATAATTCTACTATTGAAGGAAAATGAAAACACAAATACGGAACAAGTAATTCAAAAGCATTCAAAGAAGAAAGTCATTAAATAATGTAATTTCGCCCGGTTTCGAACCCGTCGCTTTCCCGTTACCAGTCGAATGCGCTTGTCGTGCGGCAACGTCGTGAATTTGAAGTCTCTAACGACAGAGATGTCAGAGAAGATTGTTGATGATTCATGATTTAATGTGATTTGTCAGCTTCTATCTGTCATATCAATGAGACAGTATACGTTAGCACGTAAAAGGACTCAATACAACTTCGGGTGGGTTTCTTTGGATACGAAAAAAAAAATTACAAGGGTCTGTACAAGGCAGTGGTAGCTATAGCGTAACTGAAAAGATCCAGACCTGACAGTAGTTTGAGTAGGTAACAAATACACGATCAGAATCAACGAACGCTGACTTAATATCGAATATAAAATATCACAATATCCGTACCTGACAGTCACATCTGTACTTTGTCTTACCTGTAATTCCAATGTCTTAAAATTCCATACCATTATACCCAGAGACACATAATTAAAATTCCAATACCCATGAAATAAAAACACTAACGGTTTTTGAAGCGGTAATCATTTAAATTCGCTCCATACGAAAAAGAACAGTGCCATTAAATGAGAAAGGCACCCTTGAGATTGCTCTCAAGTCCCGTCTCCTTTCCGCTGACCGTTGTGTAGTAAAATTATATTTTACTTTAGAATGGAGACGGTCAGAGCATGGTGTTACATGTGAAAGATTAAGCTATTAAGAACAACAATGCAATTTAAATTTACGAAATAAAAACTTCTGATATATACAACTTACCAAAATCTGCTTAAAAGTTAAGCTCTAAATACAATGTGTGTGTATACATAAGCTGTCCTTTTTTCGAGTAGGAATGTAAGTAACAGGTGTATGTATGTATAAATAGATGTACAGTCAGGTATGATTTGCATAATAATAATTGGAATAGAAATAATGTCTCTTTTCATTTTACTGGTATATGGAGATGCACTGTCGATCAGAGAGAGAGAGAGAGAAAGAAAGAAAGAAAGAGAGAGCTATATATATATATACACACACACACACATATATACATGTATATATATATATATATATAAGTGTGTGTGTGTGTGTGTGTGTGTGTGTGTGTGTGTGTTTGTGTGTCAGGGGAGGATCGAGGACGTTGGCATAAGACACAAAAAGACCATAACAGTGGCAGCCGGACAAAATCTTAGACATGTAGATATGACATCGAGACAAAATCGGAGACAAAAATTCAAGTACACACATAAATGGACGAAGGACGAACTAACATATAATTATGTATTATTCTCTACTTATTGATTTGTGTGTTAAAAATTTTACGGCACAGTCAATATTTTTTCAACTTTCTGTTTTTGCTCTTTGTGATAGTATTGCCACAGTCAAAGTGTGACAATTTGTCACGCATCCCTAACTGGGCACGAAGGCCTAACAGACCCCCCCCCACCCCCCCCCCCCCCCCCACACACACACACACTTCTGCATTCGAAAGCTAAGACACCTTGACATCATATCGCTTTGGAAAGCCAAGACGCCATGGCACGCACAACCGCAATTATAAGCTAAGATTCTTTGTCATGTATCCTTGACCTTGGCATCTAGCTAGGACACACTGCCTCGCATCCTGCGCTGAGAGGCAGCTCGCCACGTCGGGCATCAACACCCTGGGCAGCAACTCTAGCCACTCTTTCCCACACTGGGTAGCTAATACACTCTGCCAGGTACATGTACAAACCGAACAAAATGCTGCAGAGTTGACATTTCACGTTTTATATTTTGAATTTACTTGGGGGTGATAAATATAAAATTTGTATTTCAGTACCACCTCCAAGTAAATTCAAAATTTCTAACCTGAAACTTACCTTGGAGGGGATGCTGCCTGTGGTGACTGGAATGTTGTGGTGTGCGAATTATGACTGCAAAAGAAATACAATCAAATAAATGAAAAGAAAACAATGTCACACCCTTAATGAGATTATAAGTAACGTTGTACATATAATACAAATGAATATACAGATACACAAAGGTGACATTAATTATGTTTGAACATTATTCAGATCCCTTTAATCTGTAATGAAAATGGGTTCAATCCGAGGCTCGTATCTTCGACTTTTTTCGTAATTTAACATTCGCGATCAGACAATAAAAGGAGTATATCCGGTATGACATATTACATTATTACTTTACCCACCGCTACATTTAGCAGACATACTTTTCGGATTGCAACACTTTTGAATTTTGTATATTAGTATCAATTTCAGTTTTTTTGTTTGTTTGTTTTGGGTTTTTTTGTATTGTATTGTTATGTTTTGTAGGGGTTGGTTTTTTTTTTTTTTTTGGGGGGGGGGGGGGGGGGTGTTTGGTTTTGGTTTTTTTGTTTGTCTGGGGGGTTTTGGGGGGGGGGGTTGCATTGGGGTTTTTTTGCAGTGAAGAAACCAAAATATGAACCATATATCACTTAAGGCGAAATCTCGATCTAAAATTGGCAAACAAACTTGAATAACACCCCCACCCCATCCCATTTCATTTCCACCATCTCGACCAGAGAAGGTATTCAACACCGGAATCCTCCCCCTGGACCCGTCAATGTATATTGATGTATTCCCACATGACTAATAAAATCTTGTGTGTCACTGTTGCACCATATGAAAGATATACATATATATATATATATATATATATATATATATATATATATATATATATATATATATATATATATATATCAATCGTCTATTTCTCAGTCAATATATAATCGTTAGAAGCTCACCAGGTTACTCGGTGTAGCTGCATTCAATCTCTAGTACCTGGTAAGAAATATGCAGCAAGAACGTTTCTCCGATTGCGCAATCTCTAAAAATTTAAATATACTGACGGGGATGTCTCTTACCCAACAGAGCTCTCGCTAAACCTAGGAAACCCGAGTCCCATTACAGTCTTGGGACTCATCTTCATTATAAATGTTAAGGAAAACACAAATTTTGGTGAGTCCCAAACCCATTTTGGTGAGTTCGGATCCAGAACTCATCTGTAAGTTTATGAGAACACTCTCAGTGCCAGTCCCCCCCCCTTTTTTTTTGATACTTAAATCTATTTATAATTCATTCATTCATTTGTTCGTTTATTTACATGTACGTGCTAGTGAATGCCGAAGCAGCGGTATGTAGTGTGAAGTTTTGCCGGCGTGATTGGCATCAAAGTAAAGAATGTTAATTAGGTTTCAATTTATAGTGAACAACAAACAAACTGCCCTTAGAGATCCAACATGTGGACTCTATAACGATATGTAATGTCACCGACTAACCTCTGCAATCCCATACAACTACATGTACGCACCCATGCATTTGTATGCTACAAGGGAACTCCCTGAAATAATTCAAAGTCTGAGTCTGGGTTCGATCCCGGTCGAGGCAATAAGAAAAATGTGTAGCCCAACCTGTTCTCAGCGACCACCAAAGTAGATGTGGGAAAGTGACAACAATAGGTAGCTGGCATCTTAATACAGACTGATTTCGTATAGACGGTTACTAGTTAAGAAATGAGGAAAGTGGTTGTTAAAGACGAGTGTTGGTAAGGAACAGAGAAAGGTGGTTGTTAAAGACACATGTTTTTTGACGTAATGCACGTGGTCTTTAAAACAGGTTGGACTGTATGTGATCCTGACAATGTTCATACATTCATACCTAAAACCTCCAGTCTAAGTGCATATATTGTGGATTTTATCGTCGTGTTAACATTAGTCATCATCATATATAAGAAATAATCCAGATTCAAGGTTTTCTTAAAAATCTGTCCAATGCTATTCCAACTTGATGTCACCGCCGCTACTGTATATATACCACTATAACACCTCTTCACCCAGATAAACTGGTGTGGCCCAATGGTTAAGGTGCTGGGCTCGTGACCTAAAGGTCCCGGATTCGATTCCCGCCCTGGGCGCACAGTGTTCTGTCTTTCGGGTGAGACAGTAAAGCCCGAGGTCTTGTGTAAAGTTAGGCGTGGCACGTAAATGATCCCTCGCTGCTTCGGGTCTGCACCCAGATATACTCTGAAATCATTTTAAAAACTGTACTTGAATATTTAAACTATACATATACATGCAAAGATCATCGACCTTGGGTTTTGTGAGTTTCAAAGACATGGCGGAAGGCGGACGACATCAAGAAGTCGGTCTTTGATAAAGGCCGATTTAATGTAAAGTACGAGTAGTTTACAGACCTTATTAGGAAGAAGAATTTCTGCGGACATATAGAGACAACTGAACATATTTTATGCGGGAAGATGATGGAAAAAGTAGTTGTACAGAAGAGCAGGCGATGCATCTTAAAAAGGAGCTGTTAAAAAGAAAGAACGGGGATAGATGAACGTACCTTTATGCGGAAAAAAGAAGAGAACAAAGCAGAAAAGAATTAAAAGAAAGAACATGGACCATGGGAATTAAAGGAACAGATTTCAATGTCTTCATTCTGAGAAGCAGGAGGAGAGTTGATGAAAAACGAAATAGCGGCGTATATTTATTTAATTCCTAGTATGACTGACATAAGAATGGGATAGGTGAAACGTATCCTTCCCAAGGTGAATAGATAGTTAAAGAATGGGGAAGTAGTGAAAACCTTATCTACTAGAAAAGGCACTTTTAAGTTTATATATTTTTTTTTTTCAGATTTCTACTTGGCTTGGAGAAGGTACTACATATCAGGCAAAAATCTTATAGTAACTGAAATTTATATTGCGAATGTTTTGCTTGTCCGTTAGTTGGGACAAAATTTCACGATCTGCATCGATGTCATCAGTGACTGATAGTGAATGATTCGAACTGTGACCAACTACTGCGTTCCATTGCTATGGGTAGGTAGATACCTTTTTCAACATATCAGACCTGCATGTGAGTCGGAGGTGCATTCAGATTGGCGTTACGTTTGTACTACTGGACGTACACTCGACGTTGCCATGGGTCTGGCGATATTCCAACCCACGACACTCTGACACTTGGGGTCATGGGTAATTATCAAACCCCTTTCTTTACACATTTCACATACCTATTCCGTGTTAATTAAACATGACGTTGTGCTTTGGAACGAACGACTTTAGCAATACTCAACGATGAAGACGTTTCAAATGAATACACAAAGGACAAATTTTAAAGCCAATTAAAGCAAACAGAAATGACAGATCTGTGCGAAAATCTAAAACCTACCTGTCCATTTCTAAAGAGCCAATCAGTTCCACCTGACTACTGTGAGATTACAATCAGTATATATATCTACATTCCACATATATCAATATAGCTCCGAGTGATTCGAAATCCAGAACGCAGATGTTATGTTCACTTTCAAAAACAGAATCCTATTCGCCTTAGTCATCCATAATGTTAACCAAATAATTCCGACTGTATCGATTCAAACACTACTGGCTAATGATGTATAATGACGGTACTATCTACACAGGTTTCAGTACCATCCGGTCAACACCGGGATTCGATCACATCTACTTGATATTCGACTTCCACTTTCATTTTTTAAAAAATATTGGAAGTTTCTGATATATAAATAGAATCCTGGATGTGCTTGATTTTATGCGAACGACATTATGCCAGAAGTTGGATTTACCACATACACAATGGTTGTAGCCCGTCAATCACACGAAAAATCTAATATCCCCTATCTAAGTACGAGTGCCCTCAAATCTAATATATATGACGACAGCACTGACAGTTCACAGACATGCTGAATCAATACTAGTTTTAAATCATCCAATGTCCCCATTTGCTGAAGGTCAGTCAGTCAGACAGCACTAAAATCCACACTCATATAAACACTTTCAGTGCACAACACCATAAGTGTTAGTTAATCACAAATTTCACAAGGAGGGGTTGGGAATTTCACAAATCTCTCGTCCCAAATCCGCTTAAACTTTTATCCGTCTGGGCTCAACAAAGAATATGCATGTGCCGTGCGTAATATCGCAGTTTAAACTTCTTTCTGCAAATTTGCTCAGTCACAAGTTAATTCAATATACACCTACGACATCTCAAGGTACATACGAAGATCACCTGTGCATGGCGGGTTCGACCTTGCAGGTAAGAAACGTAACTTGTGGCGGAGAAAATGATATATGGATTAACGTCGTGATTCACACCAAGTTCCTATAACCGGAATATTTGTAACTGTATGTGTATTTCATGTCCAACAGAGGACTGGCATTCTTACATTTTTGTACATGAATGTCTTTCATGTCGTTCTACGAGATAACCTTTTCGTATAGCTTTGGAAAGACATGTATGTGTTTTTCGTTTACACCCTGTTACTTATCTTGAGCTTAGTACCTTTTGCTTTGGGCAGCTAGGGGCCTTTTTTTTAAAGGTGTCGGGTCGTTGAAACGGGATCCTGACATTACCACGAACCTGGAGGGATTCGAACACACATCCTTTCAAATACTAGCTCATGTAAACTAGGGTATCACTGCACTAAATGCTGACATTTCATTCATTCACACATTTATCCATTCAACCATTAATTTTTTTTTTTTTTCTTATTTCTTTTTTTTTTTTTTTTTTTTTTTTTGGCTTCTATGTCGCTACATGAAAGGAAATTTGTTGAGCACGACGTCAAACCACAATTCCAGATTGCGCCATTACGTTTTAAGAGTTTGGTTACCTCCTGCTTCCATGTCGCGATATAACTGAAAAATTGTTGAAAGCGACGTAAAACACTAACCAACCAACGAACCATAATCAACAATTCACCTGTTTACTCAATCATTCATTTACTTATCATTTATTTATTTGTTTGTAATAGCTGATCATTAATTTATTCATTGAAGGATTTATATATCTTAATATCTTTTTTTTTTTAATTACTATTTTTAGTTACTCTATATCGACTGGCTATTGAACACGATTTCATACTTTTATTCTGTCTGTCGAATGTCGATCTCACTTTGAATTACAAAAATTTTAAAGTTAGAAAAGGACAATAGTGTGATTATTTCATTCATCTATTTTTGAAACATAGTGATTTGACTCGTAACTTTTATTTGTTATTTATAGTAAAACCTGTTTTAAAATTACCTCTATTAAGCGGTCACCTGGTAATATAGGTCTTTTTTAATTTCCGTTTTCCCAGCTTTTATTGCAAATAAGCCTTTATTTGAAAGTCATTCCTGTATTGAGTTTCTGTACTGGGTCTTTTCGTTAAGCAGTTATTTTCCATATGCCACGGTATCTGACGTAAAACCAATATTACGTCAAAAATTTCCTAAGGACTATCATTCCTCTGAGATTTAAACCGGTCTCCACAGAATTTGACGTTACAATTACTTTATGTAAAATACCGTTCCAAATACAAATGTAATAAGTAACTCTGTTTAACGAAAAGAGCAAATAGAGGTTACCTATATATAGAGGTCACTTTTATGACTTCCAATAGGTGACCTTTACACACGTTTGATTGTACTAATTTATTTATTAAAATGTTAGCAAAAAACTTTCCTCATCCACGCATTTTCTCAAATTACTTCATTTAAAAATCATTCATTTTTCAGACATGAAAGAATTCAATTTCTTTGAAACTGAACTATGTGAACATTTTACACAACAAATTCAAGTTCAGGATCTGTTCTCACAGATCTTTAGATTATCTTTCTGCCATTTCTATTTTGCAATAAAACTCCAGCAATACAATATATTACATAATATATTACAATATAACTGTTCAGTCTCTGACATGAATCAAACTTCTTTCCTTAATGACGATGAAATAACAGATCGAGCGAGTATCCCATTGTGATTACACAAAACATTTCTGGATTAACATTCCAACTTTAAACCACAAATACACCCCCAAAATATTACATAATCTTTACACACACACAGAGAGAGAGAGAGAGAGAGAGAGAGAGAGAGAGAGAGAGATTCTTAATTTTATCTCATGACCCAAATACAGTGGAACAGGTGCTCACGTGAAAATTTTACTTTCGTCAGAAAAAAGATTGTCGTCTTTGATTCATGATTCAAAAATCACATTTTTCTTTCTGTCGCCTTTTCCTTTAGGCCCTCGTCGCACTCCTCTCTTCGACATCATCAATAAATAAATTTCATCTGTTTTCAAAAAGTTCAAACAAACTTGTGTCAATAGAAAACATAAAATACTTTCACTCATTGTTTGGAGAATGATAAACAATTTGTTTAAGTAGACTCCATACAGAATTAGCGTACAAACACCAGGGAATGAAGAAAACAAATACCTATAGCACAGAGAAAGTTACATTTCTTGAATAGAATTACAATAATATTTTCTTTTGTGATTCACCCGTCACGGTATATTGACATAATTCAGATAGGTAGGTAGATTACAGAGATAGTTGACCTTGGACACTTTCTCAAAAGAAAGTCATTTCATTATGGGATTATACTACGGGATTGGGAATTCAAGCAGGAAGCACAGAGAGAGAGGGGCCGTAATCGTAGCCTCGACTAACTCGGAACGGCTCAGAAATATAAATGGAGTGTGAAGGTACGAACTTTCAAGGTTTGGCATGGCTCAAACGTCTAAGAGATTCCTACACAATATCCCGATACCGTCACACCAGACTTCGACACACCGAAAGAATAGATAAATATGCATGTAAACTACCAAAGGCTGTCGTCATATACTTTATATCATCAAGTTCAAATACCAAGTTTCTTACTCCTATCAGCAGATCGGGAAATCTCGGATTTTGTCGTTAATTTACTCCGAGTCCCGATTACACGCTGAAAGGAATCTCGGCATTAATTCAACTCAAGAAATTAAAAAAAATATATATAGATATATAATTCGTATTACCTCCTCAGGGTTGGTTTCAAACAAGGAAGGTAACTCGTATAAAATCCTACAACAAAGTAAGTGGCGACAACCCTGTCAACGAGAATCCAAGTGCTCATAAAACATATTTAGGATAGATGTCGACCAAACAATGATGTACACAGTGATTGTTGATTTGACGGCTATGACAATAGGTCGTAAAGTCAAACCCAACAATGTAAATAAACACTACAGGTAAAGGGACTGGTCAATTATTGGTGCATGAGTCACAGATCTACATGTGGAGGTTGCGGTCTATATATGTATCTTATCAGATTTTATTGACAGAATTGTTTCTTTAGCAATCGTACTGCGCGTGTTAAGGCATTAATAAGGATTGCCATGTACTTGGGTTATAGATAGCATTTTTCCTAGGTATTTCTTCTTCTTCTTCTTCTTCTTCTTCAAATCAGGTGCGTTATAGGGACCCTTCCTGGTGAAAATTTCATTGATATTTCCCCAATTTGATTAAATTTTTCTAAAACACTGATCTTTTCGCATTATGTAAATGGGAATAAAAATCCCAAATACAAAGGTACGGGCACCATTGAAAAAAACAAAAGGCTTATGCTTCAGTCTCAAATGGCCTAAGACAACAAAAATGTCCCATATCCATCCAAATTAACGCATAAACACCTTTTTTCTAGTGGTCACATTACACTATTCTTAGTATATCTAAGCGATCTACACTTCATCGCAACCATTCCATACCCACGGATCACTGATTGAATTTCACCCCCAACTACCTCGTGCCCATGTCGTCACCCTCTATCCTTCCCAAAATTGATTATTCCCACACAAGCGCACACATAAAGTCACCACACCCAAGTCAATGCGCACTACCCTCCTTAAAGGCCGATATCGGAGTATAAATAGCGGCCAATCAAGAAAATGGTGGTAGATTTGATTTTTCGAGACACGTTCAGATCGCAGCAATAAATTTGTAAAATTATCAACAATTACGTCGATTTAACTCTCGAAAATTGTTGTGCTCATTCCTCTCCGTAATATACAAGTTCGTATCAACTTATATTGTAATGAAACTTTCCCATAATTATATATTTATTTATCAAAGTTCTGAAGCAGACCTCATTATCTAATTTCAAATTCAATTTCGTTCGTTAGTGGGCGTGTTTTCGTGTGTTATTGTTTACACCGGATGTAGTGCGAGTAGCAGCACATGTTGACGGTCTGATAAGAAATTTAGCGCCAACTGTGATAGCAAGAGTGCCTCGTCAAAGTAATAACAAAAGATCTATAATTATATAGAATAATAAGTTGACTTACTGGTCTGTCTCTGATTATCCAAGTATATCCACGAATTTATACTACAGTACACATAATACGTTAAAGCATTGTTTGCTGGTGTATTTATTCTATTGTATATAAACGACAATTTGTACATTCCGATGTTGGATGATATAAAAACCGAAAATCAAAATAGTTTGTACTTATACTTTTTTGGTTTTAATTAGACTGTATGATGAGTAAATTTTATTCCCACATATGTCCCATGTACGGTTTATCCTTTGGATTGGGAAGCCAGGACCTCAACAAATTCACTACACACGGAGGCATTTCACGTCTGTGCCATTCTTGACCTTGCATGTCATGTTCGAGTGCTCTAGATTTTCTGTCAATGTATCTTTGACCGTTCCACACACCACGATGCAATAACATTGTCCAAAACCTTTTATATTTGTCTTTTCTTATCTTACAGTTCCGTTGATAAGTTACACTGGGTTCGGATTCCCACCACAACTGCATGAGTATTACTTTCGTCCGTTATACAAGGTCTGCATAAACAAAGCGGACACTCTTCACTGTTTGGATCTTGCGATATTACAAATGTCTCCTCGGCATTATGTTCATCTCCATCACATATAATAGTATTTTCACCAAAGTCCGTCTGAGTCACTTTGTCCACTCCCTGGAATAGCGCGTACGAACTCCCGCCAATTCCAATGTGTTGTGGTGGGTCAAGGAGGTGCAAGTCCCAATTGCTTAGCATAAATAAAGTTTTCATAGCTTTTAATTTGAACTCCGTAACATTTAAAGTTAATTTTTGTTTTCCTTCCATATTTAATGCCTATCATAAAAATGCTGTATACTGACACACGTCACTTTGTTTGCTAATTGATAAAGGATGCAATTACCAGATTTCTATAAGGGGGGGGGGGGTCTATTGCATTTCGATATATATTCGAACGATTGTTATAGCATAAAACTAATCAAGTACCAGCTGTAATTAATATTTATTGTTTTCTGTGATGCGTATTTAGCTTTCACTTTGTTAAGTAACCCATATGTGAAGCACGTGTTTGTACTCGGCCGAAACACGCTGTGTGTTATTTTTATCGCTGCTACAGCGGCAAGGACCGCCCAACTCCAAATACGCTTAATTGCACTACCACCGGATTTTCATGTAGGTCAAGCTCGGCCTTTAACCTGTGCAAACTAACTCATGCCTACATATTCTATCCATCTACATATATGAATGAATAAACGATAACTCAAAATAATGCACATCTTTAAACAATGTTCTTTTCATTCTAAATAATGTACGGCGTAGGTATATCTTTTTGACATTTCTGTTTTCACATCTGTATACTTTAGTCGAGATAATACCAGAAGTGACCTTTTCTCACAACCCTTACATTACAGCTTTTGTTGTTTCCCGCCAGATGCATAGGATTAATGTTCACCATGATAAACAACTGTCAGTGTGATTCAGATTATATATAAGCCCTCTTAGTCTTCCTCAATAAAATTTCACTCTGATCTTTTTCTTTATAATCTGCGGTGGATATTTCACATTGTACCGGAGACGTGCAGGGAAATGTTTGTTATCTTTTTATCATTTATGTACACTGCTCAGTTTTAACACTTACGAATACGTGCTGTGAGAGAAGGCGCCAAAAAACAAAGCTTTTTAAACTCGCGATAAGATAACTCCAGAATCATTTACCTACATGGGACGAGTAGGGCTGACCAATGTTTTAAAAAATGGATGTACATCATGACTCAACCTACCTCCCACTTGCCAAGATTGGGACCGGGAATTGAATCTAGACTTGACTGAGGTCAGAGCTTGTTCTAACGCCAGTTGGCCATTGCAGCAACCCCACCCACCCACTCATCGAGCAGTTCAAAAGAAGAAATTTCACGCACGGATGTTACATTTGCGCCATCGCCCCCCCCCCCCCCAAGTGTTTCTCTCCTCCACTGTGTTAACGTACTTGATAATCAATTATTCATACATTCCAAATATCCCTTTATACTGCTTCACATTGTTTTACTTTGTTACTCAATGTCTTTCTATTCTTTTTTTGAAATGACGAAATATTCCTTTGCTGTCAAAACCTTACCATACATCTACCGTACAACAGTTTAATAACAACAAAGATCATAGTAAAACATTATTTTCCCTCGATATTTTCCGTTTTACCTCTTGTTCTTTCATTCTCCATGTCTTCATTTTTTTCAGTTTCTCATTCATTTGCCTCCTTTTCCTCCTTCCCATTTAATTCACCCGCTCATCCACCGTTACATGTATGTATTGTATATTACTGGGGCATCTGAATTTGAACATGTCCCACACCCCGTCCCCTCCGTAGAGAAGGCAAACTCAGCGCTGTCAAAATTCGGTTTGTGATCCAGATATTCCGGGTTCGATTCCCTGATTACATCTCTATGTTCAAATAGATGGATACCTCATTCATTCAAAAGCGACGTACCACCCCAATTTACCAAACCAACCCCATCTGTACAGTCTAGTGCAATTGTTCCATACAGCATGTCATTTTAGTCAGTGGTTAACCCCTGATACATGCTCTCTTTCCTCCACTGCTAAATAATACTGACAACTACCATATATGAAAATACATGTACTCCTGCTGGGGTATTAAAGGATAACACGCAAAAAATCTATCAAGCTTTCGATCAGTCCTCGATAGGGACGTTCTGCCAGCGTTCCTGCTGAGAATTAGAGGGTTTTCACTGCTAGTGCTTCAATATCTTCTACTATGTTAAACTCTGACCACTACCATACAGATGAAAACAATTCTAGAGTGTCGTTAAAAACTAGCAAAGCAAATACACACATTAAACTATCGTAATGCTTTGTACATCGCCGTACTCGTCCTCGAACTCTGGAGAGACAAACTAGCTCTTGTCACGTAATATACACACTTCCGCGTTGTTCTCTATCTCAGTTTTAGACTTAAAACTTAAAACAAACAAAAATTAGACAGAAGAGAAAAAAACTTACGATAATGCAAGAATGATGGCTACTCACACGTAAACAATAAATCCTGAAGAAAGAAAATAATACCGACAACAGAAGTACTTACGTGTGGCGTGGGTATACCAATAAACCCAGGAGATAGAGTGCCCTGGTGTTTGTCAATATTGCGTGCGATCTTTAATGATATATATCTCATTATTGGAAATTATTGACCCATATTTTACGGTTTATTCATAATACAAAAGGTTTTCAAAACGTTTAAAATGAACACAAGGTGGATCTGCCATTATATGTTTTAATATAGTCAAAATAAGTCGCTTCGAGATGCCGATGATAGCGGACAAGGGATATTTCGTTTAAGTTTGCTAATCAAAGCAGAAAATGGAACGAAATGGCGATAGTTCATTTGTTTGTGATAGTCAATTTCGGAGTGTAATCGTGTATGCCAGAGAAAATTCGGACTAAGACTACACAAAGAAACTTGAATTCCCAAAACAAAAGGAAATCTACTTTCTTAATAAAGCATTTCCGCTTGATGGCTTTTACTTTTCACTTTCAAATCTACAGTTTGTTTTATGAAAGGTTGACTACATATTCAGAGTGGTTCACTTTTTGAGCATTTCACCCTTATCTTCACTATGAGAAAGGCGGCACCAGGTGTGATGCAAACATTGCATTCCAAGACTACTGCTGATTATCTTCACTATGGACATCTGCTATATTTGAAAACAAGCAAAGCCAACGGTCAACATAGATTTTACGTTCCCTAATCCAAATCGTTGGAACGTAGAGTATAAATTACAACTGACAAATACACGTCGCGGACGAGATTCGCATCAGAATTTGTTCAGTTACAAAGTTGTCGAAATGTGCATATGGTGCTTCAAATTTATACATGTATCAATCTTCTATTATTCATTATTATCACTGGGTAAATACTTCTGCTTGTGGACTGTTAGATCCCCGGGGGTAATCACAGGCCCAATTTTCGGTACTTTTGTACTGACCAGATATATAGACATATAATTTAAATTTTACTTTTACAAAAATTTGTAAATTATTCTATAACAAAAAAGTATCTTCCAGTTGTCCTTAGATGTGATCTTTGTCTCGAACTTTTTGGTCAGTTTGGTCAAAAGTTTGCTCTCCTACATTTATAAATTGAATTTTCGAAGTTTCAGCCTCGAGCATCACTGAGAAGACTTAAGTTGTGATGCGCATATAGTGCACCAAATATATATATATATATATATATATATATATATATATATATAATATATATATATATTATATATATATATATATATATATATATTATATATATATATATATATTCTTATATTCAGGAGCCTGTATGGCCTGGTGGATAAGGTGCACGGCACATGATCGAGAGGTCCCGGGTTCGACTCCCGCCCTAGGCACACCGGTGTTCTGTCTTTCGGATGAGACAGTAACAACCGAGGTCCCGGGTCACGATAGGCGTAGCACGTAAAAGATCCCTCACTGCTCCAGGGGGGGGGTTCCGTTGCAAAGGTCTAAATTTGTATGCAATGCATCTGGCAGATGCCGTCACCATATACGTGAAATAATTGTGGTGTCACGTAAAACACTATTCAATCAATCAATCAATCAATCAATCTTATATTCATTATTAACCGAATAACCAGAACTTGCTTACAGCACAGGAACTTAAGCAGAGCTGGGTTAATGCAATTCGAATTACTAATGTTACGAACCCATCACCGAATGGACAAACTCGGTTGGTTGATTTGTTTGTTTATTTCCCCTATACCTGCCTGATACATTACACAGCCTTAACTATGCAACAAGCCTAGTACCCAAGGAAGTGAGGAGCTTTTTAACGTGCCAGCTCTACCGTAACATAGAACCTCGACTGATACACCGGATACCAAAGAGTTCCAACCCGGCGACGCAAGGGAAATGATTTCGAGGGCAAACTACGATCTTCATATCCCGGTCTTTTGAAAGTTTGCTGATGTTGTTGTTATTGTTGTTGATGATGATGATGATGATGATGATGATGATGATGATATCAATTTTCTTTACTTGTGCAGTCGTGCCCGGATCAATATGACATGCTAAACAATATCGTGAGGACTCGTGTTACAGTTCAGAAATCCGAAATCTTACAATATCATTTTCAAATAAAATCTTACTCTATGAAGTAGATGGCTCCTTCCGGCGTAACAGCTTGCTCCCATCCATTTGGCAGTCCTTTAAAAAAGAAGGTATAACATTCATTGATAAATTTCAAGAAAACGGTGTCTAAATTGGTTTCAATGATACGAATTAATTGAAACGTAGACACAAACACACTGAAAATACTTGTAAATACATATACTAAATCTTATAATTTCAACCACGACCTTAGACAATTCGCTGAAAGTGAATAAAATGCTAGCGAAAGGTTTGGATTTAAGCCTAGACAAATTTATAAATTTGAGTTTCCGTTTTCATTCATATTGCTTGCTTTGACTTTCGTGTACATTAAGAAAGAAAGAAAGAAAGAAAGAGAGAAAGAAAGAAAGAATCTCTACCTTAATTTCAGACTCCGCTTAAAACGCCTATGTTTACATACTCTCAATGTATACAATTACCTGTTTACATTTTCACACAAACAATGTCAAAGTTCATTTCATTTCTACGGAATGATGTATGAAAATAAAGTAAAAAAAATATAATATTCCTTAACTATACCCTCTCTATTTCTCTTATGAAAGAGGAAACGTAATATAAAGATAAACCGATTGACTTTACAAGAAATAATATTCCTTCAAACGCCGTGTTCTACAATATATACACCAGGCGATGACAACGCAATGAAAGAGATACAGCCGTCGCACCAGAGTTATTGCCCTATAACTCTGTACTGACATTTTATGGCGGTTTATAGTGATATTATAAAAGCAAAATGAATACGTGAACAACTAGAGCTGCCCTTGATTGTTATACTCCGCGTGTACCACCCTTACGTACCCAAAACTTAAGCAGATTGGTAAAGGCCCGGCGTTCGATTGCTGTTATACTCCGAGTGTACCACCCTTACGTACCCAAAACAGGCAGATTGGTAAAGGCCCGGCGTTCGATTGCTGTTATACTCCGAGTGTACCACCCTTACGTACCCAAAACTTAGGCAGATTGGTAAAGGCCCGGCGTTCGATTGCTGTTATACTCCGAGTGTACCACCCTTACGTACCCAAAACTTAGGCAGATTGGTAAAGGCCCGGCTTTCGATTGCTATGGCCACAACATGTCCGTATCTTGACCGATACGGTATTGAACTCGACGTAAACTATACAGTAAATGTTGTACATGTACTATCATGGTCTTGCACAAGAAGTGATTCTTGTATCCGGTTTCATGAATATTGTACCATGAATTATATATATTCTACCTGCCACATAGTTTTGAAAAGCAAATGTTCGCAAATTCCAACATAACTCCCTTTCTTCTAATTATAATTATAAATTTATTTTGGAGCGGTAAGAAACACTTTCTCGAATTAAAACAATTTTTCTATTTCAGACATGTATGCTATTTGCAATGTGATAAAGGTCAATATTCTCGATATTATTAACAATTTACGTCGTTTATTTACATAAGTAATAATATGTATATCAGTATGATATGCACGTCAGTACAAGATTATACACTTACGTGCATTTAATATTCCAATGTACATATGTTATGGGCAACTGTGTAAAGTACAGTCATCGTCTATCGTTTAAAGCTAGAGGTATAAGTTTGACCCAAACCATTTCATGGCCAATGCTCCCATGTGCTACTACAATAATCTTTTAATATGTTAACAAAACAATGATATGCATATAGAACTAAAATTGACCACGAATTTAAAAAATACAGATGATGTCAAGGTCGTGACACTTTATGAATAAAAATCCACATCAATGGTTCAGTTATAAATGAATTGTCTTATTACGTATATAAAATGCATTTAGTAACGATTTTGAAAGAATAAATTTTGCATAAATGTTGATAAGCAGGGCGCAATACTTATGTTAGACTGCTAAGGAATTGACATACAAAACTGAATTAATTCTGTATAGTTTGGAAAACTGACTTAGGAGATACGATACAAGGTCAAGGGCATGAACATTTTGAGAGAAGCACGGCAAATTGAGGACACATGTACATACAAGGTTCATTACATTTTCGACATCGTCATTAAGAAATTACCATGTGACCACGGCACATGGATATGGACTACATGTAACTGGACAAAGGACATCCAATAATAAATATATATGTATAGGTGCATGTACATGTATCGGTACACTGTACTTAGATTCAGTCTTCTTTCTCGCCACACCAAGATTATTGCATTAACATACTGACGCTCTGCCTAATGCAAAGCACAGAAATTTAGACTTCTGCAACAGAACAATACAAAGCGAGGAATATTTCACGTGCCTCGTCTATATCGCTTCCGGTGGCACTAGAACCCTGCGCGCTTCGGTCACAAACCAAGCACTTAACCGATTGAACTTTGCTGGCTTTATCGGTAAATACAAATTCATTTATATTTTGGGGTTTCATGTTTTAAGTTAAAATCTATGTTTATAACTATACATGCATTCATAGTGACTGTATGCAAATATTTCAAAGTGGCTTATTAAGCTAATCGGCCAAGTGTTCGACTCTTGATCGAGAGATTCTGGGTTCGAGCACCGCCGGTGACTTGTCAATGTCCTATCTTTCGGATGAGACAATAAACACCGAGGTCCCGTGTCTCGGTTGGCGTGACATGTAGATGATCTCTCACTGCTTCCCTTGGGTCCGCTGCATGGTTCTGTGAAATGCATCAGACAGATGACGTCACTATACAAGTGCAATAATCATGGTGTGTCATTAAAAAGCAATCAAACAAATATAAATGGGTTATTTATGTTTAGACGCGCTATAGTTGCTTACTTTGACACAGTTTCCAGCCTCGTTTGAACCAGCAGATCGCTGGTTGCTGCCGGCGATATGGTTTCATGCTTTGCGAATATCCCAGCACAAATTCTTATAATGATATCCAAGCCACCGCGTGCACTCAAGAATTACAACAAATGTATATTTGAAACTATATTAAGTATCATCATTAGAAATGATTTATATGCGCTAACATCTTTCTTCGTATCCTAAAAAAATCCACCAGCAGTAGATAAATAGAATTTGTTGTTCGCAAATTCTGTGAAAAGAGTCGGAAATGTCAACAGGCAATCCTCATGTAAATTCGTTATAATAAAAAAGTCCTAAGGATCGGAAACATTTTAGGACTTTCAGCCAAGTTGTGAGTTAGCGTAAATTATTTTAGTTAATTTGATACAATGCTTTAAATTATCCTCTACTACTTTCCTCATCTCTTTATGAAAAAATTCCGTAGATTCGTTTAAGATAAATCCCACCAAGTTTGTAAAATAACAGAAACGACATTAGCTTCCGTAAAATTCACAAAAAGAGCATTCATAAAACTCCAGAATCAATACATATATCGCTCATTTTCATACACATGTATACTTTAATCAACTTTCCCTGCGCACATACACTTCACTCGCTCTAATCTCTGGGAAATGATGGAAAACACCTCTCAGGTTGAACCTAATGACTGAAAAATGTTCTCTGTGTTTTACATCATTTCCCTTGCGACACATCAAGGCAAGTCCCGACAACTATTATCTCAAAACAATACATTTCATCCACTTTACCGCCAAGCTTCGA
Organism: Pteria penguin; assembly: GCA_035048485.1. Taxonomy (NCBI): domain Eukaryota; kingdom Metazoa; phylum Mollusca; class Bivalvia; order Pterioida; family Pteriidae; genus Pteria; species Pteria penguin. Next base: position 32,750,523 of record CM068591.1, on the reverse strand, counting down.
GTGGAGAAAGTGATTATTTTCACTGCACTGGATCTAATTATATTGCCCCTCCTCCGTTTTATCCCGGCCTCAGGCGTTGTTTGGTAATTGATATTATATAGGGGCGATAACACTGTTTTACATTGTACTTTCTTTTGTTTTTATCTATCTTACTGTTATAAAAGTGTCCATCTTAATTTCATAAATTGGCACTCTAACGAGACAACATAAATCCATTGTTATCAGACAGGGACGGTGAGGAGATAAAGAGCTTGAATTTTCATTGAGAAAGAGAGAGGGAGAGAATTTTGAATTTTGAAACAGTCTCTTTCGACAAGTTTTCAGCCGTGTATCACGAAATGTAGGCATTAGATCACCCACCTCGTATACGTAGCGGCGCAATCCAGAAAGCTTAGTATAATGTACATACCCGTATATTATACCAGCAATTTGTGGAGTTTAATTAGAACTACTTCATTTTTAGATCAATAACTTCTCATAAACACATCATCCCTAAATATGAGAGCTGCTGTAACTCGGAGGATTAAGTGCTTGGCTCACCACCGAGAGGTTCCGAGTTCAACTCTTGTGAGCACACCGGTGTCCTATCTCTCGGATGAGACAGTAAAAACCGAAGTCCCGTGTCACGGTAGGTGTGGCAAGAAAAAGATCCCTCACTGCTTCGGGTGGTCCGTTTCAAAAATATCAGTATCTGTGCAATGCACCAGGAGGTTTTTTTAATTGTTTTATATACAGCAAACAGAATTTTTGTCATATTTTCTATATAAGATAGATAATTTACTTATTAATATTAAACTTCACATTATCGTATCTCAAGGTGCAGATTTTCCAATTTTACAACAAAGAAGAACCAAGAAAAGTAATTTTAAGCAACCCGATTATATAATTGTTCAACAAAAAAAAACTCCTGGGGAACACGAGTAAAATTCCTCTTACTCATTTCATGTAAATAAAAATCCTCCCTATAGATATCGAAAAATTATAAGTTACATAGAGGGACTCGAGCAAGTCTACACAACTTAATTAGAGTTATGTAAGTAATGGTCACCAATCGTGCAGATGAAGTGACAGTCATGCAAACACAGTGACAGACAGAGACGCAGTGACAGTTATCGGTACACAGACATTGTGTGTATACAGACAAATTGACAGACATACAGACTCATTAACAGGCATACATGTACACACATAATGACAGGCATAAAAACTCAGCCACAGACATACATACACAATGCCAGGTATACAGACTCAGTGTCAGGCATACAGACATGATGACAGGCATACAAACTTAGTGACAAGCATACAGACACACTGACTGTCATACAATCACAATATAAGTCATACACATGCTTTGACAGGCATACAAATTCAGTGACATGCATTCTGATACAGTGACAGGCATACAGACTTAGTGACAGACATACAGGCCCGGTGACAAGCATAAAGACTCAGTGACAATCATACAAACACAGTGACAGGCCAACACATTGACAGACAAACATGCACAGACATGATAATAGTCATGCAGATGCAATGAAATCATCAAGTCATATAGATAAAATCAAAACTCTACAGATGCAGCTACACCAAGCAATTTAGTCTATAATCGTTTGAATCCACAATCTAATTGCCTCTAACAAATCAACTAGATCTACCGGAACAAATCATTACATGATTTATTTACAATGTATAGTTAGTCCCACATTCAAAATTCAATGGCAATAAATTGAATATACATGTACTACACTTCCACAAGTGAGCATTACAAAGTTTCAATTCTTTTAAAAATATTCTATTTATTATAACAGTATGCATGTGTATCTACATGTATAACTGAAAAACATTGTAATTATAATGTATTGACTAATAAATAGACCCTTCCATTTATGTGCGAAAAATTGTTAAAAAAAAGATGATTTCACAATACTTCGCACCTCGGATAAACATTAAAAAGTATTGTGATGTCACAGAATTCAATAAATATTCAGTGAAAATGATGGGTCAGTTGCAACAATTTATTAATGCAAATCATTAAAACTACTGTACCAAGCATATCAAAATTTCATTGAAGGTTTTTCAACTGCAGGTAACAGGTTCCAAAATACTATCAAACAAACTGTGTTTGTGAAACACTCATGCCCCTGGCGGCACCAAAGTCCAAAAAGTTATTTTTAGCATGAAGGTCATTGTCAAGGTAAAAATGTCATCGACCTTGGTGTCATAAAATTTGAAAGGGCTTCATTAGTTGAGTTATAATGCATGTCAAATAGATTCAAAAGTTATAGCCAAGGTTAAAGGTGACAACAGACAGACAAACAAACAAATAGACAGAACAAAAACAATATGCCCTCGATCTATCGATCCGGGGGGAGGGGGGGGGGCATAAAAAAAAATAATGCACTTATAATATGACATTTATCGGTTTGAATTTTTACCATACGGAAAATCAACAGGAATGAAAATGAAAACTTACTTAATAAATTATAGATCATATTTCAATTTCTCAATCATTATTTTATATATATAAAAAATAATGTTCAAACCATAAATTTATAATTAGTGCTTCCACATAAAATATTTCAATGAAGAGTTTGACGTTTCAATATAAATGCTGCTCATACAGATTTCAAGCATCTATTATCATAATGAAAACCCAGATGTACATATACCTTCAAACATATAATTATCCAGTCAAAAAGGCTCTTACTGAAAGTTTAATTGAGTACCTGTACATAAATATCTTTAACCTTTAGTTAGAATTCATGCTTCAAATTCAGAATTAATGGTTATACCGGTATCTAAGATCACCCCCTCAATGTCTACTGTGAACTTGTAAAATTTTAAATGCACTTTAATTTATTTTTCTTACCAATAAGCTTTCTTCCAATTTTACATGAAGTAAGGGACAATACCGGACAATTGCAAAACTGCCGCTTAGATTTGCATCAAATTACTGTGATGTCACATTCCAAATGCTAACATCATAGTGAAAATTTCTGCAAAAAGTGGTTTGTCCGGTATAAGACCCTTTCCATCATTTAAAATTGGAAAAAGGTCAATTATACATGATATTTTTTAATTTAATGGAAACCCTCTATTGGCCAATCCTTTTAGCTGTTTGAGATCTCTCTACTAAAACTCTGTGCTACATGTAAAATGAATAGGACATATTTTACTATTTATTTACTACTATTAAGGCAGTCTTTTTATCAATGTAAGTTTCTAATGTCAATAAATAAAACTAAGATTTTGTACATGTAACGTGCCCTAAGTATGATATAAGGACCCACATTTTTATGAACAGTTATAAATAATATAAATGATCTGTTTGTCAACATGAATAAGGAAGAAAAACGTTCAACGCTCGCAGAGTTACTTCCCTTTAATTCTGTTTGTAAACATACTGAACTTGTTAAATTATCAATCTGTTACCTTTGATTAATTAATGAAGTATGTAAAATTAAACTTACCTTGATAACTTTTATGACCAGTCTGCACCGGCTGGCCAGTGATTGGATTTATCCATGAAGTAATTTGGAGACGGTCACTACAAAGAGAAGATGGACAGGTAAAATTCGTTATCTTTCACAGGTACAACAATCACAGGTGTGACATGAAAACAACGATGTCAATTATGTCGCTGTGATCATTAATCAATATTTCGCAATGTACTTACTTCACGAAAAACACTCTGCCGTCCCTTGTCACTCCGTAAGTTATATAGGGTGGGAGGCCTTCGCCGTGAAAGTCGGCTGCCATGTTTGAAAATAAGTTGGAAAATACCTGTCGCTGTTATAATTACCTCCCCCGGTGACACATAAAAACGGAGAGGCCTCAAAGGGGTAGATTTTCAAGTAGGTCATCAGAGACGCCGATAGCGATGTGTTTTGTATTGAACATGGCTTTGTGTTTTTATCTAGATTGAAAGACTTTGGTATGAACAAACAACGTAAACAGATTTGTTTAGTTGTGCAAAAATTGAACTGTAAGCTCTATCAAGACATGTACATTAGGAAGAAGGGTGTGTGTGTGTGTGTGGGAGGGGGTGGGGGTTACCAATAAAAATCATGTTTTGAAAGTGTATCGTTTATTTAAAACTGAACGATCTTAATATTAGATATAATATGTTGTGTATGGCTCGCTTTATCTAAAATATTGATCTACAAGTGAATGAAGGTTTTAAACATTAATGTTTGTCATGTTTTGATTATTTTTCTAACATTGCAGGCGGATTTGTACTTCTAAGTTCTATGAGCACTGTCATTTTCTGTGATGACTCTGGCCTATGACACACCCCAATGATATTTTCTCTTCAGATACAGTGTACTAACAAATTATAGTAACATATGCGGTGAGGGGATAGATCGAATGTCTTATGCAATGAAGAGTGAAAACAAAAATTTTTCGAAAGAACTCCCCGAAGCAGTGAGAGATTATTTTACATGTATACATGTCGATGTGTACTGTCACCCGAGACAGGACATCCACGGACTGTCATCATGCAGTTAGGCTTGAACTCTAGACCTCTTAATTTAGATCAGGGGTGGATTAATTTAGAGGACGAGCTGTAGAGGGGGGGCGGGGGAGGGGCTTCATTGCTTCAAATATGAGTAAAAGTTTCAGATTTGGCATCCAAAATGGTTGAGTATTTGAGCTAATACTTGACTTTCACATGTGCCCCCTTTTTTCGGAAATTCTGGATCGCCCACTGTAGATTCCATCGATAATCGCACGCTATATTGATTGAACTGCATCAGCTCGGGTTCCCTCCAATTGATTGATTGATTGACTGACTGACTGACTGACTGACTGACTGACTAATTGATTGATTGATTGATCACGATTATTTTACGTATGGGTATATGGTGACGGCATCTACCTTATGCATTGCATAGAAATTTATACCTTTGCAACGGAACCCGCCGCCCCCCCCCCTCCCCACCCGGCAGCAGTGAGGTATCTTTTACGTGCTACACCTACCTTGACACGGAACCTCGGTTTCTACTGTCTCATCCGAAAAGCACTGGGAACACCATTGTGCCCACGACGGGAGTTGAACCTGGGACTTCTCGGTCCGCACGAGCCGATCACCTCATTCATTGAGCTTCGTCGGCTTGGTTCCCTCCAGTGGCTGATGGTAGTGTGATGGTAGGATGGGGGTTTGCCTCAAACGTCACAGTTATTTTGTGCCACATAGAATATGCTTCTGATTGTCTTGTCTGATTTCATTTTCCCCTCGAAGCCTGCGACCCTCCTTTTTTTTTAAATTAATATCCAGAACCCCTATACTGCCCTCACAAATCACTTTAAAATCGATAACGATCACCGCTCAGACTATTTATAAACATAAATACACATTCCAAATTCAACCGGTTAAATTTAAACTGCAGTTGTCTACCCTTTGTTGTCATAAAAATTAAAGCAATTATATTTCCAGCTATTTTAATTTTGACAAGCGTTATTGTTTAGATCTAAAAAAAAATCAATCTTCCTAACAGGAATGTATAAAAAAAGGGTCCTGCTTGAAATAAAACTATCTGATCTTTAATCATATTTGTCACAGATTAAATCAAAACACTAAAGATATATATAATCTTTGACCGATCTTTTGATCTTAGAAGATGTTTCGCATATTTTCTTCATTCATGAGATGTAATTGTTTCAATAATGGCGTCAAAGAATGCCACACACCATTTACTTTTTTGACAATTATATATATATATATATATATATATATATATATATATATATATATATATATATATATATATATATTTGGTTGGTTGGTTGATTGGTGTTTTACGTCGCTTTCAACAATATTTCAGTTATATCGCGACATGGAAGCAGGAGGTTACCAACCTCTTAAACATAGTGGCGCAACCCGGGAATCGAACCCGGATCGTCGGCGCCGCAAGCCAAGCGCTTAACCACTACACCAAGCCTGCCCCTATATATATATATATATATATATATATATATATATATATATATATATATATATATATATATATATATATATATATATATATATATATATATATATATATATATAAACAAATTTACGACCTTAATATTATTTTCATTTCTTTTTTATCTTAATTTTCGTCATTTTTTTTTTTTTTGCTTATTTTGAAAGGCGATCCTTTTCAGTACTTGAGTACAAAGGTTGGCCGCAAACCTTAAGGAGATGTAGCCTAACTTGCATTAAGCGGTCACCTAGATTAAGATAAAACAGTGGTCAATTAAGGCAGAATGACCTCCTCACACAACCAGGTAGACTTTGTATAGACAAACAGCAGTAAGGGGCAAAAAAAAGAGTGGTCGTTAAAGACAGGAGACTGTCTTTAAAGCAAGAGACAAGAACTGATTAATTGATTGATTGATTGTTTTACGTCACTCCACAATTATTCCACGTGTATGGTGACGGCATCTGTCTGATGCATTGCATAGAAATTTTTACCTTGGCAACGGACCCACCCGAAGTAGTGAGGGGTCTTTTACGTGCCACACCTACCCTGACACGGAACCGCGATGTTTACGGTCTCATCCGAAGACAGGGCATCGGTGTGCACATGGCGGGAATCGAACCCGGGACTTTCCGGTCATAAGCCGAGTACCTCATCCACTGTGCCCCACCGACTTAAGGAGAGAGCTTTGCTGTCGTAGTGCTTCAAGCAGAATCTTTCACTTTAATGTATACCCGTAAAATAACATCAACATGAAGAGGAAGAAAAAATTGTAATAATAAATTGAATAATAAATAAGCACTTGACCATGCAAGGTTCTCTGGGGCATACCTGCTCTATATAATTGATGTTATTTTCTATATTCACGTGATTTGGTTTATCAGTATCACGTGAGATTTAAAATGGCCGAGTCGAGTGGACTGCGTTACAAAGACAAAGTAACAATCATTACTGGAGGTTCTAAGGGAATAGGGAAAGGTTGTGTCGAAGTTTTTGGTAAGTATATCCTTGCAAACATCCATGCGTTACCAGTTTTGATCATACATCCTGAAGAAGCACACAACGCATAGCTAGAACTTTTATAGTGTAAAGCAGACGCAGGCGCTCGTATCAAGCTAGTATGTTTATTGACTGTATTGAAGACAGATATCCGAGGCATTCCGATGTGCTAGCTCGGGTTGCACAATGACTTGGATGAGGGATGGGTAGCACGGAGGGGAATATATCCACGTTACCATACAATAATCATACAAGTTTGCTGATCCCTCCCCCTTTTTGGTATGCCGATTTTCAGTTCATAAAGAATTCCAAGATTTTTTTTATATAAATTTTTATGTCTGTTTTTCCATTGAAAAGATCGTATATTGAACATTCACACTTTTTCCAGCAAAGCTAGGTCCCTGCATAGGAGGGTAAATCTTTTGGAAGTTTGTTCATTGTTTAACGCATATCTAGCAGTACGTCATGTGTATGTATCGTGTATACTGATAGATGAAGAATAGCTGAAGTCTAAGAGAAAAAACTAACGAACTAAATTCAAGATTTGGTCCCCTCTTTTGAAATGCTTATTATATATATAATAAACGTTATGTATATGTACTTGCAAATACATACCCAAATACATTAACAAAGGAGTTCAGTGGGTAACTTATATTATTACATGTATAGCAGTGGCGGATCCAGAATTTCCGAAAAGGAGGAAAGGGGGGGGGCACATGTGTATTAGCTAAACTACTCTGCCATTTGTGGTCCCAAATCTGGAATTTTACTTGTAAATATGTGGCCAAAGGGGGGGGGGGGAGGGGCGGTCCCCCGGGCCCCCTCAAAGTCCGCCACTGTATACAAAAAGCTCATGCTTTTTTTATTATAGAGGTCCAACAACCAAGCAAATCTGGCCCCTGCGAATAGACATGTGTAAAGTACGTATAAGTCGAAAGAAAAGTGGGGTCACGATTGTAACTACTCCATGCGCGGATCCAAAGGGAAGGAATGGGGTCTGGACCTACCCTGAGATTCGACAGTCTTTAGGAATTTCGTTTGGGGGTACTATTGGAGAAGTAAAAAAAAAAAAAGAGAGAGAGAGAGAGAGAGAGAGAGCTCTGGGTCGCATGAGAATTGGAATGCTGAACTTGAAATGCGAGAGAGGTGTCGAAGAGAGGAACTTAAACGTTTTTTGGTATTCCTTTCCACATTCGAAATTGTATGGCAGAAGAAACAAAGAGAACAAGAAACGTTCCGTTTAGATAGGGAATATCGCAACGTTCCTAGATCTACCACTGAATAACGTTGTGACCTGCCATATGTGTTGTTCTCTATACATCGAGATAAGATAGTCCAGGCGCGGATCCAGAGCATTCATCAAGAGGGGACTCACCGGCAATGAATTTTCCGAGAGGGGGTTCAACCATGCTTGTTGTATTTAGAATTACCTTATTTCAAATCGAAACATACATGAAAATTAATTTTCGCCTAATCTCAGGGTGGGTTTATACCCCCAGTCCACTCCTGTGGATCCGCGTATGGATACAAAGTTTGATTCACATTTGATATTATTAACTTGGTACAAATATTGTACTTACGATATTAAATAACATATTCTTTGAGGGGCAGGCGTGGTGTAGTGGTTAAGCGCTTGGCTTGCGGTGCCGACGATCCGGGTTCGATTCCCGGGTTGCGGCACTATGTCTAAGAGGTTGGTAACCTCCTGCTTCCTTGTCGCGATATAACTGAAATATTGTTGAAAGCGACGTAAAACACCAATCAACCAACCAACATATTCTTTGAGTTTTACTTTCAGGTTGGGTGAAATAAACAATTAATAATATCTGAGTTTCTTTTAAATGAATAATAATAAAAAGAAAAAATGCAGCGGCTCTAGGGCTGTCATAAAGTTCCTAGTGGGTCCAGGGTGAATCCTTGGTAAGGTGCATGTGTGGAGGGGGGATGTTCAGGGTTAGGGGCGAAACTCCTCGAAACCTCAGCGATCTCCTCGAAACCTCAGTGATTTTAGTATTTCGATACGAACAAATTCTACCAGAAATATATGCATTTAATTACATATAATTTATAATTATAAAAGACCTAGGCCTATGTCCTACATATTTTTCTGTATTCATATGCGTTTTTGCGTAAAGGGCGCTACGCCACTGCAAGACACATGTATGTCCGACCGAACACTTAAAAGTTTGTCTAAAATGCCTTGTACGAGCATTTAATACATATATGTACTATGTCGTTTATGTACTGAGAACAGTGTATTGCCATGTTCATGCACGCACGTGCGTGTCACATATTCCGTGAAACAGTATCGCCATGTCTCTTTACCCCCATGTTACCACGAAATACACGGAGAAAACTCTTTGAAAAGTTTCATGTCATATATATACCGAGAAAACACTTTGGTCACTTTCAAATATATCACATGTACCGAGGAAACATTATGTTTGTTTTTACATGTTACATGTAGTACAGAGGAAACAGTACGGCTAAGGCCACATGTCAAATACTGAAGGAACACATATGACAAAACTTAAGGCCATATGTCACACGTACCGAGGTAACATACATGTATAATGTTCGCATCGTATGTTGCATATACCGAAGATATTGTTAAGGCAGATATTATCAAGGCCATATGATGTCACACGTACCGAGGTAACATACATGTATAATGTTCGCATCGTATGTTGCATATAACGAAGATATTGTTAAGGCAGATATTATCAAGGCCATATGATGTATGTGTGTTCACGTTCATTTCTTTCGTATGATTGGTTGGTTGGTTGATTGGTGTTTTACGTCGCTTTCAACAATTTTTCAGTTATATCGCGACATGGAAGCAGGAGGTAACCAACCTCTTAAACATAGTGGCGCAACCCGGGAATCGAACCCGGATCGTCGGCGCCGCAAGCCAAGCGCTTAACCACTACACCAAGCCTGCCCCACCTCTTTCGTATGACAAGAAAACACTACGTCTATAGCTACTACCATTATGCCATATGTACCGAGGAAATACTTTGACCATGGTCAATTAAATTTATCACAAGAATTGAAAGAGCACTAGTACAATTTATATGCTAAGACTGATTCATTATTCTTTTACGTCACTCACGATTTTTTCCATGTATATGATCATGATGACGACAACTGCCTGATGCATAGAAATTTTTACCTTTGCAACATACCCACCCGAAGTAGTGAGGTATTTTTACGTGCCACACCTACCATCACACGAGACCTCGGGTTTTACTGTCATCCGAAAGACAGGACACCAGTGTACGCAGGGGGGGAGGGGAGTCCAACTCGGGACCTTTCGGTCACAAGCCGAGCACCTCATCCACTGAACCACACCGGTTTCATTATTTGCTATGTAATATGCGATATTTAAATGTAAATGTATGTTGAAAAAAAGTTTGAAATGATATATCATATAATAATATCAATATTTGTTTCTTGTAGTCAGGCACGGTTCGAAAGTCGTTTTCTGTGCTAGGGGAGGTAAGTACCTATGACTATGAAATTCCCATTGTTTATTAACGTATCACAATATCATTGTTGTTGTAGTTGCTTTTAAATTATTTTTGTAGTTGTTGTTGTTCTTCTTCTTATTATTATTATTAGTTTCGTTATTATTGGTTCTTATTTTTCTTCTTCTTCTTCTTCCTCTTCTTCTTCTTCTTCTTCTTCTTTAAAACAAAAGGTAATTTTCAATAAATGCATTAGTAATAACGATAAACAATTAAAAAGTGATTTTTTTTCTAAAAGACAATATAAAGTATCTTCATGTTTTATATTCAACAGAAAAGGAAGGGAAAGAATTAGAGGCTGAACTAAATGCTAAAGGTCCCGGGGAAAGTTTCTTTATCAGTTGTGATGTCACAAATGAGAGTGAAATCAAGGTACAGAAAAAATGTTTTATTGTTTTTCTTCTTTGCAAAGTTTTTATTTATTGCATTTATCCTTTTTTTAATCAAGTCATCCATATGGAAAAAATGTAAGCAAAAATTCAGAAAGCAAAAATGAAATTAGTGAATTAATAAATTGTCTACGACAAGAGTTATACTTTGTTTCATGTTTTTACAACTTGCCGTTATTTCCTGGTATAAAACCATTATCAGTCGCCATCATACCTAGAAAAATCGGTATGTTTGTTTGATTCTGGTTTTAAATCACATCAAGATATCGTAACGACATCTTCCTGATGCATTGCACTGAAATTTAGACCTTTGCAAAGAACCAACCCGAAGCAGTGAGTAGTCTCGTAACTTCAATTTTTATTGTCCCATTCGAAAGACAGGGCACCGACGAAGTAACAATGAGGCTCGAACCTAAGACCGCTAGGTCAGGACCAAACAGCCAATTGATTGTGCCACACAGGTTAAAAATGGCATGCATGGGGAAACAGAAAGAAAGAAATCAAGAAATGTAGAATAATCTAATTTCTTTAGTGATGTTAGTCATCTACCACATCGAAGGGGTGTATTGCAGAGGCGCATGTAAAAAAAATTAGCAGGTTTTGTGATATTGCTGACTGTCAATGATGGACATTGTCTAAACCAAGTAAAATCTTTTGAAGTATACACTGATACAGCCACCAAGTCTTAAGTGGAACTAAGTGATATAAAAACAGAAATTAAGCAAACAGATGAATGTATCTCGTTTAGAACTTTTTGTGAGAAATACAATGGGTAGTAAGTGAATCCCCAGAAAAAATATTTATTTCAATGTCAAATTTATTTTACAGAATGTAATCAATAAAACTGTGGAGAAATATGGACGGATAGATTGCCTTATTAACAATGCTGGACAACGTAAGTTAGAGGTCAAGTCATCAAAGGAAAAAAGGAAGTGGGGAGAGTTGCTAATTAGCCATGCTTAATAATGCAGTAATATCTCATTCTAGCCTAGGGGAAAGAGGGGGGGGGAGGTAGGAGAAAAGCCATTCAGCAATGTTTGACAAGGAAGTAAAAAAAAAATTGTGAACAGACAGGGCGTTCTGGTTACACTGCAGGAAATTAGGACGTTTGGTAAAAGTATTTGATGGTGTTTTAAAAGGTGCTCCAAATCCTGGCATTTTCTAAAACAAATCATCAAATCCAAACTTATATTTCTGAAGTTGTTATGACAGGGTGATATCAGAGCATTAAACGATTCTTCTTTTTATTCCCGTTTTGTTCTCCATGCAATGAAATCTACATCATACATGCTGATACACTTAGACTTTCTCAAGAGAGTGAAATAGCTCATTTCAAAATGGTTGTCTCTGACCCTTAAATTTACTCAAAGTTTCATGAGTTCTACATCATACATGCTGATACACTTAGACTTTCTCAAGAGAGTGAAATAGCTCATTTCAAAATGGTTGTCTCTGACCCTTAAATTTACTCAAAGTTTCATGAGTTCTACATCATACATGCTGATACACTTAGACTTTCTCAAGAGAGTGAAATAGCTCATTTCAAAATGGTTCGTCTCTGACCCTTAAATTTACTCAAAGTTTCATGAGTTAAATATGGCGATGAAAGGATTCCCATATGAATTTTGTTTGATTAAGTTTTAAAATGATAACTCTTTATAAATCTGAGAGAGTTATTTTTTTTTTCAATTTCAATCCAGTCAGTCCGTGTCCTTTTTATTGGCAGTGGCGGATTGAGAGGGGCAGCCCCCCCCCTCCCCCTTTTGGCCACATATTTACCAGTAAAAATCCAGATTTTGCATCAAAAATGGCTGAAAAGTTTGGCTAATACACATGTATGGCCACCCTTTTCGGAAATCCTGGATCCGCCACTGATTGGATTTTTCAGAAAATTGGCGGTAACACAGAGAAATTAACGGACAACGGACGACAGACATACAACCGATGTTGAATCATAGATTAAGCACGGCAGCGGTTTTGATCAATAGAGTTCAAAACGAAACTGATACAAGCATTACTAAACACTTATTCTTCCTATGTACTTGAACGTGGTTTCCTGAATTAGTTTTCCGTTTCCGAGTTTTAATTTATGACAGGACTATGACCTCATTTAATCAGCTGATACAGCAGCTGGTATAAAGGTACAACGAGATACATACAATTAATCGTGTGATCTATTCATATTGAAATATATAAATAGTAAATCATGTGAATCATTTTTATGTATGCCTCATAGTACAGTCACCGCTTGTGGCAATGACACAGTAGTTAAGGTGTATTGTCCTATATCATCAGGTCTAGTGGTTAAGTGCTTGGCTTGCGGCGCCGATGATGCGGGTTTGATTCCCGAAATTGCGCCATAATGTTTAAGAGTTAGGTTACCTCCTGCTTCCGTGTCGCGATATAACTGACAAAATGTTGAAAGCGACGTAAAACACCAATCAACCAACCGACTTATATCATCAGAGAACTGATTATTAATCCCAAGGTCCCTGGTTCGATTTCCCGGTTTCGTTGTATATGTGTTGACCCGTGTTTTGAATGACGCAACATTATCTCTCGATAGCCTGTCTATAATAATTACAATGTAACTGCTATTAATAGAATGACGTTTAATTAAGTTTAATTCATTAAGGTGTGTGTGAATTTCGTTTTCTTTTCTTTTTTTTTTTTTTAAACTTTTACAGGTTTATAGATGACTTTGTTTTTGTAAAATAATTTTAAAAACAATCATTATTATTAGTCACAGACAGCATACTGCACAGATTATTCCAAACATATATAGGTATTTTGATAACACATCTGTATGATATGTTTATTTTCTTTGAACTGAGGTATCTCAGTCGGCTCATATTTAGCTCAAGGCAAACCCGTCCTAATTAATCCCATGGATGGCTTGTCAGTGTACAGGGCAAACCCGTTCTAACCCCGTGGATGACTTGTCAGTGTCCATGACAAGCCCGTCTTAACCCCATGGATGATTTGTCAGTGTCAAGGACAAATCCGTCTTAACACCATGCCTAACTGGTTAGTGTCCATGGCAAACCCGTCCTTACCCCATGCATAACTCATTGGTGTCCAGAGCAAACTCGTCCTAACCACATGGATGGCTCGTCGGTGTCCAGGGTAAACCCGTCCTAACCCCATTGATCACTCGTCAGTGTACAGGGCAAACCCGTCCTAACCTAATTGATGTGTCGTCAGTGTGCAGGGCACGCAAACCCGTCCTAACCCCATTGATGTGTCGTCAGTGTACAGAGCAAACCCGTCCTTACCCCATGCATGACTCATTGGTGTCCAGAGCAAACTCGTCCTAACCACATGGATGGCTCGTCGGTGTCCAGGGCAAACCCGTCCTAACCCCATTGATCACTCGTCAGTGTACAGGGCAAACCCGTCCTAACCTAATTGATGTGTCGTCAGTGTGCAGGGCACGCAAACCCGTCCTAACCCCATTGATGTGTCGTCAGTGTACAGAGCAAACCCGTCCTAACCTCATAGATTACTCGTTAGTGTCCATGGCAAACCCGTCCTTACCCCATGCATGACTCATTGGTGTTCAGAGCAAACCCGTCTTAACCCCATTGATGACTCGTCAGTGTACAGGGCAAACCCGTCCTAACCCCATTGATGACACGTCAGTGTACAGGGCAAACCCGTCCCAACCCCATTGATGACTCGTCAGTGTACAGAGCAAACCCGTCCCAACCCCATTGATGACTCGTCAGTGTACAGGGCAAACCCGTCCCAACCCCATTGATGACTCGTCAGAGTACAGAGCAAACCCGTCCCAACCCCATTGATGACTTGTCAGTGTACAGAGCAAACCCGTCCCAACCCCATTGATGACTCGTCAGTGTACAAGGCAAACCCGTCATAACCCCATAGATAACTCCGATAGTGTACAGGGCAAACCCGTCCTAACCCCATAGGTGACTCGTCAGTGTACAGGGCAAACCCGTCCTAACCCCATAGATGACTCGTCTGTGATCAGTTCAAACCCGTCCTAACCCCATTGAAAACTGGTCAGTGTACAGGGCAAACCCGTCTTAACCCCATTGATGAGTCGTCAACGTACAGGGCAAACCCGTCCTAACCTCATGGATGAATCGTCATTGTACAGCGCAAACCCGTCTTGACCTCATTGATGACTCAACAGGGTCCAGGACGGACACTGTGCTAACAGGACAAACTTGTCCTAACCCCATGGATGACTCGTCATTGTACATGGCAAACGCCGTCCTAATTCCATTGATGACTCATCAGTGTAAAGGGCAAACCCGAACTAACCCCATTGATGAGTCATCAACATACAGGGCAAACCCGACCTAACCCCATGGATGACTTCTCTGTGTCCAGGGCAAACCCGACCTAACCTCCTAAATCGTCGGTGTGCAGTCAATACAATTTCTATATCATTTCCCGTAATTTTACGCCGGTTTCCATAGAAATAGTTGCTGTCACATGTATAATGAAAAGATTCAATTGTTGAGCTATGGATAGCGCAGATACCATCTTAGGGAGCAATCATTTGATTTTTAGGGGGGGGGGGCAGGAAGAGTTTGCAAAAAAAAAGTCCGGCTCAAATTGTGGGAAAAAAAAATAATAATCCGGCCCTGAAAAAAAATATTCAGACCGGTGAAAGTCTTCCTGCCCCCCCCCCTAAAAATCAAATGGTTACTCCCTTAGCAGGGGTATAAAACAACGACCACGATCACAAGTATTTTTGTCATTCTCTGCCTCTATCCTTGACGTCACTTTTTTCAGATCCACCCCATACGTCAATCGATGACGTCAGTGCAGATGATTTCAGGAATCTTCTGAATTTGAACTTGGTCAACTACTTCTTGTTCTGTAAGGTATGATTAACAATGACAACCTTCTGTACGAATATGATTTACCTCCCTTTCTTTTTTCTGACTACACGTGTTTGATATATAAATATCGATTGAACTCGTAATTTACGACAGCCCTTATTTCGAAATCTAACTTTTAACGCGTTACTGACATCTTTAGACTTTGCAGGTGATTTATTTGTAGATGGTATTGTAGACATCTTATAAAGCATTTTTGTTATACATTGAAAATTTGCTTGCATGGAAATAAAATGTAATTTAATATAATAATGTAATGTGATATAGTTTAATTTGTTTTT
Organism: Pteria penguin; assembly: GCA_035048485.1. Lineage (NCBI taxonomy): Eukaryota > Metazoa > Mollusca > Bivalvia > Pterioida > Pteriidae > Pteria > Pteria penguin. The sequence continues at coordinate 32,734,487 of CM068591.1, read as the reverse complement.
CTTTTTTTTTTTCTGAACATAAGATACATGAAATATTTTATGTACATTAAAGTGTTGCAGTTTTCAGCTGCACCTTCCTGAAGTTGAATCCTTGACAAGACAAAGTAAAAATAGGAGGCGTCTCCTCTTTTCTAGAACCCGCTTCAAATGGACTGCGAAGAATAAAACCTGTATGTCCAAAAGTGTTTTAAAACGATGATGAAGTGTTCTTATTTCTATACAATAGACGATCTTCATATTTTACATGATATAAGCGGCCCAAGATCCGACATGTTTTTTTTTTTTTTGCCGGGGTTTTCATTCAGACGTAAAGAGCTAGACAGTGACACCACAAGTTAAGTAATAACGTCAAAATAAAAATACCGGCAAAGAGTTGCATGTCGGGTCTCGGGCCGCTTATATCTTGTAAAATATAAAGAACGTCTATTCTGAAATGAAACGTTCGGTGCATATTAAAGAATACTCTGCTTTGATAAAACTCTGATATACATTTTATCTAGTACTCAAAATGTGCACATGAGAGATACATCCTTCTGCATTTCTGTGGAGAGTGTGACTGAAGTTCTACTATGCCCTTGTTCATCTGTTGTGTGACTGAGTGACAGTCTATGTAGTATAAATCCGCACTCTTCTCTTTTAAATATTTCTGTATGTCTGTATGTTTTGGGCATTCATGGTTGGTGTGAGTAGCCAGGCGGAAGACACTTACTCCTCTTGGGATACTGTTTTCACCTAGGATTTCCAGAGGTCCTTGAATGCCCATCGCTGCACATTCTTGTGATTTCCTCAGTAGCATATCACCATTTTAAGCAGTATCAGCCCATATTCTTCTTGCACAATGCTCCTGTATTTTTGTATGTCTGTATGCTTTGAATATTCACGGTGATTGTAGCTAGCCAAACAGGAGAGGCTTACTTCTCTCGGGGATAATAATTTTTCCATGAATGTCCAGTGTGGCATATTCTTGTGAATTCCACAGCAACATATCACCAGTTCCTTTCGTATTTTACATTTTACAGTATGCCTTACCACACTTGCGTAAAACAGAAGGAAACATAATCAACTGTACAAGTCTGGTAGCTCAAATAGGCCAACCTGGTGCTGTGGCTTACGTGTCCACTAAGGTACAATTATGTTCCATCGCTCAGAGAAGTTTTACATTATATCTTGTATAATACCACGTTCTGTAGTATCGAGGGCATCATAAGTCTAGTTTTCAGTGCTGTTGTACTGACATGAAATATATACTTCAAATTTTCAGTCATCAAATTAAGTTAATCACTCTAAAACTAAGGAGTATCTCCCTCTTGCATAGCTCTGTCCTTAGATGGATTCTTTGGTTCACTTTTCGGTCATTTTGGTTTCAAAACTGCTCTTCAAATATTTACATATTTTGAGAATTCCAAGCATTTGGCCGCGAGCATCACTGAAGAGACATAAGTTGTCGAAATGCGCATATGGTGCACTAAATTATAATGTATATGTTCTATATTTATTATAACCACTAGGCCGGTGTCACTGCTGGTGGACTGATAGTTCCCGAGGGCATCATGAGTCTAGTTTTCAGTGCTTTTGTACTGACATGAAATATATACTTCAAATTTTCAGTCATCAAATTAAGTTAATCATTCTAAAACTAAGGTATATATGTTCTATATTTATTCTAGCAGGTATATAACGTAGCATTTAATTTCTATGAGGAATTATTTTATTACAGTCTTGTGCCAGAGTAGTCTAACTTCGCGTTTTAGTTTCAGTCATGTATAATGTTGCTCTTTATTGACTCAGACAGCAATAACATTATATTAGTCTTGTCTGAGTTATTATGATATTTTTGTCTTTTTGTATGCATATATACAGCATTATTATTTAATTTTTTTTAAAATTTAATTCTAAGCGTCAGTGAATTCTCCTAAGCCCTGTCTCAGGGTGATGTACACTTACGTTTTTTTTTTAATTTCAGTTATGACCCATATAATAACTGCAATGACCCATGTAGGTTTAAGCTTATATACTCGACATGTCTTAGAGAAGCATAATGTTGCACTTTTTATAATAATGTTCTTCGAATATGATACAATTTCGAATACTGAGCGTCATATCATTTTTGAAATAGGGTGGCATAACGTCTTTCACAAAAGCATTAGCAATAGACGAAGCCAAGTACAACGTCAGGGTTAATGCGTAAGTATATACATCTTTATGTAGAAAACACACGCGTACCTCGTATTAAAATGGTCACATGCATTGGAAATTGTTGTACCTATATTTATAAGAACAATACTCATACCTAGATTTTCAGGTTCTTATTCTTCATTCTATATGGATGCACCATTGTGTTACAGAGTTGGTTACTTTCTGCTTCCATTTTAAGAAACAACGGAAATAATTGTTGAAAGCGACGCAACACCTCACTCAGCCATCCAAATCGCTTCTATATATAGACACCACAGAAACCTCTTTTGTATGGTTTGGCATGTTTTACAGCTTAATTTGATCTCTTGTCGTTTTTCTTAGTAGATGCATCTGTCCAAACAGGAGATTTTTACACTATCTAAACAAATGGTATCAGCTTTGCTTTTCAGGGATTTGTCGATATCCACCATGGTGCATTGTTATGAGTGGTCAAGTGATATGGTTATAGTTACCCTGTTGACAGTGGGTGCAAACGATTAATACTTGATTTATACTCAAACAGGTTTTCTCCAGGAAATGTATGGACACCCATGTGGGAAACAGAGGCTCGCAACTCCGGTAATTTTGAAGCAGCCAAACAAGGCGGAGCAAATGCTCAGGTTAAGTAATGTAGTTATATCTTATTCCGTTATGAAGTTTAATCCTAAGTTGAGCGTTAATAGGCTAAAATTATCTTACGATTAAAAACAAGACGTTTAAACCAACAATAATTTCACACCTAAATCAATATAGGCAGTCCATCTGTCAGTAATTATATAACATCTAGTTCGAATAATCAACTGATTTAGATTGAATTTTGTTTGTGGGTCTGTTCATGCCAACCAAACTTTACATTCCAGAACTTCAATTTCTTAAAGTTCCGTTTTAATATGGTAGCCATAAAACATTATCAACCAAAAGGAAAATGTTTATTTTTTTCAAAGTCTGAAGAATTACGAAACTCAATCATATAATAGAAAAAAAGCCATACGGGCAACACACCAGTAACAATTTTTCTCAAAATTTTTAAATATGATTTCTTAATTTGATGATAAATTCATTGATTTATCCATTTCTGTGTCGAAGATAATTTTTCAATTCATTATGTCTCCATTAGTTATGCGGACGGTACGGGACGATTGAAGAAAGCGGCATGATGTGTTTATTTCTGGCAGCAGATGCTACGTTCTGCACGGGAATTGACATCAACCTGTCTGGAGGGGCGGAGCTTAACTATGGAAATAAAAATAGACGAGAACAGAGAAGCAGTGATTGGTCGTAGGTCACGTGACGAAGTATATACTACTACCTAAGGGATAACCATGCAAAACAGGGAAGAATAATGTTATATTAATTTAGTAGGTGCTTGTTCCCTGAATAGGTTTATTTATCTAAATACATTGTGTATATATATGTAGATTTATATCCTGTACAATAAGATTTATCATTTGTGAGTAAATTGTAATTCTTGGGATAAATGTCTGACTAGTTAAAGTGCAAGGTGCGCGAAAGAATAAACAATATAGCAATCCAATATCCAAGACTTTTTAAGGAATGACGATTTGAAAAAAATGTGTATCTCAAGAATTATAATCTGAGGTCTATTTTCAACTTTTTTTGCATTTATATGATCACTGCCATCAATTACCCAGCAGTCTGCAAGACCTTGAATTTTCTTGCATCTTGTATAAATTTACAACAGATGAGAATTTGCATTAATTAAAAGAAAAACGTTAAGATAGCAGTTTACAGTATTTGATTTGTGTTACAATATAAAATAAACATTAGAAGGTATTAAATATGTAGTAATGATAGCTAGAAGAATATTAATGTCAGTATTAATTTTCTGTATGACGTGCATGCGGGGACAGCTTTTTACTTAACAACATTAATTAAATATTTGATTTTAAGAAAAGTAGAATATTCATTATGAAAAATAGAAATATAAATCATTTGACAGCTTCCTCTTAACTAAGCAAAAAGAAAAAAAAAACACCTAAAACTTTCAGTATTTAAATATTTTAGAGTAATACAAATTGGTGATACAAAATGCATGCTAGAAATTAATGAAATCATTATAGTAAGATATGTGACTGATGGCATTTAATTAATAGTTATATTATTATATATTTTGATATGTATATTTTTGGGATATGTATGGTCAAAATGTGATTGAGTCTAGTCAATGCATACAATGTATATGAATATAAGTATGAAAGTAAAGCAGTGCAATAAATTAAGTTTTGTTTTTTGTACATTTGGGTGGGTTATTTTTTTGTGTTTATAACACTAAAACTCTAAAAGTTAACATGAAATCTGTGAATCTCCAAACAAGGAGTGAAATGAACTCACCAAATGCGTTGTGGGAATGATGTCTATTGCATTGCCAGCATGAATGTATTGTACACAGTGTATACTATAAATGTCAATCAAACTATAGAAGGCCGTTCTGGCCCAGCGGATTAGGTGCTCGGCTTGTGACCTAAAGATCCCTTGTTCGATTCCCGTCGTGTTCACACCGGTGTTCTGCATTTCGGATGAGACAGTAAAAACCGAGGTCCCGTGTCATGGTAGGCGTGGCACGTAAAAAGTCCCTAACTGCTTCGGGTGGGTCAAAAGGTAAAAATTTGTATGCATGCGTCAGGCGTCACCATATACGTGAAATAATCTTGGAGTGACGTAAAAACAATAATCAATTAATCAATCAGTCAAAAGAACTCTAGACTTTCTGGGGATGAGTTGTGTTTACCTACCACTCGACTGATGGATTGATTTACGTCACTCCACGATTATTTCACGCATATGGTGACGGCATCTGCCTGATGTATAGCATATAAAATTATATCTTTGCTACGGATTCTTCTAAAACAATCCTACCTACCATGACACGGGACCTCGAGTTTTACTGTCTCATCCGAAAGGCAGTACACCGGTACATCCACGCGGGAATGGAACCCACGCCTTCCGGTCACGAGCCGAGCACCTCATCCATTGGGCTACATCGGTTTCGTACCACTCGACCAAGACTAACATGGCACAGACCTTTTCATAGACTATGTGGATTTGATTCTTGTTAACATCACATCGATATTATTTCACTTGTTTGGTGACGGCACCTGTCTGATGCATTGCACAGAAATTAAGCCCTATGTAACGAACTCGTCCGTGAGCAGAAAGGAATCTTTTACGTGTTACGTCTTCCGTGACGCGGGACCTCGGCTTTTCCTGTCGCAACCGATCGGACACGGTTTTGTTGTTGTTGTTGTTGTTGTTTTGGGTCTTTTTGTTTTTTGGTTTGTTTGTTTTTCTTTAGGCGGATAGCCAGGCACATTGCCGATTGAGCAGCGCCAACTCCATCGTTATCATGGAAACAAGGTGGAAAGGTGTTTATGTTTTTAAAATAACTAAAGGATAAAAGATATCTGTATTAATTAGTTCATTCATTCTTTCATTCATTCGTTGCACCATTGACGCATATCAACAACAAAAAACCCCCTCACCTTAGCTTTTCATTTTCAAAATTTACCTTGTTTGAACTTGCCCTCAGTCCGCAGAAAATGTGCTGGCTGAAAATACCTTAATTCTTGATATGTAAAACACTGACCTATTAAATAAATTTATTGTTACCTGTCAACCGATAGTCCATAAATAGCATTGCAATCACAAATATGTACCTGGCATTTATATCCACTCAGAAGCCTCGGATTTTTGCATTTCGAGCAGGACTTGGAGTAGACAAAACCCTTACATGACTCCAGTCAGGGTCAATTGGCACATTGATAATATATATGTTTTGGTCTATATGAGGATATATTACTTTTCTACACCTTTTCTGCACATTCAACGAGATTCTGGACTGAAACTTTGTACACTTCTCTATCACCCATAGCTACAGACTGAGTATGAATTTTGTACTTTTGTCAGAGTTATGGCTCTTTAAATGCTACCTCAATATTGTAAAGGTATGATTCTTGTAATTTCACACGTAGGGCTTGAGGCTTCAAAACTAATAGATTTTCTTACACAAACATATGCATGTAAACGAATTCATATTATATATTAACCCATTTCTCATTAATAAGAATTTGTCGATACAGGCATCATTCAGTAATTTTTAATTATCCATTAGTAACACAACAATATATTCTAGAACGAAATTTACTGGTTGAAACAAATGGGCGTTTTTTGTAATGTGCCACCCTCAGATATGTGTCCAAATAGGAATTTTTCCTCTTCTTTTTTCAATGGAGAGGCTGAGAGATGAAAAGAGAGGGTAGTACAAAGTTCTATATCGATTAAGAATGATTTTTAGAAAGTATTTCTGTACCAAACCGGTATAAGTCTCCACCTACCTTTTAAGAAAAGTTCATTTGCCATATTTTGTATTCATAATCAGTCTTTATTTTCTAAATACGCATACGAATTTATCTTATCTACAAATATATCCACCGATGAAATATTATTGAATTAGTAATTCAAGCTGTCAAAAGGCACGGAGTAGACTGGTGTGTTCTATATATACATGTAAATGTTATCTCACATTACGATCTCCTGTACAGTGACCAAGAAATTCTATAAAAACATAGAAATGCAATTTTAAATAATGCTTTGGCTTTATCTATACCTTTTTCATTTTTGATAAGATGCGAATAATTTAATGTACATATTCAGAAGATGACATCAATTCATGACAATATATTTTTATATTGAGTGGGGCACTTGGCTTTTTAATATCACCACCTGCACCATTAAGGTAGGTGTATTAACACAGACCTCGAAATTACAATACAGGATACAATGCTCTTTAGGTCATAGGAAAATTAATCACTTTATTTTTTTTATCAGTTTGAATTACCTGTATAGACCTATTCACGATAACTGATGTCGTACAATTCGTATATGCTGCGCAACATAAGATATAAAATGAAATACCTTTTCCGGACGGCTAGCTACAAAACCTGACTGTATTGAACACACACACACACACACACTCACACACACACACACACACACACACACACACACACACATATATATATTATATAAATATATATATATATGTATATATATATATATATATATATATATATATATATATATATATATATATATATATATATATATATCGCATATTACATACCAGCTGTAAGACAACAGTTATCGTGAAAAAGTCTAAATCGCATACCATTGTAAGAAAGGTATCTTACGTCGGAATGTTACTGGCGCCAAATGAGGACATACACTGCATAGATTACAATACATACATTACAAAAACGAGGACTTTCACTGCATACATTACAAAACGAGGACTTTTACTGCATACATTACACAAATGAGGATATACACTGCATGTATATACTAAAACTGACATTATTTGAACATAAAACCTATTATTTCACCTACTGCTTAGAATTAGTTTTAAACACACCTTTCATCTGAATGTTTCACACAAAAATATACTATGCAAATATTACCTCATGGAACTTTACCACACAAATAAGATGAAAAAAAAAAGTAGAAAAATTTCTGCTATCCATTCATGTGCATGTACAGTATACATCTATTCAACATTCAGCAACACAATTTTGGAAAAAGATTTGTTGTTTCACATATATGGTTTTCAGCATTACTGATAAAGGTTTCAAACCAGAAAAAATATTCAGTATACATATATTTCGCCAATAATTTATCGTATAATACATTTATGTCACGGAAAATTTATTTAAAATAAAAATCACAGATCCGTAAAATATTCCATAGGGAAGTCGTTGTACAAAAAATAAAGGAAGCTCTTTCCACAATTATCGACCGCTTGGCCTTTATCAAGTGACAAAAAATTAGCAATGTTGAACTCTAGATAAATTTTGCTTTTACGATTTGTAGCATGAACATGGAATTTACATAGCTTGTAATTAAACACTGTTTATTTCACTTGATAAAAGCCAAGTGCTCGAGAATTTGTGAAAAGAGTAGTTTTTTATCATCATTATTATTATTCAAAATAAAAATCAGTCATGCATCGAATTCGTTCCATATAAATAATTTTCCTTGCTTTGTTATGTTGTTTATCTTGGTCTCTACTTTCATGTCAGGGACAAGCCGATGTGCCCTAATGGATAAGGTGCTCTGTTACAACCTGAATTGCAATAACAACAGGAATTGAAATAAATTTATTGCATTTCACGTTATTGCGAAACACGGCGACTATCACAACCTGAATTCCAATAACAACTGGAATTCCAATCAAATATAAGTACCGATAAATTTCTATGAATTTCAAAAATATAGATCGATCTCATTGAGGACGCCCTTTGGTTTTCAAAGTCAAATGCTTTACACTTATCACAAGTCCTTGTACATTTAAGATGAATATTGGATAATTAATGTTTATTGCTATTCCGGTTATTGCAAAACGCGGTGCGTTTGCCAACCAGAATTGCAATAACAACAGGAATTGCAATAAAGATCTCATATAAACCTGATATTATTCAACAGCAATTTCTACATGGATGATAAACATTGACAACATATTTATTTAACATTAAGGTCAAATAAATCCAACATGCACAAATATCTCATCAAACACTTGATGTCCGATATAAGGTTTATTGGAATTCCGTTTATTGCAAAACGCGGTGCGTTTGCCAACCTGAATTGCAATAACAACAGGAATTGCAATAAAGATCTCATATAAACCTGATATTATTCAACAGCAATTTCTACATGGATGATAAACATTGACAACATATTTATTTAATATTAAGGTCAAATAAATCCAACATGGACAAATATCTCATCAAACACTTGATGTCCCGTAGAAGGTTTATTGCAATTCCGGTTATTGCAAAACGCGGTGCGTTTGCCAACCTGAATTGCAATAACAACAGGAAATGCAAGAAGGATATCCTATAAACCTGATATTATTCAACAACAATTTCTACATGGATGATGAAGATTGAAAACATACTTATTTAACATTAAGGTCAAATAGATCCAATCGTTAATTTCTTATGTTTACTTATCAAGTTGTACTTATTCTTTGAATCTGAGGAAAAAATATAGGAATATTGAATGAAGACACTGATTTTTTAAAGCTGATCGTGCAATATATCACACACTAGAATTAGTGTCATTGTCTACAAACAAGTAAAATAACAGCGTCGACATGTTTGTTCTTGTAGAGATATAAAACTTAATAGCGTGAAGTTCCGAAAAGAAGAATATACATGTAATATCTACATATATTATAAGAAGACACCATATTGTGATTTTTTGGTTCATATTCGTATGATTCTTTAAACCCGTTATCATTTCCTTTTATTATGACAATGACTATTCTCCACTTAATTGTATTTAACCAATGAAAACAATTTTTATACATTGTGTTTTATTGATGTTTAAATGTTTTCAAATAATTACGTCTACTATAAACATAATTGGTTTTGAGGCACAAACCACCTCGATTTTAATCAGCATTTCGAAATATGAATTTAAAAAAAAATACGGTAGACAAAAATAATAGAATAACCCCCCCCCCCCCCCCCCCCCCGCGAAAAAAACCCAATATATATATTATATTAATTCAAACAAATAAAAACAAAAAACACACAAAAACAAAACAAAACAAAAACAAAACACCCTTCTAGATGGTTTTCTACCATGACGCGGTTGGAAGGCTTTTGCTAAATAAAAACCAAATAAATATCTTTTAAATTCAAAACTTAAAGTACATTTTCAAGATGGTCATGTAAGATATTGACATGTGGTCACAGATTTGGAAAACTTCGTTTTTCAATATTATCTAAATTCTGTGTTAAAGTATATTGCTGTTGATATTGCAATTCAGGTTGGCAAACGGATCTCGTTTTTCAATAACCGGAATTGCAATAAACCTTATATTTCATAACATTACAAAAGACCTTCCACCCTGTACATGCTCCACATCAAAGTATCTTTACCCTCCATGCGACGATGTTGTAACCGGTGACCTCAATATAGTCCATAACAGGAAATTACGAGAGCTCCTGAAGAAAGGTCCTAAATATAGAGAGTCCCGTTCGTTCACATGGCATGAAAATTTCAAAATTATTATGGATGCATACAAGGAATATGCCAGGAGATGGTCAAAAAGGGAAGAAGTGGAGCCTGACACTCTCTCCGAGTGGATGAAATCCATCGGAGAACTACTCAGAAGAAGAATAGGGCGTCTCAGGCATTCGGTAAGAACCAGACATGAGTCTATATTTAATGACCCTGATGTAGCCAGAGAACTCTCTGAACTCCATGAACAATTTATTATTGTCCCAGCTGACAAAGCAGCAAACAATTATACCTTCGTTTGCAAAAGATTTTACATTAATTGTCTGTTAGAGGAACTTGGATTACACTCTGCACCTGGAAATCCAACATACACACAAACAAATTTATCTATTTCTGAAATACTTCAAAACCACAAATCTGTCCTCGAGTCTTTTGGAATTACCACGACAAACTCTGATCTTGAATATTTATTGGATCCCAAAAATGCACAAAACCCCTTACAAACATTGCTTCATTGCTGGTTCTTCCAAGTGTACCACCAAACCTCTATCCATATTGCTAACGAAGATATTGACACACATCAAACATGGTCTTCAAATTTACTGTGATACCACATACTCCAGAAGCGGAATAAATCAGATGTGGATCCTCAAGAATTCTAAAGAACTTTTATAGAATCTAAAATCTCCGAAATTTAATCATTTTTTCAGCATCAAATCTTTTGACTTCTCCACGCTCCACACTACAATTCCGCATCAAAAGCTCAAAAACAGACTTGCTACAATTATTCGAAATTCTTTTTCCATAAAAATGGAAATCGTAGATATAAATATCTTGTCATTGGGCGGGAAGATACATATTTTGAAAAAGAAAAAAGAGGAGTCACTGGCTCAGTTATGTGGCAGAAGTCACCATGGAGCTATACAATACATGAATATAAATAATATACTAGAACATGTAACATTACAAAAATATTTGATTGTAGTGCAATTACGATACCGACTTAGAACGGTCATTTAATTTGACAAAAGCCAAACAAATGGTGTGGTTAACCGGTTTACGGGCCCACCTTCCCACTCACCGTAACAGCAGAACAATCAAAGGACGTACATTTAAAAATTTATAAATAATCCTCCATGTAAAGAACAAGGGTCAACAGGCATCGCATATTGAGAGGTCATAAAAATATAAACACGTCAGGTATTGTAAAACACATAATGGTATAAAATTATATGCGACATCAACATGATAAACCGTGCTCTGCCAGTCTGAAAGCGAGCTAAGACCCTAGATCTGTAGGAGTCAAGACTAACAGTCAGAGGGGACGAGGTTCAGGACCATGTCTCCTCTGAAAGAGGTTTGGACAAAGCCCGTCATATAGTCCCCACCGCCCTGTTAGTCAGCGTGCAACGTTTAAGTAAAAGAAAAAGAACACTCTGATGCAAACCACAAGTATACCGAAGATCAAATCATCAAAATGCTGGAATTTCTAATGAACAATATTTATGTGGTGTTTGGAGGGAACATTTTTCAGCAAATCATTGGCATTCCCATGGGACCTAACTGCGTCCCTCTGCTTGCTGACATTTTCTTATATTCGTAAGAGGCAGAATTTTTTCAAAACATGCTCTCCACAGGCAGAAAAAGCCTTGCATCTCAGTTTAATTTTACGTATAGATATATAGACGACGTATTGTCAATCAATAATCTTAACTTTAAGGATTACATACATAAATCCATCCCCATGAACTTGAAACAAAAGAGACCACCGAGAGAAATAATTCCGCTTCGTATCTGGATATGTTTTTAACTTTCGACAAAAATAGTCATTTGAACACCTCTCTGTATGACAATCTTTCCGTTTCTTTGCAGCAATATCCCGTCCTCACCTGCCTATGGAGTTTTTATATTTCAATTTATAAGGTACGCAAGAGCCTGTTCTCTATACAACGGTTTTATTCCAAGGGCCAAAGGACTGGCCACTAAGTTACTCATGCAGGGATATGTTATAGAACGTCTGAAATCGTCACTGAGGAAGTTCTACGGTCGCTATGGGGATCTTGTACGAAAATATGATGTGCCTCTTTCTAGAATGATTGATAATATTCTGGAATGCGACTAAATGACCAGTTCAGTGAATACCAAATATGACTTTGTATACCAGTTTGTACTTTCGTATGTACAATTAAGTAACCAAAACTTTTGATTTTGACATGTTTCTTAAGAACTGCTGTGAAGGGTGATGCATGCAAACAGGAGACGCTTACTCTCCCCGGGCACCTGGTCTCACCTCGGAATTTTTCAGTATTTCGGGGTTAACAACAGTTCCTTTTTGAAACTTGCACGATTTTGTATCTGTCCTTGGACTTTGAGAATGATTAACGGTTTGGTACTTCTTCGATATTGATGATAGGACGTCAAGTATTTGATGAGTTATTTATTCATGATGGATTTACTTGACCTGAATATTACATAAGTATGTTTTCAATTTTCATCAGCCATGTAGAAATGGTTGTTAAATAATATCAGGTTTATAGCCAATCTTCATGGCAGTTACTGTTGTTATTGTAATTCAGGTTGGCCAACGCGCCGCGTTTTGCAATAACCGGAATTGCAATAAACCTTTTAAAGGACTTGTCGAGTGTTTGACGAGTTATTTGACCTTTTTGTTAAATAAGTATTTTATAAGTTGTTGTTAGATAATATCAAGTGTATAGCGTATCTTTATTGCATTTACTATTGTTATTGCAATTCAGGTTGGCAAACACACCGCGTTTTGCAATAACTGGAGTTGCAATAAACCTTATATGAGACATCAAGTGTTTGATGAGATATTTGTGCATGTTGGATTTATTTGACCTTAATGTTAAATAAGTATGTTTTCAATCTTCATCATCCATGTAGAAATTGTTGTTGAATAATATCAGGTTTATATGAGATCTTTATTGCAATTCCTGTTGTTATTGCAATTCAGGTTGGCAAACACACCGCGTTTTGAAATAACCGGAATTGCAATAAACCTTATATCGGACATCAAGTGTTTGATGAGATATTTGTGCATGTTGGATTTATTTGACCTTAATGTGAAGTATGTTTTCAATCTTCATCATCTATTTATAGGAGATCCTTATGGCAATTCCTGTTGTTATTGCAATTCAGGTTGGCAAACACACCGCGTTTTGCAATAACCGGAATTGCAATAAACATTAATTATCCGATATTCATCTTAAATGTACAAGAACTTGTGATAAGTATAAAGCATTTGACATTGAAAACCAAAGGACGTCCTCAACGAAATCGATCTTTATTTTTGAAATTGATAGCAATTTATCGGTACTTATACCTAATTGCAATTCCAGTTGTTATTGCAATTCAGGTTGTGATAGTCGCCGTGTTTCGCAATAACGTAAATTGCAATAAATTTATTGCAATTCCTGTTGTTATTGCAATTCAGATTGTAACAGTGCTCGGCTCGTGATCGAGAGGTCCCGGGTTCGACTCCCGTTCTGGACACACTGGTGTTCTGTCTTTCGGATTAGACAGTAAAAACCGAGGTCCCGTGTCCCGGTAGGCGTGGCACGTAAAAGATTCCCCACTGCTTCGGGTCGGTCCTTTGCAAAGGTCTAAATTTGCATACAATGCATCAGGCAGATATACGTGAAATAATCGTAGAGTGACGTAAAACAATAATGAATCAATCATGTCAGGGGTAGGCTTGCTGTAGTGGTTTAGGGCGTGGCTTGCGGTGCCGACGATCCGAGTTCGATTCCCGGGTTGCGCCACTATGTTTCAGAGTTTGGTTACCTGCTGCTTCCATGTCGCGATATAACAGAAAAATTGCTGAAAGTGACGTAAAACACCAATCGACCAGCCAACCAATAATTTCATGTTTTGAACAGACATGTACGTCATCAATGATTTATTTGTCAAATGATTTATTCCTGTTACTTCACATTACATGAAGTCAACTGTACCTGTATCAATTGTAGACTAAGCAAAGAAAAAGAGAAACTAATACAATCACGTCAAGTCAACAACTGTGCATGCAACTGCCGATGCTTGCATTCTTTCATAGAGCGGGTGCTAGGCTACTCTCCGCTTTCCCCCTCTGTTATCGGCTCGAAATTGTTTTTACAAGTTTCCTGTAAAACTATGGAAAATCCCATTTAATGATAGATTTCAAACATCAATTTATCTTTTCAATAGAAAGGCTTTTACATTCGATACACCATATACATGTAAGTCACTTATACCATTAAATTTTCCTCATTTTTACAAGAGTCGATAACAGAGGGGGAAAGCGGACAGTAGGGGTAGTGGGAATTATCGAAAAGACTGGATTTACCGATATAAGTGGGTATGACTGGTGAAGTTGACCGGAATGCCCTTTATAGCAGAAACGCCCTTATATCATAAAAAGGGACAGACTTGACGTAGTGGTTAAGCACTTGGCTTGCGGCGTCGATGATCCGCGTTCCGATTCCCGCATTGTGCAATTATGTTTAAAGGTTGATTACCTCCTGCTTCCATGTCGCGATATAAGTTATAACAGAAAAAATGTTGAATGCAACTTTTAAATTCTTAAAAAACACCAATCAACCAACCAACTAGATCTATATTATAAAAACTGAAATGCCTCATGTATGAACTTAAATATCCCATATTTCATATATTCCTGGGAAGATATATATATGAATGAAATAATCACGGAGCGCTGTAAAAAGCAATAGACTATTGATCCAAATTTACTCCGATGCAAATCGAAGAAAGATAACTCCTGATTTCATATATGTACTGAGGAGGCGATTGACGTTTAAGATTAATGTATTCATGTATTCACTTTAGAAAGAAAATTGTATTTGTTTGAGGACTTTGTGATTTTTCACTTTACTTTTGTCTCTACTGTCTTAATTTGATCCCGGAAGAGGAGATAGTGAATTGAATGTATTAAGGTTCACATTAATAATTTAAAAAATATACAATGCAATGTAAATTAATAATGAGATTGTTACTATTGTTTTTTATTATATTCTCAGAAACATATTTGTGTATAACTACAATGTAGAAAAAAATTCGGCGGCATGTCAGTTTTTAATTAAGAACAACCAAACGTCAAAACTGAAGTCTAAATATATTTATATCATCTTTATCATCTCAACAATATTCCATGCAAGTTTAAGGAGAATAAATATTGTCATAGGAGAAGATATTATTGATCAATTATAGCTTGTTGAAATCAATTTGGAAATTCTTACAGATGAAGTTGTTATATAATATATGAGTAACTGACTTACAAACCAAACCATATTTTTGGGGGCATCAATTTTTTGGCCTGTCTGTCTGTCTGTCTCTGTGTCCGATTGCTTGTGGCAAAAAAACCCCATTCCAAGTAACTTTTCAATTGCAAGAGGCTTTCATATTTCACATGTGTATTCCGTCTGACAAGACATTGTCGGTACAATGATTTTTTACTTTGTGACCTTTACTTTGATATTGACCTATGATCTACATTTCAAAAACTTCAACATTGATTAATCGTAAGAGGTAGAACTTCATATTTCACTTGCGTACTCCTTGTGACAAGGTTTTTTCGTCGGTACGATAAGTTTTGACCTCGTGACCTTGACCATGATCTCTGACCTACATTTCAAAAACGTAAAAGGTAGGGCTTTCATACTTGAAAACATATTTCCTGTGAAAAGACCTTTCCATTGGAACAATGGTTTCAACCTTATGACCTTGACTTGACCTTACGTTTTACCTCTAATTTTTAAAAACCCTAACATTGGTTTTAACTTTTGAATTGTAAGAGGTAGGGCTTTCATATTTTACATAGGTCATGTATTCCCATATGCTGAGTGTAATCTAGATAAAGGACATTGCAAAATGAGCTTTATTTGGACTTTATTGCCGCCGGGGAAATTCATGTTTCACAAACACAACTTATTTTATTGCAAAGCAACTCCGTCTTTGTGTCTGGTCGCAAATTTATCAAAGTTTTTGATTGATTATGCAAAATTCCACACTGCACTGGTCATATACTTTGCAATCCCGCAATGCCACCCATGCCACTTCGGGTTTTATAGTTTAGTCATCTATTTGAGATATACCTGTATATGCACATTTAACTCTACTTGATGGCGAAATAAGATTTGAAGATCATTCGACACCCATTCCCTTTTGACCATTGAAGTCAGTTGCTGATTTATACAATTACAAGACAATGTCAGTGAGGACATCAGAAATTATTTTATGAACTTTTCCTGATGTTTTGTGGCTGTGGGACTTACTTCACAGTGTTTGTTCACATTCATGTATATATACAGTGCTGAATTATATTTGTATGGACTGTATGTAAGGACATTCACGTAGGTGTGACTGGCCAAACAGGAGACGCACACTCCCACCGGGCACCTGTTCTCACTTCTTAATTTCAGGGGTCCGTCAATGTCCACTGTGGTACATTGTTGTTAGTGCTGTAGTCATGTGAAACCAGTTACTTTCGTATTTTACATTGCGAATACAGCTAAAATTTCGAAATGTATGGATTATATGAGAATAAAGGGAAAAATGATAAAATACCTGAATTCACACATATCACTTCCCAGAGGAAAGATATCTCCACTAGAAATTGTAGAACATACACGATTGCCTCCCGCGACATGTCCGCTACCAAATGATTTAAAGCATGCACAAGAGTTTAGTGCGACAAAAACGACTTCCCAAAAGCTTCCCAAACGTACTGATTCTTTTGATACCAGAAAAGAGAAAGCTTTACACAAAACTATCAACATTCAGTTTACAATGATAAAAACATGCAATCTGGCTTAAGAGAAGAATCAAGAAAACACCCAACATTTGAATGACCTAGTTCAAAACCAGGCAATGCGGTTAAACATTAATTCTCTGAGTGGAGAAATGAAAGAAAGCTGAAGGCTTAAAACGTAGAACTTTTAGAAAATGTAAGAATAGGAAGGACTGTAAGGGACTTGCAGCAAAAATTGAAATACGAAGAAAAGAAAATTTCAGAGTTGGAACGACATACCAAACATTGCAAAAGGGCTTTGGATGATGTATGCAACAGGCAAACTGAAAAAAATCCATGCTTCTAAACAAACTGAACGCAACTCAACAGAAACAGAACTCATATAATGTCAAGAAGGTTTTACACAGAGAATGTGAAACAGATTGGATTCAATAATAAATGATATGGAGCTCTATAGTGAGAATGCAATAAACCGAGAGATGGAATGGGAGATCAACACAAATTGACTGTGGGGTCCTTGAAAGGAACACTGGTGTAAATTGGTCCTAAACAAAATAGAATACATTACTATATAGAATAAACAGATTATATCGTCACTTCGCTTAATTTTTGTACTTCTTCTCTACTCTATCATCTGTTGTGGGAAAATATTGTACTTAATTTTTAAGATTTACAGAAATAAAATATACGTTCATCTAAATGCAACAGCATCATTTCCTCGCCAAATCTTACGTAATAACTGCTAAATCAGTACTAAAGTTTCTTATTTGCTCCTGTGCGTTTGTTTTGTTCTTACTTTACTTCACACCGCAATTGTTGCCAGTGACGGTGACGGTAACTGTCTGATGAAATGCAACCGACCGGAGAGCTAATATTATATCTCTGCGTTGTCGTCGTTCGGTATACAAAACTTGAGCTGTGACTTCCCCAGTTTTGATATTCCACACATGGATTCCTTATGATCAGAGGGACAGGCTTGGTGTACTGGTTAAGCGCTTGACTTGCGGCGCCGACGATCCGGATTCACGATCAGGGCTTTCAATCAGTACCATTACTTTGGGCCAGTGACCTTGACCTTGGACTACGACCTTCGTTTTTAAAACTTTAACTTCGGCTTTGTCTTTTGAAGGTACATGTTTGATATTCCACCCATGGATATCTCATGACCAGGGCTTTGAAGTGATACCATGGCATTTGACTTAGTGTCTTTGGACTTCGATCCACTATTCTAAAACTTCAAGCAATGCTTTACATCATGAACTGCTAAAATACCTCGTGTCATTGACTCTTCTGATCTAAAGGTTTAGTCTGAAAAAAAAAATAACTGAATTAAAGGCCAAAAAGATTAACCGTATATGAAAAACATTGTCAAAACTATAGAAGAAAAACCTACAATTGTAGAGTCTAAAACCTTTCACAATTGTTGGCCATGGTAAGATGAAGAACCAGTATTGATTTTACAGCCTGTTAAAATTTGGTCCATAGCTTCTTTTTAGATATTTTTATGAGGCAGGGAAACCCAATTTCCTGAATGATCTGCCTCTCACATCCCTGACCGACTTCGCGGAGCTTACTCAGCAATGTGGTGTAGACAAGTCTTTTAGTTTTTTATATATTATTCATTTGATACTCAGTTCATAATAATTGAATATTTTAAAATATGAAATTCCTCTATACACCTCTTTCCTTTAACCGTGGGGCATAATCATTAAAGTTCCCTCCATGACGTCAAATTACATTATGGTGCAATAAATTTGGAGGGAACTATAGTCAATTATTTCAAACTCTACTGAAGTATCGAAATCCACGTTGAATGTGACATGAAAGACAACAGATACAAGGTCTATTTCTATTATTAACACTGGAAAATAGAGATGCTAATTTTAGCAAAATAACATTGTTCTAAAAATAGTTTAGGTATTTCCTTTTTATGATAAACAAAGAATGAAGAAGCAAACCAACCATAATTATATTATTGTAAACGGGGCCGCAGGAAGCATTGCCAAAAAACAAATATTGACTTTCATTTTGTTTTCTATTGTGGTAAAACTGCTCTGTCTCAAAAAATGGGGAGAGGGGAAGGCCCTTCTCCGATCATCTCGTACTGGCCTGGTAAATGTGTAATAAACATGACAAAACCATAGTATATATGTATTGTGGGCAATATACAGCTGTCTATGTACGACATATCATTAGAATATTAACCCCTTGTCATCTTTTTAACCTTTGTTTTGTTGTTTACTAAAAATGAAGGTCGAGTTCGGTTACTTGTATGTGTTCGTTTTTGATATTTTTTAGTTATAAATATCAGGAAAGTAACGATATGAAACCTCTGGTCGATAATTCTATACCTAATATGATATAATATGACTAAAGACTAAAGAAAAATGTTTTAGATAGGGCATTTTCTATGTTAATTTTGACGTGACGTCGCCGATGTTAAACACAGAGTCTATGGGAAACTTGGCGACGTGACGTCAAAATTTAACATGGAAATCGCCCTATCTAAAATTGATTTTTTCTTCTATAAAATATGAACGCTTCTTCATACAAACATATAGCATACACCAAAAGTTACGACTAAACGATTAAACAAGATCTATCGAATGGTTTTGCCTTTTTGAAATTATTCTGAGGATGAATAACTGAAAATCCAGATTTTCCAGAGTGAATGGCGCGGACAGTAGTGTACAATATGCAACCTATGTCTCTTCAGTGATGCTTATGGTCGACATAAAAGATAATTGATATCTGAAAAGATGAGATGAAAGCATCCGTATTACAGGAGTCGCCACGGAAATGGGTGTTGACAATGTAATAATTTGAAAAAAAACCACAAGAACATCACGAAAACTTTCGATTAAAGTGCCAATAATCAGTCAGTTGGCATGGTTAACTGGTTTAAGGGTCCACCATCCCACTCACCACAAAGCAGTATAATGCAAAGACACATAGAAAAATAATTACCAAATTTGACTTGAAATATACAAAAGTAACTGGTGTCAAGTGACTATGGCACTATCATAACAATGTACTGTAGGTGTCCGGGAAAAATAAGCGTCTCCTGAATGGCTACCACATCCGCCATGAATGCCCATGTATACTGAAGAAGCAAATGAATGTGAACTAACACTGTGTGCCACGTAACATCAAGAAAAAAATATAAAGAAATAACCAAATTGGTGACAGGGCTGTGCATGAGGGAGGCAAATTTCGGGACCTGATTTATCAATTAATTTAGAGGCTAAGTAAAAATAACGAAGAAGTACCGAAGGGTACTATGGTGAAAAATGAGGCAAATCCAAGATTTCGAGTTCTTTTATAGTGTAAATGTATAGCTGATCCATAATTATTCCTTTTGGAAAATTTAATTGAAAAAGATGTCATACATTTCTATAATTCTCATTTCATGACTGGTCGGGTTTTGTGAAATTTTACAAAAAAATGTATATCAAACATGTTTGTTAGAACAATGACGCAATCCATCAACATAATTAAGCCAAAGGGGAAGGTAAACAGAAGAAATTAGAAACAACCCCCTCCCCCTAACTACAGAAATAAAGAGAGAAAAAAGAGCCCAAAATATAAATCTATCAATTTCCCATCTCTTCAACGGGTCAGCGAAACTTTGTTTTTCTATTTTGTCTACAGAAGGAAATGTTCCTTATTGACTACCGTTCGGTGTCTTATCTTCTAAACTAAAGCGCTCTTGTATTTTACTGCCTTTTGTCGTTCTTCTATTTCTAAACTAACGTTATGTCACACACATTATTGTTTTTAGTCATGCTTCTATTCTTAAATTATAGTTATTTTCACACACATTGCAAACAATTCAATTAAAAAAATATAATTGTACAAAAAGCATTGTTGACTGGATTGTTTAACCTGACTTAATTAGTCCATGATCCAGAAACACTTTTGTCCCCCCCCCCCAGGGGGAATTTTGCAGACATACCTCATGTTAAAGTACATTCTCTGGGACACATTTTAAGCAATGTTTGCACTCTGGCCGTTAGGGCTTTACTGAGTTATGGGGCAAAAACATTAGATTTTTATCAAAAATCGCTGAAAATTGGAAATTTTGAATAAAATGTAAACAACTCGATAAATTCATGAATAAAAATGTAATCTGATAGATCTTGATATGATCTATCTAACTAAAAAGGTTTAAGTACCATATCAAGTATCAAATATGTGATTTTTGGGGTAAAATGTGCTATTTTTGCAAAATTAATAGATTTTTCCCTTATTTTATTCCATTTCGTCTATTCGGCTCAGTGTAGGTCCAAATATTTGTTTTAATGGTTATGGAATGATAAAACAATGTCTAATCTATTTAATGATATGCCATTTACCCAATCATGAATCATCAAAAAGGGATATTTAAAAATATTTTCTATTAAAGTGATGTCAGTTATGAAAATCACTGAAAATTGGAAATTTTGAATAAAATGTTAACAACTCAATAAATTCATGAAAAAAACATGTAATCTTATAGATTTTTATATGATATTTCCAATAAAAGAGGTTTCAGTACCATATCACGCATGAAAAATGTGTTTTTTTGGGGGGGTTAAATGTGCTATTTTTGCAAAATTAATAGATTTTTTCCTTGTTTCATTCCATTTCGTGAATCCGGCCTAGTGTAGATCAAAATATTTGTTTTAATAGTTATGGAATGATAAAACAATGGCTAATCTAACTAATGATATGCCATTTACCCAATCATGAATCATCAAAAAGGGATATTTAAAAATATTTTCCATTAAAATGATGCCGATTATGAAAATCGCTGAAAATGGGAAAATCTCCATAAATCATTTATGCTTTATCATTTATGAGTTTTAAATGCATCATGTTATAGGAATTTCTAAATTTCTATGCACTTTGCAAATACACAATTTGAAAGGCACACCATCCACAACCCCCCCCCCCCCTCCAAAAGAACCCAAACAAAAAACAAACAGAAAACATAGAAAACAGGAAAATCATCTGAGAAATAACCAATTTTAACAAAGGTGCAAGAATTTTGTTTATCTTTGTCTTTATATCCATTGCAGATGGGGTTAAAGATGTACACTCTTTTGGAATTAACTGAAACGATGGCATATCATTAGATAGATTAGACATTGTTTTATCATTTCATAACCATCAAAACAAATATTTGGACCTACACTAAGCCAGATAGACGAAGTGGAATAAAATAAGAAAAACATCTATTAATTTTGCAAAAATAGCAAATTTAACCCCAAAAATCACATATTTGATAACTGATATGGTACTGAAACCTTTTTTATTTGATAGATCATATCAAGATCTATCAGATTACATGTTTTATTCTTTAATTTATCGAGTTGTTAACATTTTATTCAAAATTTCCAATTTTCAGCGATTTTTGATAAAAATCATATGTTTTTGCCCCATAACTCGGTAAAGCCCCAACGGCCAGAGTGCAAACATGGCTCATTTTGTAGCATTTTTAATAAGATATCAGAAAAATATACCCTAGAAAATTCCCCCGGGGGGGGGGGGAGGGGGACAGGGGTATATGGCAGCTCAAGGTCTAAATAGTATGACTAAACGCACCATAGACATACATAGTAAATAGAATAAGAACATATAAGACACCACCAATGTTATTCATTATATATAGGTACAATTCATTATGGTGAAAAGTTAACAAAACGTTCTCCTTCATAATGCTAATTTTCTAGGCTACTCAGTAACAGACAGGAGAAAAAGATGTGACCCGAAAAATCGAACATTTAACCTTCCACTATAGAGGACGACACTCTTACCATTGGGCTATCCGGACTGATACCCATCTGCAGCACTTGAAAATGGTCAAAATGCACCATTTTGACACAAAGGCCAATTGCCATATCAGGACTAAATTATGACAGACAGACACGGATTATCAAAACCAATGTCCGCAAAGTATATGTCGAGTACGGCTTTGCAGATAAACTGTAGTACACAAAGTACTAGCAATCGTATGAAACCGAATCGTCCTGATTCTTTTGAATTTTCGATGTACGAATACCTTATATAGAACAAAATTATACAAAAAAAAATAATGTAAATCACAAGAGATTAGAAATGATTTTTGCATTGGTAAAGCTAGCACGTAAAAATTGTAAAACTGTTGAAACCAAAAATTCCTGAACTCATACAGGATAAACATAGATGAAACCATGAGTCTTGGAACAACTGCAAAATATACGTGCTTATAGTATCTGTTATGATGACCAACTTAAGGTTAAAAGTATTCCTAAATGATCATTGTGAAACAATGCAACAAATATCAATCATCTTTAACATCGAGTTTTATTCATAATATTCATAATATTTCATATTAAATACCAGGAAAAGCACATTTAGGCAATTTCGTGAAATATACTATATAATATTAATATATACCGGCGTGTGTATGACATTCGCCATTTAAATGTCATGTGACGTACCTGCGCGACCAAAGATCGTTCACGTCGGGGTCTGTGTTTCTATTAAAAGAAACCAACCCGTGTGTTCCGGATGATTCTAAATTTAGCGTATGTGCTTTCAGCCTTTATGTGTGGAAAACCCATGTTTATTTTTAGATTATATGTAATGTCTAAACTTTATGCAAATGAGCTTTTGTTCAGTGTATAAAAGGCAAGACTGGTTTGAAACACATTAATCTTTCTCTTGAAATTATTCCACTTCTGTTGGATTTCTTGAAAACATTTTTTACAAAAGTAATATAAGAATTACAATGGACATCCTCTATTTCCCTTATAACTGCCCTCCCCGAATCCTGTCCTACGGCTATTCGATCCCAGGCTATGAATTCATATCTAGTCATCTCTTTATATGCCTCTCTCTTGTTCTAATCATTCATTTGCTTTGGACCTATTCTTGCGGCACACCTATGTTCTGTCTTTCGGATGAGACAGTGAAAACCGAGGTCCAGTGTCACGGTAGACGTGGCACGTAAAAGATCCCTCACTGCTTCGGGTGGGTCCGTTGCAAAGGTCTAAATTTCTATACAATGCATCAGGCAGATGCCGTCACCATATACGTGAAATAATCGTGAAGTGACGTAAAACAATAATCAATCAACCTATTCTAACATTTTGTGTATATTCTTACCTTTCTATGTTTCCACCTTTTAAAACGATATGACTGTTTGCTTTAGTCATATTATATCATATTAAGACTAGAATTATCGACCAGAGGTTTCATATCGTTACTTTCCTGATATTTATAATGCAAATATATCAAAAACAAACACATACAAGTAACCGAACTCGACCTTCATTTTTAGTAAACAACAAAACAAAGGTTATAAAGATGACAAGGTTTAATATTCTAATGATATGTCGTACATAGACAGCTGTATATTGCCCACAATACATATATACTATGGTTTTGTCATGTTTATTACACATTTACCAGGCCAGTACGAATGGATCGGAGAAGGGGCCGTCCCCTCTCCCTATGTTTTGAGATAGAGCAGTTTTACCACAATAGAAAACAAAAATAAAGTCACGATTTGGGGGGGGGGGGGCAATGCTTCCTGTGGCCCCGTTTACAATAATATAATTATGGTTGTTTTGCTTCTTCATTCTTGTTTATTATAAAAAGGAAATACCTAAACTATTTTTAGAACAATGTCATTTTGCTAAAATTAGCATCTTTATTTTCCAGTGTTAATAATAGAAATAGGCGTTGTATCTGTTGTCTTTCATGTCACATTCCCCGTGGGTTTCGATACCTTAGTAGAGTTTGAAATGATTGACTATAGTTCCCTCTAAATCTATAAATTTTAAACGATTTTCAGTAACCACATGAATCAAGACTATTTTAATACAAAACAAACATATCAATGAACTCTAGTCTAAAATGAAGACGGTGCTATAACAAATGCTTTAAACAACCAACCATTGACTAAATGTCGTTATAAATTTATGTTGTCATCAAGATAAAAGAATTCAAAATACACGAAATCATTTTACAATAAATAGCAATAATAATAGATTGTTTTCTTGTGACTAGATGTTAATTGACGCTATTTCCCTTGATCGCTATGTTCAAGGTGAAACTCGTTTTTGTTTCATATATATGTTAATGTTATTTAATAATTTTGATAAAGTTGTCTAAATTTACACTTTCTTTTACATTGTTCAATGGCACAAATATTGCGTAGGAATAGCAAACATTAAATCACAAGAAAACAATCTATTTTAAAGTTTTAAAGTTTGATAACCCCCTGCTTCACTGTCGAGAATGTCTTGAAGATAGAAATGCGATCAAATTTGCAAATACACAACGGAAAAATGATGTGTCAACAATCGTGGAGAATTGACTAGTTTGACTCTTTCAGAAGTTTATTTCATTCGAACTGTATTTAGGATTAATAAAATAGCAGCTGTAATATTTCCACCGCTAGTCGATGCCGTACATGTAAAGTTCTACATTATAATCAAATATTTTTGTGATGTCTTTATATTCTTACACTACTGTTCGACGTGTCTATGGCGAATTCTTTTTACACGCAGCATAGTCTTGTCTCTCTTGTCTTGTCAACATACACATTATCAATTCAAACACTTTCAAGTTATAGATTTTACCTATATTTCTGGTGCAATATGGACTTATCGCAACCTGTATCAACGTTTTATCGTTTAGTCAACCGGACATGGACATGGAAAGTTCAGATGCGGCAACAGAAAGTTCAGCTGTGGCAATACACAATACCATTCAACAAGTTCGAAGGTCCGCACAAGCGTTTGCAATGAGAGAATTTTCATGGTGTGTCCGCAAGCATGCAAAATATAAACAATACTTTAAAATTCTTCATATTCTGTCATAATTGAACAATAGTATAATTCTTTTTCGGAATGCTTCACTTATCCAAAAAAAACCCCCCACTTTTGAAGACTTGCAAAAATGAACAATCAAATTATGATAAGGATGTAATGATGGTTGATTGATATATACAATTTGTACCAAGCAATAAGATATGTGAAAGCGATATAATTACTATTAGATACGAATTTCCACTCACTGCAGAGCGGTTCTTACATTCTTCGAATTTTGTATTGTATAAGTAAAAAGGGAATGCACAACCAAATACATGTTATTGTTTAATTTGAAATAATTTACATAGATGTATACTTATATAAATATATTATTAGAATTCCAATCATTCGGCCATGAGCATCACTGAATAGACGTAAGGTGTCGAAATGCGCATCTGATGCACAACATTATACCGTATATGTTTTCTAATATTTAATATGTAATATTTATTATATAAAAATCTTCAAAATGGGTACGTTTACCTATTTATAAACAATGAATTATAAGCAACGTAAACAAAATTGTTGGTATATTGTACATTGAATGTTTGTGCATTGCTTTGAAATAAGTAAGTTGTCATGCCGTTTATCTATTTCTTTTTTGGTCAATCAAATACCTTTGTTGTCCTAGGGGGGATTTTGGATAGATGTTTCGCACATATTTATATACATAATGCATCATTAAAATCATATCTGATCGCTTAAATTTCCGGTAAAAGCTTGAAAATCGCTGATTTTGTTTCATATGATTTCGAGATAAATTAATGCTTGTAATGAGATCAGTTACTAGAAAATACTCTTTGAAAGTATTCTATTAAAGACATGTAGTTGGTTAACCTACGACTCTAAATGTAAAATACGAAAGTAACTGGGCCCAGCGCCATAAACTGAGAATATACTTAAATCAAAAATTCATATTCTTCTGTTCATCAATGAATTAATAATTGGGATTTAGATTTTGTTTAGTTTTATTCTACTGATAAATAGAAGTAAACCATTCTGCATTAAAATTTATTTGAAATGTTTGATAATGGAATAAATTAAAATGAAATTTTTGACTTAAGTATATTCTCAGTTTATGGCGCCGGACCCTGGTGTCATATGACAATGGCACTACAAACAATGTACCACATTGGACATTCATGGACCCCTGAAATTCAGAAGTGAGACCAGCTGCTCGGGAGGAGTGATCGTCTCCTGAAGCATAATTAACTTTCACAATACACAATGGGAAAACATTAGAATGGTGATAATATAATAACAGCTTTGAGGACCGGGCTGCAGTATACAGGTAACTTTAATAGTGGAGATTTTAATGAGAGGAGTAATTGAGATACTTGATTGTAGGAACATTAAAAATAATTAAGAATTTAAAGAATATCAAGGTTGATAATTATTTTATAAACATTACTTTGAACGAATTCATATTTAATTGCATTTAACTGTTATTAACTGAATACATTCTTCTCAGAATTTCATATATAAACAATATACATCGAGTTTAGCTTGGATACTATTTGTGGACCGATTTATGTTGATATTAAGTAAAATTAGTATTAAAATTCATGAGAAATTATCATCATATGAAATCTAGACATGAACACAAACATTGCATAATCTTCATTTTAATGTATTGTTACTGATGACAAACTTTCTGTTCAATTTATGGACTGCTTCATACAATAAACATGAAAATTGCAAATCTTTTTTATATATATCATATGTCTGTTCAGATGAGAAATTAATAAGCTATAAATGTTTTTTATTTATTAACGATACCAGTACGTTATTATGAGCTTTAGTTCCGTTTGCACCAAATTACGGAATTTTTTACTAAAAATTTTTAATAAGGAGTGAAGTAAACAACGAAGTACCGAAGGGTTAGCTACATCTCCATGTCCATGGAATAAAAGGACAATATTGTATACAATGTGATATTCAGAAAAATGTAAACCCTAATTAAGTTGAGGTGAAACCAATTGCCCTGGACAACTGAAGCAATATAGAACGATTTCTATACGAAAGAAACTGGTGTCACATTATTATGGTACCAACAACCCATGTACCACAGTGGACATTCACGAACCCCTAAAATTCAGAGGTGAGACCAAGTGCCCGGGAGGAGAAGCGTCTCCTGTTTGGCCAGCCATACCCGCCGTAAATGCTCTTAAATTTAGATATAACTTCCACACAACGTCTGGACAAGGGTATCATCAATTAAATCAAACAGGAGAATTAGTTCAATTTCACAATTAACAAAGCAATTCGCTCTTTATCGTTTAGTTAAAAACTCTGATCCATTTATTTACGCTCTTTTATAATACATACTGCATCATTAAAATATCTGGTCGCTTAAGTTTCCGGTAAACCCGAAAAATCGTAGTGTTTGTTTTATCTGGAGATAAAGGCTTTTAAATGAGATCATCTAAGAAAAAGCTGCCCTCGAAAGAGGCTTATACGAGACATGTGGTTGGTAAAAATATTGTTCTGAGGCATAATTTACATTCACAATACACCCCACCAAAACACATTTCAATGGTGTTACTGTAGTTGCAGCTAGAAAATGCGGGCTGCTATATACAGTTAAGTTTATACGTTTAATAGTGGAAATTTTGAAAGAAGTAGTTGAAATACACAGGAGTAATAACATGAGGAATAATTTAAGAATTTAAAGAAGTTCAATGTTGCTTATTTTTATGTTTAATTCCATTTAACTGTTATATATTAACTGAAAAAGTTCTGTTTCAGAATTCATATATTAACAATACAAATGTAAAGCTTGAAAATTATTTGATAACACAAAATAATAGTAATGTAAAATACGAAAGTAACTGATGTCACATGACTATGGCACTAACACCAATATACCACAGTGGACATTCACCGACCCCTGAAATTCAGGGGTGAGACCAGGTGCCCGGGAGGAGTGAGCCTCTCCTGTTTGGCTAGCCACACCCGCCGTGAATGCCCTCTCATACAGACGAAACAAATATAATTCAGCACTGTATTTCTACATAAATGTGAACAAACACTTTGTAGAAAGTGTCACAGCCACATGACAACAGAAAAAAAAGGTATAATAACACTTAAGTCAAACCCTCCGCGGGGAACTTTTTTACGAGCTCCACACTGCAAAGGGAATAAGTGTGACATTAATGTAAAATGCGAAAGTAACTGATGTCACATGACTATGGCACTAACAACAATATACTACAGTGGACATTCACCGACCCCTGAAATTCAGGGGTGAGACCAGGTGCCCGGGAGGAGTGAGCGTCTCCTGTTTGGCTAGCCACTCCCGCCGTGAATGCCCTCTCATACAGACGAAACAAATATAATTCAGCACTGTATTTCTACATAAATGTGAACAAACACTGTGTAGAAAGTGTCACAGCCACATGACATTAGAAAAAAGGGTATAATAACACTTAAGTCAAACCCTCCGCGGGGAACTTTTTACGAGCTCCACACTGCAAAGGGAATAAGTGTGACGTTAATGTAAAATACGAAAGTAACTGATGTCACATGACTATGGCACTAACAACAATATACCACAGTGGACATTCATTAGAAATTGCTATGACGTAAATTTTTTCATTCCATTGAATGTAGCTTTAATGACATATTCTGAGTTATATTATAAGAACTGTTTCATACAATTAATTTGAATTTGCAAATCGTCTGTCGGTCTATATATATATAAAGGATACTCAATCAATCCCAAGAATAGAATGATAAAATTAAATGTCTACCTACCTTATTCATGTAGGTATCATTGATTTTCATTATACTTGTCCTAAAAAGATTATCTCTGTACTGTAGAAACAATACTTTTATCACCAATAATCTGTTGAATTCTGTGTTGATGCATAAGAAACTGTGAAAACTATTATGTAATACATGAACGTAATAAAGCCGGCGTGGCCTAGTGGCATCGCGCTGGACTACTGATCGGGAGACCGGGGTCCGAATCCCGCTCTGGTCATGCCGGTGTCCTGTCTGTCGGATGAGACAGTAAAAACCAAGGCCCCGTGGTATGCATGGCACGTTTAAGATCCCTAACTGCTTCGTGGTTGGTCCGTTGCAAAGGTCAAAATTTGTATGCCCCGCATCAGACAGATGCCGTCACCATATACGTGAAATATTCGTGGTGTGACGTAAAATAAAAATCAATCAATCAATCAATCAATCATGAACGTTATATCAGCTGTAAGAGATACATTGAATTTCTTTACCTTGCTATTACCTTGTTGCATTATGATAAAAATCCACAAATAACGCAAAAGAAATACAACAACAAAATGTATACAACAATAATATCTTAACGACTCAAGAGAAATAATACAAGTACGGAAAGACTAAAAACGTTTTTCAAATCTATCAGGACTTTCATATGACATTAATGTTAGCATAGTAACGTCAGAGTAAACTGATACAAGTTTTACCGCAAACTATGGTATATCTGGCATGGAATTAATATAAGTTCAATAGGAAAAAGGTCTATTCACAGGTAGGCAATTGGTAATTTTCAAAGTACTTGAAAATTGCCAGGTTAAAACAAATAACAGGTGTACAATTTATTATTATATATAACACTTTGAATTTTTATATATGACACAATTAATATATGAAACCTGAAATTCTCCTCGAAGTATGCTATTCAAAAACAACAAAATGGAAAAAGTAAGAAAAAGTTTCATTTTTCTTTAAGCTAACAGCTATTTTCAGAACAAGTGAAATCCCCATACACTATGACGAATATGCAAATCAATACTACACAGTATGTATATATACACGCAAACACGGTGAGCGCTTGTTAGTCTACATCACATTACGAACTTATACGCTAATATACCCACTTCTGTTGGGTTTCTTTTCCTTTTGCTATGGATTAATGGAATTATGTTTTTCAAGGTAATACTTTATTCACATTGATACGTTTTGCATTTTAATTCCATTCGGTGAAATCTGAAGATTTAAAAAATCATTGATACTTAATTATTAAAATATGCATAAGAAATATTGTTAAAGCAGAATTTTACAATATGCTACTTTGTTGTAAAAGATTTCTTGTAATTTAATGTTATCAATTCGTCATTGTCTATCAACTATATACTGAAACGTCATGTACATCTATATCCCGGTGGCGGCTTTTCTTTCATTATATTCAAAGGAATAATATGGTACATGCATATCTATAAAAAGTTCTTGTATACAATATTTGAATGTTTTTGAACTAAATTGAATTATCCACATGTTTGATTCTGCCTACTATTTGCATTATGCAACCGTGTGGATAATTCAGACAACATATAAACAAATTGGCAATTTGACAACAATTTGATACAAGCCGTAGAAAAGACTGAGAATTACTTTCAAGTGACAGAATATAAGTAAGGAAATGTGGCTACATAATTATCACACCATAGTCAGTCGACTTAACATTCATTTGATGATGGGAGAGAGATACATGTAGTGTCCAGAGTCGTTGAGAAATGACACTTCTTATTCTTTAAAACATGTTGCCGTATATTTATAAAACATCCAGCCTTAGTCTGTGTCGTAACACATCATACATTTTTGTGATATCTCCGTCCCAAGTCGGTGTTTTTTTTTACTGCATCATAAATTTTATCGGTGTCGAAACCACCCTATACATTTGTGTGATGTCGTCTATGTCTACTTTTCGTCATTCAAGGTCAAGTATTTGTTCAGCTCGGTCAAATGTCTTGTTTTGTCACCCCGTCCTCTGTATTAATTCTGGTGCATAAAATGATATCGTATATATTTTCTCATAATTATTTAAACACTTCCTTGTCACTACCACTTCCTTGTCACCACCACTTCCTTGTCACCACCTCTTCCTGTTTTTCAGTTGCAAAATGTACTTATGGCAACCTGTATTCACGAATAACCGGACATGATCAGGGAAAGTTCAGTTATGGCAGTAAGCACACCAAGACAGCAGAATCGAGTGTCCATGGAAGATTCCTGTTTGAGAGAAATTTCATGGTGTGCTCGCAAGCATACGAAATATAAACACTTATTCAAAAGTCTTCATTTTCATTTATAACTTAATTTTGATATTGATAGTCACAGGACAATACAGAAATTGTATCTTTAAATATTATTATCAAACTATCATGTTGTGAAAAAATATAAAAGAAAGGAAAGAAAAACTGTACTGAAACTATCTTTTAAGAAGATAGAATACCTATGATTTCAATTTGAATCTGTTTAAAATAAATGTGTTTCTTGTCAACACAAAAAGTTTTGTTTTATACAAATTGAACTTGGCAATAAAATAAGTTGATGTAGTTGTTCTCGAGTACAAAAGTGGACCTCCTGAATATAATTGGCGAGGTCATATATATGTCAAGTTTGTGTAATATTATTTCCTAAACTTGAAAATCGTCGGTTACCTCATTGTAGTTCCTTGCGAACCGTGGGGTACTACTGCGTTATTTATTTATCGATTAATTCATGCATTTCATTGTAAGGGACCTTACAATTTTAATTCGTGACATATACATCTATGAATTTTACAATTCAGTTCAATGGTATGTTGTCTAGAGCCCCATGGATAGAATTCATATTCTGCACACATCAATGATCAACCAAATGAAGAAGCACTAATCAGTCTCACTTTGTTCTCGTACCAGGGTCTTTCGATTTCAGGTCAAGCGCATTTCCTATTGAGATACGCAAACTGTCTTTCTTCATCGTATTATACATATAACGGAACACATACCTCTAGAGCTGCATATACTTTCTACTTTGAAATAAACATACATAATAATAAGTATTATGGTCATATATTAATGTTGGAATAGCTGTTTCACGTATTACACCATACTTTATCGAGATTTTGAATGTTTAGAGGTATGTATTATCACCTTGAACTTTAATCAAGATTTAAAATCAAACATTGACTATAGCATGAAAGGGAAAAAGCATAATAGACATAGCTATTTATATCTCGTTACACTTGGAAAGTACAGATGCTAATTTAAGCACAACTATTTGTTCTTAAAATAGAATCGGTATTTTTGGTTACTATTTTCATACAAACAGCAGTTCCGAATGCATAATTGATAGTGACCTAATGGTCATAATAAATATAAGAAGATATGTAAGTTATAATTTTGTGCACCATTTTTACAACTTATGTCTCTTCATTGAGGCTAATCTAACCGTTGTCTGACATGTTGACTTCCTTATTTCACAGTAACTAAACCATCTGTATTACGTATACTATATAGCAGTATTCTTACTGCTTATGGCATATACCTACTTTCACTACGGCTGTGCCGTTTCCCAATTCTGTGACAGCGAATAATACCATTTCGCTTATACTTATGACATCACGACGAGTGTGACCGGTTGGCAGGGGATGCTTACTCCTCCATGGCACCTGATCCCACCTCTGTTTTGACAGAGGTTAGTGATTGTTTATATCATATTTACATATGTATTGTCGTGTGTCTTCGTTTTCGAATTGTAGGTTTCGGAACAATATCTTGGATTTGTACTAATAATATTTTCAAGAAATTTTATATCTGTGTGATATTTGGTGAGAAACCCTGTAGATGTCGAATATTGACAAGAAACTGGAAAAAGTCCGAGATATTGCAATATATATGTACAACCACTGTAATTGTCTGAGAGAAAACTTTCAAGACATATGTATTTTATTTCTGTATAACTTGCATTGATCGGTGACGTCATAACGCCCCATATTTGATCCAATTTTCAGCACAGAAAAGGAATGTTTGGCAGACTTCTGCCTGTTATGTTTATGGCGTCAAAATGAAATATTCGACATTTCAAACCTTGTGTAACGTCATCAAAGCCGTATTTTGCGCTAAAGTGCTTGACATCCGACGAAAGTATGTCATTCTGGATAAAGTTAGCGTTGTCATGGGACACCAGCTGTTTCTTTCAATACACAACTTCCCTCTGAAATGATTTGCTGATGCGGTTTATAAATAGGAAATGGAAGTTTCCAGTATGATATTTTGCCGTTTGAGGCGCATATATATAGAATAAGTGTCTTATTTTGTGTTTTCATGCAGGAATAAATTACAATGTCTGATGCATTTATGAGTTATCATGCACTCACGCGTTCAAACACAAAATAAGACACTTATTCTTAAATAATATTCAGTAAATCATTGTTTTACAAAACGAATATTATAAACCTGCCAAATAAATATTTTTACAGTTGGTTGCAGTCCTAACCTTACATTCCAGTGCACTTCAATTTTAGTTTTTCGTCCTGAAAACCAGTCATAAAGTTTAGTCAAGTACACTTGATATCAAGTTTACTTCAAAGTTATTCCGTCTTTCAGTTTACTATCACGTGACACCAAGTTTACTTTTCACGTTTGTTTATTACAATTATCCAGTTTCGTATAACACGATATAAATAATTGTCTTATTATGTACAATTGCATAGTTTATTACAAAAATTGTTTTAATAGTTAAATATAGTAAATGTACATGTATATAGAAAGTAAAGTGAACTTGAAATGCACTTGGAGTAAACTTGGAATCAAGTTTAGGTACTTAACATGGAATCAAGTTTACTACTAAACTTGATTCCAAGTTTACTCTGTTGTCGCCAAGTAAACTTGAAAAGCAGTCATAAAGCTAACTTAAAGTGCACGTTATGTAAGGTTAGGACTGCACCTAACTGTATATATATATATATGATATTCTATGAAAAGATGTATAGATAGATTAAACATAGGATGTGTGTATGAGGTCTAACTCAATCAATCCCAGACATTCACCCCAGGAGAGATAAACAGAAAATGAAGGTACACATATAAACTTTGGTTGGTTTATTTAATAGTGTTTTGTATCGCTTTTAACAATATTCAATTATCCCGATATGGAAGAAGGAGTTAAGCAATCTCTTAAACATATTTGTCACATTATGGTAATCCAACCAGTATCTCTTGTGCTGCACGCCGAGTGCTTATTCACTTCGCAAAATCTGCCCATAAAATTTGGAAATATTGTAATCTCAACAATAAGAATGTATGCAAAACACATTGAAAAATATTCAGTAAAATTGAACTTGGATACCTACATAGGACGGTCGATTGTTATAACAATAGTCATTCATTTAGTTATTTAGCTCGTTGAAAGTAGGAGAGAATTATAACCGAATTATTCTCGTAAACGTACTTGCACATGGTACGTATACACTCAACAAATGGTGATGTCCATTTCAAAATTAGTGTAAGAAGAAATGTAATTTACGGGTGTAATCTGGGGTTTTCCAAATTTCCACAGGTGGTTACTGAAATAAATGTTGGGTTTTCCAAACAATATCGATTGCTAAATATAGCCTTAGACTTCCTAAACATGCGTGTGAACATATGACTGGCCATCTTTTTTTTATTTTGGTTATTCATAAATTATAAGATATGCTGCCATGTAGTTGCAAACTTACCCACAAACAAAACAATGTTTCCATTTACCATAGATATCCATAGATATTCAGATTTATTCTTTGAATGTTTTAATATAAAAAATGTATTTTAATAAATACATTGTGTAATTCGGTATGCATACCCTTTCTTGGTGTAATCAAACCTGTACCTCATTTATTTATGTATTATTGATTTTCATTAAACGTATCCTAAAACGATTACCTCTGCAGTCTTAACACAAATAATATACCTACCACCAACAGTCTATTGTATTGTTTGCTGATGTAAAGATGATGGATAAATCCAAACCACAAGTCCAAAAATCATGAAACCATAGGACATACAAAATCAGTGAAAATGAAAAACTAATGGAAAATAACAAAATATGTCTACTTGATGCTAAAGGCAGTGGAAATATTATGTAATACATGAATGTTATATCAGCTGTTAGAGATACATTGAACTTCTTTACCTTGCTATCACCTATTTCCATTATGATAAAAATTAACAATTAAAGCAAACGAAATCCAAACAACAAAATACCAACAACAAGAATATCTTAAGTACTGAAAACAAATAATCCAAGTACAGAGAGATAATTTACATGTAGGAGAATGATAATATTTAAGAGAGTTAAAAATAGCCAAGTGAAAACACATAACAGTTGTATAGTTAATTGATATATGATACTTGTAATACCTTTCAAATCTATCAGGACTTTCATATGACATTAATGCTAGCAGAGTAAACTGATACAAGTTTTACCGCAAACTATGGTATATCTGGCATGGAATGAATATAAGTTCAATGGGAAAAAGGTCTATTCACAGGTAGGCAAATGGTAATATTCAAAGGAGTTAAAAATTGCCAGGTTAAAACAAATAACAGATGTACAATTTATTATTATATATGACACTTTAAATTATTATATATGACACAATTAATATATGAAACCTGAAATATTCCTCGAAGTATGCTATTCAAAAACAACAAAATTGGAAAAAAAAGTCAGAAATAGTTTCATTTTTCGTGTAGCTAACAGCTATTTTCACAACATGTGAAATCTCCATACACTATGACGAATATGCAAATTAATACTACACAGTATGTATATATATATACACGCAAACACGGTGAGCGCTAAAACACAACAAACTTACACGAGAGTATACCCACTTCTGTTGGGGTTCTTTTCCTTTTGCCATGGATTAATGGAATTGTTTTTTCCAGGTAATACTTTATTCACATTGATACGTTTTGCATTTTAATTCCATTCGGTGAAATCTGAAGATTTAAAACATCGTTGATACTTAATTATTAAAATGTGCATAAACAAAAAAAAATGTTTAAGCAGAACTTTACAATATGCTTCTTTGTTGTAAAAGATTTCTTGTAATTTAATGTTAGCAATTCGTCATTGTCTATCAACTATATACTGAAACGTCATGTACCTCTATATACCAGTGACGGCTTTTCTTTCATTATATTCAAAGGAATAATATGGTACATGCATATTTATAAAAAGTTCTTGTATACAATATTTGAATGTTTTTGAATTAAATTGAATTATCCACATGTTTGATTATGCCTACTATTTGCATTATGCAACCGTGTGGATAATTCAGACAACATATAAGCAAATTGGCAATTTGACAACAATTTGATACAAGCCGTAGAAAAGACTGAGAATTACTTTCAAGTGACAGAATATAAGTAAGGAAATGTGGCTACATAATTATCACACCATAGTCAATCGACTTAACATTCATTTGATGATGGGATAGAGAGGTAGTGGCAAGTGTCGTTGACAACATGTTGCCGTATATTTAAAGAAGATCCGCCCTTAGTCTGTGTCGTAACACATCATATTTTTTTGTGATGTTTCCGTCCCAAGTCGGTGTTTTTACCACATCATATATTTTATTGGTGTTGAAACCACCCTATACATTTGTGTGATGTCGTCTATGTCTACTTTTCGTCATCCAAGGTCAAGTATTTGTTCAGCTCGGTCAGATCTCTTGTTTTGTCACCCCGTCCTCTGTATTAATTCTGGTGCATAAAATTATATCGTATATATGTTCTTATAATTATTTAAACGCTTCCTTGTCACCACCACTTCCTTGTCACCACCTCTTCCTGTTTTTCAGGTGCAATATATACTTATGGCAACCTGTATTCACGTATAATCGACTATTCAACCGGACATGATCAGGGAAGGTTCAGCTATAGCAGTAAGCACACCAAGACAGCAGAATCGGTGTCCATGGAAGCTTCCTGTTTGAGAGAAATTTCATGGTGTGCTCGCAAGCATACGAAATATAAACACTTATTCAAAAGTCTTCATTTTCATTTATAACTGAATATTTGATACTGACAGTTACAGGACAATACAGAAATTGTATCTTTAAATATGTTTATGTTGTGAAAAAATATAAACAAAATGAAAGAAAAACTGTACTGAAACTCTTTTAAGAAGATAGAATACCTATGATTTCAATTTGAATCTGTTTAAAATAAATGTGTTTCTTGTCAACACAAAAAGTTTTGTTTTATACAAATTGAACTTGGCAATAAAATATGTGAAGTTGATGTAGTTGTTCTTGAGTACAAAAGTGGACCTCCTGAATATAAATGGCGAGGTCATATAAATGTCAAATTTGTGTAATATAATTTCCTATACTTGAAAATCGTCCGTTACCTCAGTGTAGTTCCTTGCGAACTGTGGGGTACTATTGCGTTATTTATTTATCGATTAATTCATGCAATAATGAGTATTAGGGTAATATATTAATGTTGGAATAGCTGTTTCACGTATTACACCATATTTTATCGAGATTTTGAATGTTTAGAGATATGTATTATCACCTTGAACTTTAATCAAGATTTAAAATCAAACATTGACTGTAGCATATTAGGGAAAAAACATAATAGACATAGCTATTTATATCTCTTTACACCTGGAAAGTACAGATGCTAATTTAAGCACATATCTTGTTCTTAAAATATAATCGGTATTTTTGGTTACTATTTTCATACAAACAGCAGTTCAGAATGCAATATTCATAGTGACCTAGTGGTCATAATAAATATAAGATGTTTGCGTTATAATTTTGTGCACCATTTCTACAACTTACGTCTCTTCATTGAGGCTAGTCTAACCTAATAATCTATAATTATTCCTTAGAACTGAAAATATTTTCAAGAAATTCTATATCTGTGTGATATTTGGTGAGAAACCCTGTAGATGTCGAATATTGACAAGAGACTGGAAAAATTCCAATATATATCCACAGCCTCTGTAATTGCCTGAGAGAAAGCTTTTCCGACATATGTATTTTATTTCTGTATAAATTGCATTGATCGGTGACATCATATAACGCCCCATATTTGATCCAATTTTCAGCACAGAAAAGGCAGACTTCTGATTGTTATGCTTATGGCGTCAAAATGAAATATTCGACATTTCAAACCTTGTGTAACGTCATCAAAGTCGTATTTTGCGCTAAAGTGCTTGACATTCGACGAGAGTATGTCATTCTGGAAAAAGGTAACATTGTCATGGGACACTAGCTGTTTTTTTTCAATATACAACTTCTCTCCGAAATGATTTGCTGATGCGGTTTATAAATAGGAAATGAAAGTTTCCAGTATGATATTTTGCCGTTTGAGGCGCATATATATAGAATAAGTGTCTTATTTTGTGTTTTCATGCAGGAATAAATTACAATGTCTGATGCATTTATGAGATATAATGCGCTCACGCGTGCATAGACAACATAAGGCTTTTATTCTATAAAGAATATTCAGTACATCACTGTTTTAAAAAACGAATATTACAAACCTGCCAATGGTGACTAGTTACATATATATTTATATATATGATATTCTATGAAAAGATGTATAGATAGATTACACTCTTTAAACATAGGATGTGTGTATGAGGTCTAACTCAATCAATCCCAGAATTTCACCCCAGTAAAGATAAACAGAAAATGAAGGTACACATATAAACTTTGGTAGGTTTATTTAAGAGTGTTTTATATCGCTTT
Source organism: Pteria penguin (assembly GCA_035048485.1). NCBI lineage: Eukaryota > Metazoa > Mollusca > Bivalvia > Pterioida > Pteriidae > Pteria > Pteria penguin. The sequence goes on along the minus strand of CM068591.1, from coordinate 32,695,171 downwards.
TAACAATATTCAATTATCCCGATATGGAAGAAGAAGTTAAGCAATCTCTTAAACATATTTGTCACATTATGGTAATCGAACCAGTATCGCTTGCGCTGCACGCCCAGTGCTTATTCACTTCACAAATCTGCCAATAAAATTTGGAAATATTGTAATCTCAACAATAAGAATGTATGCAAAACACATTGAAAAATATTCAGTAAAACTGAACTTGGATACCTACATAGGACGGTCGATTGTTATAACAATAGTTATTCATTTGGTATATTTAACCGGTTGTACGTAGAAGGAGAGAATTATAACCGAATTATTCTCGTAAACGTACTTGCACATGTTACGTGTACACTCAACAAATGGTGATATCCATTTCAAAATTAGAGGAAGAAATGTAATTTACAGGTGTAATCTGGGGGTTTTCCAAATTTCCACAAGGGGTTACTAAAATAAATGTTGGGTTTTCCAAACAATATCGATTGCTAAATATAGCCTTAGACTTCCTAAACATTCGTGTGAACATTCAATATATCACTGGCCATCTTTTTTTATTTTGGTTATTTATAAATTATAAGATATGCTGCCATGTAGTTGCAAATTTACCCACAAACAAAACAATATTTCCATTTACCATAGATATCCATAGATATTCAGATTTATTCTTTGAATGTTTTAATAAAAAAAATGTATTTTAATAAATACATTGTGTAATTCGGTATGCACACCCTTTCTTAGTGTAATCAAACCTCTACCTCATTTATTTATGTATTATTGATTTTCATTAAACGTATCCCAAAACGATTACCTCTGCAGTTTTAACACAAATAATATATCTACTACCAACAGTCTATTGTATTGTTTGCTGATGCTAAAGGCAGTGGAAAATATTATGTAACACATGAACGTTATATCAGCTGTTAGAGATTCATTGAACTTCTTTACCTTGCTATTACCTATTTCCCTTATGACAAAAATTAACAATTAAAGCAAATGAAATCCAAGCAACAAAATACCAACAACAAGAATATCTTAAGGACTGAAAACAAATTAATGCAAGTACGGAAAGATAATTTACATGTAGGACAATGATAATATTCAAGAGTTAAAAATAGCCAAGTGAAAACACATAACAGTTGTATAGTTAATTGATATATGATACTTGTAATACCCAACGAACCATGCTTTTGAAATACATAAGGAAAGGATGCATTCTAAAACGTAAATAGAAAGTAGTTTCATTTTCGTAAAGCTAATAGCTATTTTTAGAACATGTGAAAAGAACATGTGAAAACCTCATACTCTATGACGAATATGCAAATTACAGTTCCACAACATATATATAAATATAGGTTTCGCTGGTCTATAGCAGAGTAACTTTAATGATTCCTTTCCACTTCTGTTGGATTTCTAGGAGAACCCTCGTCCTTGGAGGGGCCCTTTAGCGATTGATTTATGGATTTCTTTCTTTTTTCAGGTAATAATTTAGAATATAATAATTCAATACGTTTTGCATTTAAATTCCATGTGGCGAAATCTTAATTTTTAAAATATCGTTGACATTTGATATGCATATATGTGTGTGTGTGTGTGTGTGTGTGTGTGTGTGTGTGTGTGTGTGCGTGTGTGTGAATAAATTGTTATAGCAGAATTTTGTAAGATGCTAATTGGTTGTAAATGATTTCTTGAATATCAACTATATATGTAAATTTCCGGTACTTCTGTATACACGTTACTACTTTTCTAATCCGTATTTTCTGTTATTATTCTTAAAAACACACAATATTTGGATGCAATTACGCCAACGTGTGGATAATTTGGACGGCATATAAAAACAATGGTAAATTTGACACAATCTGTAGAAAAAGAAAAAACGGTGTGTTGCTTTCAAGTTAAAGATTACAGGTAATATTGCCAGCCGTTTGTGTAATATATATGTATGATATTGTTTCCCTCTAGTGTTGGAGTATGCCAAATCTTGTCGGGGATCCGTTATTAGAACAAATGCTTACGGAGCGCGAAACTCCACCCCCCAAAAAACCAAACAAAACAACCCCCCCCCCCCCAAAAAAAAAAAAAAAACCGTAGTCAACCGACTTTACAAGTATTTGATGATTGAAAAGGGATATATAGTGCAAAAGAACCACGGTAAATTGAAAAGTGTTAAGACTCGATGGGAAGTGACGCTTCTTATTCTTTTAAACGTTCTTGTTATCGTATATTTAGAAGACTTGTATAATTTTGAAAAGGATTTAGATGTTTTTGAAGATTACTGTCTCCATCCTTTGTCGGTTCCATAACCATATTATACATTTTGGTGATGTCATCTATGTTCTGGGTCTACTTTCATCACCCAAGGATGATTTTTTCTTCATGCAGCTCAGTCAGATCTCTTGTCTTGCCACCACACTCTCCATATTAATTCAAACATTTTCATGTAACCACTACTTTCTGTTTTCCAGGTGCAGTATGAATATGTGACACCTGTATTGAGGCATTATCGACTATTCAACCGGACATGATCAAGGAAAGTTCAGCTTTGGCAGTAAGCACACCAAGACAGCAGAATCGAGTGTCAATGCAAGGTTCCTGTATGAGTGAAAGTTCATGGTGTGTTCGCAAGCATACAAAATATAAACAATTATTTAAAACTTTTCAAATTCCAGTGGGAAATGAACATACGATTCCCATGATTATAGAGTAATTTACAACTTTAGAATTTAAAAAATTTGCAAGGAAAGAAAAAGGTATCAAAATTCCATTGTAAGATCATAGAATGAGATGATAATCAACACAGATAAATTTTGTTTCAAACATAGCAATAAAATATGTGAAGATGATGTAGTTGTTTTTGAAATGTCGATTGAATATCAATGGCGAACTGCTCATGTTTATATTGATCAGTTTTGTATAATATGGTTTTTCAAATATGATGATTTGAAAGAGAATGAAGAGGAATATAATTTCATTTATAGTTAATTTTTAATAAGTAAATCCGCTTTGGTTTGACAGATTACCATGAATGGCTAAACAAAGTACAGTCAAACCTGTCTATTAAGGTCAGCTAAGGGAAGAGTCTAAAGTGGCCTTTATAGACAGATGACCTTTATACAGAGGTCTATTATCTAGGAAAACATACATATTGGGAATTTAAAATGTGACCTTTATAGACAGGTGACCTTTTAATAGAGGTGTCCGCTAACAGAAAGTATCTTGTCGACACAGCATTGGAGCAGGAGTAATCAGACCATCTAGATATACGGGAATGTCTCCTTACTCTGTTGATCTCTGAATTATCTTTTAGTACATGAATGACAAAGATGACGGTACAACTACCCTTATCTGACAAATGTTAAACAATTCCAATCGAAATAAGTTTCATAGGGATATAATTTCTAGAGCTGTCGATGTCAAATGCTTTTTAATTGATCAAAGCTTAAAACATATACTGTTTCTCATGTAATATTACGACGTCATATTACCCTTTAGTTGCGTTTCACAAATTTTAATTCAGCCTTAAAAACTTGGAATACCTCATTTAAGCGACGTTTAAAACAAGGCTATGTTACAACCTGAATTGCAATAACAACAGAAATTGCAATAAATTTATTGCATTTCACGTTATTGCGAAACACGGCGACTATCACAACCTGAATTGCAATGACAACTGGAATTGCAATCAAGTATAAGTACCGATAAATTTCTATCAATTTCAAAAATATAGATCGATCTCATTGAGGACGCCCTTTGGTTTTCAAAGTCAAATGCTTTATACTTATCACAAGTCCTTGTACATTTAAGATGAATATTGGATAATTAATGTTTATTGCAATTCCGGTTATTGCAAAACGCGGTGCGTTTGCCAACCTGAACTGCAATAACAACAGGAATTGCAATAAGGATCTCCTATAAACCAGATATTATTCAACAACAATTTTGCAGGGATGATGAAGATTGAAAACATTCTTATTTAACATTCAGGTCAAATAAATCCAACATGCACAAATATCTCATAAGGTTTATTGCAATTCCGGTTAATGCAAAACGCGGTGCGTTTGTCAACCTGAATAGCAATAACAACAGGAATTGCAATAAAGATCCCCTATAAACCTGGAGAATCGAGGAGAATTAATTCTGTCGAAAGGGGTCGTCACTGTATTAACAGAATTAATTCTCCTCGATATAAGCACGTGCTGTCAATTGCAAAAAGTATGTCTAAGTTCAGTTCGTTGTTTCTTGTTGACTGTATTATTTCTCCTCGATATTAACACGTGTGTCAATTGCAAAGAGTTTGTCTAAGTTCAGTGCATTGTTTCTTATAAATCATGAGACCTATAGACAAACAGACTTATAAAGTCATTATCAAACTGGTATTGGGCGTATACCATAAGCCCGTAAAACAAAGAACAAAGATAGAGAAAGATGTCATTATTCTTTACTGGCGAAAGAAAAGCAAAGTAACTGTATGTTTGAAAAACAAGAACTTCACTCTCATGTATGATGGAAAAGAAGTCCCATGTAAAGACAATATTGCATCTGCTGTAAAGAAAGGCATCATGCAGACAAAAGGGGCGGGTGCAAGATGTATTGCCTACGGGATGAAGGATCAGTTCGAGGAGATAAGTGAAATGAGAGTTCTTCATGAACTTGAAAGGAGCAAATGTCATGGAGGGACGCATGGGAAATTTACGAATAAGCCGCCAATAAGATCTACCGTAGTGAAGGAAGTTTTTGGTAGAGTACAGATTGATCTTATTTATTAAGTTATGGCTCGTTGTCTCCGAGAATTGATGTGATTTTCATTTTGTAGCGTGAATAGAAATGATCAAGAAGGATATGTGATGATTTGGGTGAAACCAGTTTATGGACCAAGTAATTTAATTATTGTACTCATGTGAGCGACACGGGCTCGATAGGGCCAATTTCATTCATTACATTATTGTGAGTTCTTTCTTTATTGGTTTTGGGATTTTCATGTCTTTTTCGTTTAAGTTAAATTTTATATTCTTGGTTTGTGTTTTTAGTTTTATCTTGTGTTTTTACTTTCATTACACTTTTTGTCAGTTCATAACGGGAAATCAGCGGGTGGCGAATATATCAATGTTTTATCTCCTCTTAACTGTTAAAGTTGTCTCCCATAGCGTTCCCTCTATATCTAATTAAAAAGAAAATTATGTCAATCGTTAATTTCTTTTGTTTACTTTTCGAGTTGTACTTATTCTATTAATCTGAGGAAAAAATACAGGAATATTGAATGAAGACACTGATTTTTTAAATCTGATCGTGCAATATATCACACACTTGAATTAGTGTCAATGTCTACAAACAAGTAAAATAACAGCGTCGACATGATTGTTCTTGTAGAGATATAAACTTAATAGCGTGAAGTTCCGAAAAGAAGACTTTACATGTAATATCTACATATATTATAGGAAGACATCATATTGTGATGTTTGGTTCATATTCGTATGATTCTTTAAACCCGTTATCATTTCCTTTTAATATGACAATGACTATTCTCTTCTTAATTGTATTTAACCACTGAAAACAAAATTTATACATTGTGTTTTATTGATGTTTAAATGTTTTCAAATAATTACGTCTACTATAAACATATATGGTTTTGAGGCACAAACCACCTCAGCATTTCGAATTATGAATTTAAAAAATACAGCAGACAAAAATAATAAAATAACCCCCCCCCCGCAAATAAATTAATTAAAATAAATAAAAACAAAAGACGCTCAAAACAAAAGACAACAAAAACCCTTCCAGATGGTTTTCTACCTTGACGCGGTTGGAAGGCTTTTACTAAATGAAAACCAAATAAGTATGTGTTAAATTCAAAACTTAAAGTACATTTTCAAGTTGGTCATGTAAGATATTGGCATGCGGTCACAGAATTGGAAAACTTCGTTTTTCAATATTATCTACATTCTGTGTTGAGGTATATTGCTGTTAATATTGTAATTCAGGTTGGCAAACGCATCTCGTTTTACAATAACCGGAACTGCAATAAACCTTATATAGGACGTCAAGTATTTGATGAGTTATTTGTTCATGATGGATTTACTTGACCTGTATGTTACATAAGTATGTTTTCAATGTTAATCATCCATGTAGAAATGGTTGTTAAATAATATCAGGTTTATAGCCGATCTTTATTGCATTTACTGTTGTTATTGCATTTCACGCGTCGCGTTTTGCAATAACTGGAATTGCAATAAACCTTTTAAAGAACACACGTCGAGTGTTTGACGAGTTATTTGAGCATGTAAGATTTACTTGACCTTTTTATTAAATATGTATTTTTAGAAGTTGTTGTTAGATAATATCAGGTTTATAGCATATCTTTATTGCATATATAATTGTTATTGCAAATCAGATTGGCAAATGTTCCGCGTTTTGCAATAACCGGAATTGCAATAAACCTTATATGGGACATCAAGTATCTGATGAGATATTTGTGCATGTTGGATTTATCTGACCTTAACGTTAAATAAGTATGTTTTCAATCTTCATCATTCATAAAGAAATTGTTGTTGAATAATATCCGGTTTATAGGAGATCTTTATTGCAATTCCTGTTGTAATTGCAATTCAGGTTGGCAAACGGACCGCGTTTTGCAATAACCGGAATTGCAATAAACCGTATATGGGACATCAAGTGTTTGATGAGATATTTGTGCATGTTGGATTTATTTGACCTTAATGTGAAATAAGCGTTTTTTCAATCTTCATCATCCATGCAGAAACTGTTGTTGAATAATATCAGGTTTATAGGAGATCCTTATTGCAATTCCTGTTGTTATTGCAATTCAGGTTGGCAAACGGACCGTGTTTTGCTATAACCGGAATTGCGATAAACATTAATTATCCAATATCCATCTTAAATGTACAAGGACTTCTAAGTATAAAGCATTTGACTTTGAAAAACAAAGGACGTCCTCAATTTAAAAATCGATCTTTATTTTTGAAATTGATAGAAATTTATCGGTACTTATACTTGATTGCAATTCCAGTTAACATTGCAATTTAGGTTGTGATAGTCGCCGTGTTTCGCAATAACGTGAATTACAATAAATTTATTGCATTTCCTGTTGTTGTTGCAATTCAGGTTGTAACAAGGCTATAATCTAAATGTCAGGAGAAAATGTATTTTCAGTAAAGCATATCATGTAACTGCAGTGTTCGGTGATATCCATCCGAGAGAACTGTTTTGAAAATTGACCGACCTATATCTGTACCACAAAAACATTATAATGGAGTATTTCGTGATGCTTTGTGTGTTTATTCTTTTATTTTCTGCATATCCGTGGCTACAATATTGTATAGCTCCATGGTGACTTCTGCCACATAACTGAGCCAGTAACTTCTCTTTTTTCTTTCATATAACTTCAGATATTGCCTTTCGTGTCTTTCATATCCTAAGCCGGCGTGGCCTAGTGGTATCGCGTCGGACTCCTGATCGGGAGGCCGGGGTTCGATTCCCGCTCTGGTCATGCCGGTGTCATGTCTTTCGGATGAGACAATAAAAACCGAGGCCCCGTGTCGTGGTATGCATGGCACGTTAAAGATCCCTCACTGCTTCGGGTGGGTCCATTGCAAAGGTCAAAATTTGTATGCCCCGCATCAGGCAGATGCCGTCACCATATACGTGAAATATTCGTGGTGTGACGTAAAACAAAAATCAATCAATCAATCAATCTTTCATATCCTTCATTGTACCGGATCAACGTCCTTAAAGAAGAACTTGGACAATTATAAGTAGAATCAAATAGTTCTTAACTAGGTTACGATGAACACATGAGCAAATATGACAATTGCTTATGTTGACCTTAAGATAGAATCTCACCATGATTTATATATATATATATATATATATATATATATATATATATATATATATATATATATATATATATATATATATATATATATATATATATATATATATATATATATATATATATATATATATATATATATATATATATATATATATATATATATACATAAAGATAAAGTACTTTAATGATAGTGCGCATGCGCAAACCCTTCAGATGGGGTTATATCTATGATTCTGTATACTTTGCGACACATTTGTAAAAGCAGCAAGATCCTGTTGCTAGACGTATATGTAGAATATATTGCAGTGACCAAAATTTACTTCATAAGGATGTTTCACTATGCCAGTTTTGTCAATTTATTGGGTCTTTTTGTATTGTATTTCAGTAGTGAGATCTTGGTGGAATAGTGTTTCGTCCTGTGCCAGTTAGCTATAACTTTCATGGAAGGATGTTTCACTATGCCAGTTTTGTCAATTTATTGGGTCTTTTTGTATTGTATTTCAATAGTGAGGTCATAGTGGAATAGTGTTTCGTCCTGTGCCAGTTAGCTATAGCTTTCGTGGAAGGATGTTTCAATGTGCCAGTTTTGTCAATTTATTGGGTCTTTTTGTATTGTATTTCAGTAGTGAGGTCATAGTGGAATAGTGTTTCGTCCTGTGCCAATTAGCTTTAGCTTTCATGGAAGGATGTTTTACTATGCCAGTTTTGTCAATTTATTGGGTCTTTTTGTATTGTATTTCAGTTGTGAGGTCATAGTGGAATAGTGTTTCGTCCTGTGCCAGTTAGCTATAGCTTTCGTGGAAGGATGTTTCAATGTGCAAGTTTTGTCAATTTATTGGGTCTTTTTGTATTGTATTTCAATAGTGAGGTCATAGTGGAATAGTGTTTCGTCCTGTGCCAATTAGCTTTAGCTTTCATGGAAGGATGTTTCACTATGCCAGTTTTGTCAATTTATTGGGTCTTTTTGTATTGTATTTCAGTAGTGAGGTCTTGGTGGAATAGTGTTTCGTCCTGTGCCAGTTAGCTATAACTTTCATGGAATGATGTTTTACTATGCCAGTTTTGTCAATTTATTGGGTCTTTTTGTATTGTATTTCAATAGTGAGGTCATAGTGGAATAGTGTTTCGTCCTGTGCCAGTTAGCTTTAGCTTTCATGGAAGGATGTTTCACTATGCCAGTTTTGTCAATTTATTGGGTCTTTTTGTATTGTATTTCAGTTGTGAGGTCATAGTGGAATAGTGTTTCGTCCTGTGCCAGTTAGCTATAGCTTTCGTGGAAGGATGTTTCACTATGCCAGTTTTGTCAATTTATTGGGTCTTTTTGTATTGTATTTCAATAGTGAGGTCATAGTGGAATAGTGTTTTGTCCTGTGCCAGTTAGCTTTAGCTTTTATGGAAGGATGTTTCACTATGCCAGTTTTGTCAGTTTATTAGGTCTTTTTGTATTGTATTTCAGTAGTGAGGTCTTGGTGGAATAGTGTTTCGTCCTGTGCCAGTTAGCTATAGCTTTCTTGGAAGGATGTTTCACTATGCCAGTTTTGTCAATTTAAATGGTCTTTTTGTATTGCATTTCTATTCTGGTCATGGTATGATTGTATTTCCGAAAATTTGCCCAGAAAGTTTTCATTTGTTTTGATTGAAAGATGTTTTATTATTCCTGTACAATTTTAATGGATGTATATTTTCGTCTCCTAGTGAGTATACTTTAACAAATGATGTTTCATTGGGATGTATCAATTAGAGAGCTTGAGCAATAGTATTTGTATTTTAGCCGTCCTTTACAATGAATTTATCATAATGATTTTTGAGAATTTATTTTATTACATTGCATGTGCATCTTGTGTCACTATGATCAACCATATGTATCATTTATGGTTGTATGGAATTTGTATTGGATATGTTATGTATTATATGATTTTAAATTCACTGTAAAGTTTATGTATTGATTCTTATTTTCATGATCCAGGCTAATATAACCAAGAAGAAATTATGTTGGATTGTCTATTTCTCTGTTGCTTGATGTTATTGCCTTGCATGAATTTCAATTGATCACTTTGTCAGTCGTTCGCCCGTCCGGTTGTCACACTTTCACAATACAGCACGGACGACACGTATGTTCCTCAGAACACTATTCTTCCCATTTTTAGATCTACTGGTTTATTTTTTGCGGGGAGGGAAAGATTAAAACAAAGAGAGGGAACCGACATTTAAGAATTGTAAAAATGGAAATAAATATCGGACATGAGAAGGCAAATTCACAACTTTGAAAATCGGTAACAAGACAACTCCGTGATAATGGTCTATGTGGTCACGCGGCACAGCAAAATGAGTCGAACATTCCTTGCTGAAAGGAACTGTCCGGGACAAAATGAGAATAGATCTAGAAATGGTGCAAATACGAATCTAAAGTTTTATTGTGGGCCGGCACTAGCCGGCCCATCCTTTGATATAAGTTTGGGAAAGTGGCAAGCGTTTCTGCGGTACAGTAAGACCCCCCCCCCCCAGGATTTTACACCAATGAAAAAATTAGGATTTTATTCACTGCGGAGAGAGCATGTGTCGCCTCTCTGACCCAAGTTGATAGATACATGTAAATGTAGTACATTACAGCAGAGAAGTATTAAATTTGTTGGAATATTTTCTGTGGATGGGTGTTATTGCATTTGAATTCTGGGTGTTTTGATTCGCATTTGCTACATTTGTGCGGGAAGGTGCATCTAGGAAATGAACATTTTCCGCGATTGAAACCCCAGCAAGTTTTGCTGTTAGACTCGAACCCTTTTGCATGAAATATTTCTCTTGAATTTGATGAGGGGTTTGATTTAGCTTCGCCTCGAAAGCTAGTCATGCAAAGCAACCAGAGCTCCGTATCCACTATTCCCCAAGATGTATGGGGATAGTTAGCTCTTTTAAGACGAAATTGTTCGTCATATTTCACCCATGCGGATAGGGAAGGTGCCCTACTTGCGGCGAGTCTTATGTCGCGCATATATTTTAATATCTCCGGGATGCGTGCTGGGTGTTTCTAAAGAAAAATGCCCATATAAACCATAAAGGCAGAGGTGGATGTTGTACAGTGGCTTAGTTAGGTTTTGTTTTTGTATGTTGAGTTTCCCATCCTTCATGATAATCTCCCCACTCAACTCCCCTTCAAAATGTAAGTTGCGCGCTGATTTTAGGAGAATGGAAAGATCCCAAATCTCCCTTCCTAAATCTGCTTCCTTGGCGTGGTATTCCCATGGCGAACACTAACGATTTTTGTTGTTGTTGTTGTTATTGGTGGTGTTTTAGCTGGATAGTTCTTGTTACAGAAAAATGTCGAAATTAAATGTCCGAGTTAAGAGGCAAAAGATTGGCGCTCGCTCAAAATTATCATCAGGAATGAAGCAGTAGACGCTATGACGTCACATATCATTGTTTCACAAACACCAATCAAATAACAGTGTATACACCACGGCATTTATGTTACTTAAATGGACGACGGGAGGTAACTCTTACTATTTTACTCGCATTAAATTGGATTAACAGATATCAATGTTATTCCTTGTTAATAAGTATTTTGTTACAGCATAAATTTGTAGGTTGATACTAAGATGTTTCGTATAAATGTGTTTTCTTAACGTGTGTTTTAGTGTGTATGGGTGTATGTGCGTGAATGTGGGTTGAGTCGGGCGGCGGTGTGCGTGTTATAAAAATATTTAATATTGATACCCCAAATGATCTCGCTAACCATATAAAGGAAATGTCAAATCGACAAACCGTGACATTTAACTGGCGGCTACCTGCACGGACGATCAACATGGCTATATAAAACATATGAAAACTTTATGTTTCATCACTATGCACAACACATCAATATTTAACAGTTACGGCACCAGACGAATTCATTTATTTACTTTTTTATATTTATGTAATTCCTTTTATGACGATTTAGTTAATTTAGTTATGTGTCTTTTATTTCATTTTTGACTGGTATTATAAAATATGGATGCAAGTGTATAGGTATAACGTAAAGAAATGTATGCATATGTTATTGCATTTCATAACATGATCCACTACAGTGTTTGGAAGATGCAGTGAACTTTTCTGACTAAACATTCCCATTTCTTGCTTCATCCTTTAAACCCGTCTTCCATATTCTACACTTTACCCCCCTCAAATTAACACTTCTTCCCTGCATCCCATCCCCCTCCCTAATATTTTCTCTTTCCAACCTTACCTCATGAAAAAACTGAAATTCGGAATTACCATAAAGCATTTCCACTGACATTTTCTTAAATTCAGAGTGTTCGATTATATGTATTTTAAATGTACAGACAGAAATGATGGAAAGAAGAAAAAAAGCTACCTGTTCTTCATACAACATATTTTCTTTTCATCTATTCTGTCCTTTTCTTGGGGGGAGGGGCGTGGATAGCGGGGTAGCAATGGTGGATTGGTAGGAAGTTCATTACGGTCTTGTATAATATTATGTATGGGTTTCCATGTTTTTTCTCTTAACCCCCCCTCCGCTTTTATATCTGACTAAGAGATCTTGTGTAAAAAATGTTCGGTCGTTCCATCCGTCTATGTGTTATTTAGATTGATTGATTGATTTTTGTTTAACGTCAGACCACGAACATTTCACGTATATGGTGACGGCATCTGTCTGATGCAGGACATACAAATTTTTGACTTTTGCAACGGACCCACCGGAAGCATTGAGGGATCTTTAACTTGCCATGCATACCACGACACGGGGCCTTTTCTCCATCCTTGTAAACGTATCATACAGTACGAATCATAGAGTTACACAAAGAGTTACTAGTATTGTATTTTTCATGTATTGCAACATTTTGAAAAAGAAACGGTAGTGGTTAATTATTGATTTTTTTTTCGAAATACTAAAATTGGTATTTATTTTCACACATATCAGCAAAGGAACAGAGGGATTTCACGCCGCCTTCTGTTTGCTTCTTTGAAGCACTATTTCCCGTTATTCCCCTTTCTATTAAAGAATTTTGAATGTTTAAATAAAGTAGGTATCATCGTAATACGGGTAGGAAAATTGTGAAAATGGCATTACCATTTTATTTAATTACAAGTTATACTCGGTCAAATAATCTTTTGGCATCACGGCGGTCATCATCTGTTTAAAACCAAATCATTATACCGCTGCTCTATTGGTCCCATTGCGGATAAAGATCTAGCGAAACCCTATAGGGGGTCAAGTTCTAGTGAACTCTCATTTTCAGCCAATCAGTGAATCGGCTACAAAGTTCTAGTAATGAAATTAACATCCCAAGCGTGTGTGACTTACACGGTGTTTTTGCGTCATTCGTGAGTGCCTATCTGAGTCTATGGGGAATACGGTTTCGGTGACTGAAACGTCATCATAGTTCATCAAAACATGACCACTTACGGGGTTTCGCCATATCTTTATCCGCAATAGGTCAAATAGAGCAGTGGGATAAAGATAAGGCTTTAATCAGATTGGATGGTTATGATCAATCAGCACAGAATGCTTATTGCTCCTAATCCCACCTCTGACATAAGATAATATAGCATAATTCTAAGGCGTCACATACATATTCTTATGCACATTCCAAGGTTTCCTCAATCCTTAAATCGCTGGATTCTTCCTCAGAGCTTTAGAATTGTTGGGTCCAATCAAGTCAACGAGTTATATATCTTTTAAAAAGAGATTCATAAGATCTACTGACAAGATAGAGTTATCCTTCGTAAAACATAAAATATTTATAAATTGAATTTATTTATATGAAATGCATACCGTATATACTTTAAATATTAAATGTATCGCAAAAATCTCCATACATTATTTTATAAATACAAATAATTACCTACTCTTCTAAATACAAGCTGTACGTTTATATTATAATATGATAGATAAAACCTACCCAGTATTTCAGAATTAATGAAATCAAATGACATACAAAAGCAACAAAAATTGAATTACAAATAGAAAGCAAACGAAAGAAAATCTACTTAAGAGGAAGATCAAGGTTTTTTCTTTAGTTTGTATATATATGAAATTATATGAACGAGTTCCATCCGTGATTCATTTGGTCATGGTAGAATGGTACGTGATTCGAGAGCCACTGGCGGTTGTACAAAGTTTGTTTTAGACTATTGGACCAAAGTCCTCGTCCCACTTTCTCAAAATTAAAATCATACTTGAGTAGCCAAGGTTTGGGTGTAGCTTTAAAGCATGAAATAAAATTTTCATCATCTTTGTTTTGCAGTTATCGGATTATATTTTATCGATTGTAACATTATGCTTTATATGGTTTTCTTGCTTTACACTGGGCTTATTTCACCTGCAAACATGGATATTTTAAGTCATCTTTTTCTACTATTTTTATTGCTATGTCGCCGAAAATTTGTGGACGTTGTGTGTGTGTTTCAAGTTATTTATATATAAAAATTTAAAAAGGTAGAGTCATCCTTAAAAAAAGCATTAGTTTTATCCCACTACATCAATACCAATACTGGTGTTTCACATTTCAATCAATATTACAATATAATATACATTTTTTGACCAAAACAATAATAATAAAATAAAATAAAAAGGCGCGAAATTTAAAACCTCTACTCTTTATTCTGTAACATGGATATACCTTGGAACGAATTTTAAGGTTTTGTATTTTGTTGGATATTTTGTTTGGATGTCGATTTCTTTGACAAAAGTGGTTTGTGATTAGCAGCAGAAATGTGAGGTGCGTGTATCAGAAACAAAAAGTAAAAACAAGTATCACGTGACTGTGACACGCACGCACAGCAATGTACCACAATGATCATTCAGTACCCCTCACAATCAATAGTGAATATTGAATGGCTGTGTATCACAAATCCTTGTTTATTGACACATCAAATATATCTAAGTGGTAAAACTTATGTAGCACCGTTGTATCTAATTTCAAAGGAACACTTAAATCTCTCTCTCTCTCTCTCTTTAAATCTTCATATACGTGTATACATATATCGTAACTTTTATACAAATTGAAATGAATAGCCGATTGATATATGTTCTTAATTATTGTAAAATTATTAATTTTGATTTATTCATATTTCAACATATACGATAAAACTACTTTCTCTTCTCCAGTTTAGTTAAACTAATATATAAAGAAACACAGCCAACAGAGTAGTAGTGCACATTACCATGTTTGTTTTATATCAGAGTTAACAAAGAAGAAGTACCAGGGATTAAACTTATCTTGTATTCAGTGGATTAAAAGGACAACCACAATTAAATCGAGTTGAGACCACGTGCCCTGGAGGAGTAAGCGACCCCTGATTGCATTTAATACAAGTCCTGCAACAACTTTTAAAGTCGACAAAGTAAATATATAAATATACAGATATGAACACATGAACGAGGCAAGAGCACACATTCAAATGCTATTCACGGTATAAAATGCTGTTGAACTGATATCTCGGCGTCGGGAATGCACATGAACAAATCAAGTATAGTCAAAAAGGTTACTTTGTATTGTCAGATTTCAAAATATTGGTTAACATTCTTGAAAGGGGGATCTCAAATTGCACCAGATCCCTGTATCGTCCATAGAACTTCCTCGGTGACAATTCTAAACGTTCGTCGATATATCAGAAGTAAGTTTATGTATCAAATAATTATTCTAAACGTAGTGTGTCAAAATCAAAGGTACCATTATACTCAAATTTGAACATGGAGCGGAAAGTTCTGTTTCCGTTTACTTCATATTCCTTACGTCTTATGTAATTGTACACCACATTTGTAAGTCATTGATCCGGAGTACTGACAGTCATGCAAATCATTATCAATGACCATACACTGAGATGTTTTACTGCTTTCATCTTAATTATTTGTGTATGTGTGATCATACATGTAGATCACTTTCATTAAAAAGCGATAAACAAAAGTACTTTTCAATTGTAGATTATGTATTTTACGCAATTGACACTAGGGGAAAGAGTAATAAAACACTATTACCCCCCCCCCCTCAAAAAAGTTTTAAAAATCCTTTCGAAAACAAGATGTAGTGTCATCTCACTGATACTCAAATTAAAGACAATATAATATCTAATGACGCACCGTTGACTAAGATACAATACTTCTGAATCTTCCAAATTTTATCACAGTTCTCAAATTTGAGTTGAGTGGAGCTTTATGCAATGTAATTTAATGGAAAACTCATATTTCTTGAGGAAATACTCAAATTTGAGGAAATACTCAACTGAGATTTTTTATACAATTGGGGCCTGGAGTATCATCTAGGATGAGCACCGAAACATATCGAATTGTTTGATGATACATGCATATATAATGGAAAGAAATGAAAGGAGATAACATTTGACTTGAGATATAAACCAGATACAGTCACGAAAGTGTATTACAAAATGAAGAACATGATGAAAACATCGCACACACGTTTTATTATGGTTATATTATTACATCCATCGCTAAAGAAATGCCATCAAAGGGAGAAACGGCATTAAGCACGATCAATACAGCTAATAAATATAAATATAACTCAATATTGGTTTGAACTTTGAAACACTTGTATTATTCAAATTATAATTGGGATGATTAGGAACGCAATTACTTGGAATTATTGCTGTTAATTCAACATCGGGTTTATGATAATATTTATATTAGAGATAATTATTATTGATACTTATTTTGATAATTATCTATCAGTATGATTAGCCGTGTTTCCTTGTAATATCAATAAGATATAACTCAATTATTCGAGGAAATATGTATATTTTGTTGTACTACGTCCCATTGTCTGTTTCAGCCATTCGTCGAACCGTTCATTCTGTGCAACAGTGAATAAGTTTTTCCAATCTCCCACTTTACCTGTGAAAGAAGAAAATCATTATTTGACTATTATACCGTGTTATTATGACCAGTTCTGTTTTCACCTCAAATGGTCATGACGCACGCGCAATACAAAATAATGGACAAATACCCCAAGGCAAACATTGTTTGAAACATGCAATAATTCATCCCAAGATACATCACTGGTACATGTATAAATATGATAGAAGTCCCACTTATACATTTTGAGAAACTTACTTTATGAAACTTCTTAACCGGACAGACAGAAGGACAGAATGATTCCTGTAGACCCCCAAACTTCGTTTGTAAGGGGGGGGGGGGGTGTGGTGGTTATAAAATCAGACTTCTGCCACCTATGGTTCACAGTTAGGAACTGTTTGTAGTAATAACATCCCACAATGTGACGGTTGTTTTATCCAAATAAGAAAATTTATATTCAAATTTTGAAACGGGTTTTATCATTAAAGAAACAAACAAAAACAAAACAAAAAACAAAAAACTCCCCAAAACCACCGCCCTCTCCCCCAAATAAAACGACCCCCCCCCCAAAAAAAAACATCTGAGAGGTTCAATGTACTTTATGGAATGTCACATTATTTTTATTACAACATGGTCATTTATATCACATATATCCTGTGCTGAAATTAGAAATTAGATATATATCTCATTTTTGCATATACTTTCTGTGTATAACTGCTTTTTAGAAGAGTTACTGTCATTTAAATATTGCAAATATGAATAAGTTTACGAACTGATACATTTAAGCCTTTTTCTTACAGCGTAATATCGTCAAAAGACAAACCATATCCGTAGCTATGACATAATTGTGATTCGAATTGACTTAAAGATGTTTGGATTTTATTGGATTGCTCCATCGGAAGACGTATGCAAATTAAACGAACAATGAATGAATGTATTAACCACTGCGTATTTGTAATACATGCACTATTTCAAGGTTCATACACTGCATGTAATTTTATCATTCCTCACCTTTTCTATACATGAAGCTCAAATCGCTTTTCAAGCAATTTTCTCTGCTATTGTCTGCTTGCTGTAATTTCTTAAAACTGCATTTATCAGCAATTTCTTGTGCAAATGTTTCACTGATATCTTTACCTAGAAACGCTGCAACCCGTTTGATTTCTTTGCATGGATTCTACAAGTATAATAGATAAAACGATTTGAATTAAAGTTCGCACTGATAGATAAATTCGATAACATATTGATAGCAATGCTACTGTATCGTCTATAAATGTGACATCCAATTTAATTTCATTCAAATAATGGGGCAAGTTGGTTCAGTGTATCGAACTTGACTTCGCACACGAGAACCAAGCTTCGATTCCTGTTGTAGACTCGAATTCATTCCTTAAGTAATTTATCATCCTCTTCCTACATCTTATTCTCTTTAAAATGAGGTGGTACAAACCAAAGTCAAGTGTCAGGACACATGTCCTTACACTGACATATGAAAGGTCCTTCAACACGTGTCATGACATATGTCCTTACATTTGACATTTGAAAGGTTCTTCAACACTTGTCATGACACATGTTCTTATATTGACATTTGAAAGGTCCTCCAACACTTGTCATGACACATGTCCTTACATTTGACATTTTAATGTCTTTCATTATTGCATGTGGGTCCGTGGCATATGACATTTTTTATTATGTACCGAGCAGGTGTTTTCACCATGTAAGTGCAAAAATGTTGAAATGAAAAAAAAAACATATTACAGGAAAAACCAGCTGTCTTGTGAGAGTCTTTCCTGTTTGGTTAGACGCACTCACCATGAATATCCGATGCACTCCAACGGAATGAATTATTTCATAGTTACACACATGAATGTGTTTTTATCACTACATAGAAATGCCTCTTCAGCAAATTTACGTTATAACAGCTGTATTGCCCTAAAGCATAGTTCTGTCCTTATTGATTTTTTGCTTTGACTTTTCAGGTCAATTTGGTAATTCGTTTGCTCTTTCCACAGTGGAATTCCAGTTTCAGTCTTGAGACCGAAGAGGCATAAAGTGTCGAAATGCGCAAATGGTGCAATGAATTTAATAAAGTATATATGCTCTAATAATTATTATTCCAAATATTTTTAGAGACACCGTTGAATAAACATTGCAGATGTATTTCATTAATATGTAAATTTAAAATGCAAAAGTCAGAGATGTACAATATGCTCATGTTATTCCTTTCTCTAGCTTTATTGAAATCTTTATTACCTCTCAAAAGAAAAATATTAAATGTTGAAACATTTTCACTCTTTTCCCATTTCTATATAGTGATGAACCTTTTATGACTTCTAAGATACTTACGCCATATGATTCTATAGATCAAGTATACTTTTTAAGATATGGATCAAGGAAATTCCATGGTAGTCGGCAGAGTTTTAAACATTATTTAAAGGACTAAACATAATCCATATTTAGAGGGACAATTCGCTCGAATTGATTATAGAAGAAATTACCTTCTGTATATCTTCATAAAACACTTGAAGCACATGGTCCGATCTACCTTCTAAAAACTTTTCAAATTCAAGGACATAATCTGGCAGTCCCTTGTATGTAACTGTATTTGGAAAACAGAAATATAAGAATTACTGGTAAGGATATATAAATGTATGATCAATATTGTAAACTGCACGCAAGTGAAGAGAATTCAACTTTACATTGTAGAGTGCACTAGAATAAACGGCCATTGTCCACATATCATATCATTGCTGCGATACTTGCTCTTGATGCAGCCTATAGTTAACGCAGAATCACTGTAACGAACGCCGTTAATCACCACAGCATTGCGGCAATCCTCGGGAACCTTACTATATACGAGTATGAATATCGTGATAAATATTTTTGAAATGTACATATATATATATATATATATAGCAATAAAATGAAACACTAATAGATATTTGTATTTTGAGCCATTTATCACACCGTCGCTAAACTGCAATATTGTATAGTTTATTTTATATATCGAATGCAATACTGATTATAGATATATATACACAAAACATACACAAATAACAATTTAGAATAACTGTCGCTGATAATGTGATTATTGTAATTGAAAAATGAAAGGAAATGACATGATATAATATCCCTCAAGCAAACCTCCTTCGTGTTACATCTCGATATTAAGACAAGATTTAAGATGATTAAATTACGTTAAATAGTTACACGATGTATAAAGGCAATCAACCACACTGTTGCGGTGAATCACCGATGTTGAATTTCGGGATGGTGAAGTGGTGTTTGTTGAAAAAAGAAAGAAAAATCTATTAAGATAAATGAAATAAGATAACTATCAAATTCACTATGAAATATATTAACCCACGCAAAATAAACTAATTGCCCTGATATTTTGTAGTATGTTTATAAAAATATTTATTGCGAAGACCAGTGTAATGATTTGACAATATCTAAAATTATAATGTGTGCCTGTAACGGTAAGTGGACCTTCATTATTTATATTTTCATACATTTATATCATTTTGATTATATATTGATTATATTATATTTTGATCATTATTTTGCCCATTCAGTGTACAAAATTGATATGAATTTATAAGTTCTTTTAATCACTGACACTGGATAATTTCAGAAAGATCACTTTCATTTTCACTACCCTTCTGAATCATCCACGTGTTTGCTAAACTCTATGAGCTTATAAACGTGTGGATAATTCAGACTACATATAAACAAGACGTAAAAGCTAATTTTCCGATCAGTAGTCAAAATGGAACATCTATAAATACAAGACATAATAGACATATTGGCTATAATGGACCTCTGAACCAGAAGTGGAATTAGTTACCATGGGCTAGCAAGTATCTTTTGTTGGCAGGCCACACTCGCCATGATGACATACGATTATGAGAGCTGGTGCATCTCGTGACACATTTAAAAATTGTAATGTGACAACAGTAGTCCCAATCGGTAAAACTTCACGTACATAAAACAATGGTGAAATATTGGATGATCACAATCCAAACAGTTTAAGCAGAATGACAATCAAATCAACGTATCACACAATGCTTTCTGATAAGTAAAACGAATGTGTTTATAGCGACCGTACAAACTAATGAATCTGAAATCAGCTGATAGAATTACCTTGATGTGTAGAAAAGAAATGGAAGTATTCGTCCCACGAATGTTTCTCTCCTCCCGGTCCTAAGTGATTCTCATGATGGAAAGCGGATGTCGCAATGTCTTTGGGATTCCGTTGAATGAATATGAGTTTTGTCCTTTTCTGTAGCATTTCTTCTGGTAGATGTCCAGGGGGAAGATGTGTATTAAGAACACGTGGTCTAGGTATTTTTTCTAATTCTCCCGGTGTAAAGAACTCTAACATATATGATTCCTTGGTAACGGTATCATAATTAGCTTGTCCTTTCGCCAACATTGAACAAATTTCCCATACCCAGTGAGTACCTAGCAAATCAAAATGTATGTAACCATTCGTGAGTTATAGTTTTATCCTACACTAGTATACGATGATAATACTTAAATGAAGAAAGAAATAGCACAAAATAAGAAATCAAGAGAAATGTACGACTTTTATAAAATGGGAAAATCTTCCCTCTTGAGCTTATTCCGTTTTGTAAACATCCATTCTGAGAAATTAAGCGCTAAGACCTAGTAACCATTATTTTGCTTTCTGTGTTGAAATGTATAGAATCTTTTATTGTATTGTATTTTATTGTATAATTTATTGCATTTTATTGATCTGAAGGTAATGCAAGGCAGTTAGTTGACGGATGGCTACGGAATGTAAAGGGCAATGAAGAGATGCATATGACGTTAAAAGAAAAAAAAAACCAGAAGACATCGCACCAAGCTGAATGACACAAATCACCAACTACATGCACATAAAACATGATAATAGTCAAATAAACACAAAAATCGACATAACAAAAATATTCCGTTGCACTACAGATAATTAATAATAATGTCTAAAGCATAGGGAGCTGATCTCAATACATTTAGGGGGAGGCAGAGGAGAAGTTCATATATGTTTTTAAAGTGGATATTCTCATAATTGCTTCCTATTTTCCCCTCTTACCGTTCATAAAATCATGATCTCTGAACATCACCGAACATCTGGAGAAACTTCCACATTTGTGCATCGCAAATAGATTGCTAGTAGAAAAAAAAATACCTGCTTTAACATAAGCGCATAACAGGATGTCGTCATCGAAGGCTTTCATTTTCTGTAGATTTGGAATGTTCACTCTGTAATCTGGTACTACACCATTCTGGATCAGGTGTGATCGGAACAACAAGTCATCCACTTTAACATAGTGCCCAATCACTTTTCCGTCAACTGTTGTTCTAGGAATTAGCTCTTTCTCGTCTATTTCTATATTAAAGGTGTTTTGTTAGTAACATGATTTCATTTTTCTCAATTTTAGTGTTAATGAACAGTTCAGGACATTTTACATCATACGAATGTCGGACTGAAAACACAGTTAATTGTTTAAACAACCTGGTCATTTAGGAGTGTGGAGTAACAGCTGTCTACAATCATTTTCAACAATGAATCCTTTTCTTATCATTTGGTTCTTTTCATCATACAAATTTATCTCTCATTTTGGCAGGTATCTGACGTCACATCATTATGACGTAAAGAAATTCTATGGGAATCAATGTAAAATATCGGGAAATTGACCTTTTACAAAGATTATATGACGTCACAATGATTGTTTTGGCGTAAGACACCTGACTAAAGGATAAATAACCCTGTATTATGTAAAGATAAAATTATTTGTCCAAGATATCTAAACAAATACTGTACTCACCAACTTTTGGATAGCGAGACTCCTGAGTCATTGTGAAAGTTGAAAACTACAAATATAAAATATTTACACAATTCGTTAACACGTTCGTGGATTTTATACTTGTATGGACGGAAACATGTATAAAAAAGCGTAGGGGACCCAGTAATATAAAAGCGGCTAATTTACATATCATGCACATTGAATGTGTTCACATCTCAAATCCTCAGCAATGATGATAAAACTAATCAATAAAAAAAAGATGAAAAAGGTTTTTTATTCTGGGGAGAGGGGGAAGGGGGGGGTTATTATTCATTAATTTAGGATGTTGAATTATTAAAAGTAAAATCTAAAGTAACATGTAATACGAGATTGTAGTCCCTTACAAGAATATACACTACGAAGTTTGCCGTTTGTTCATTTTTTCGCGTATCGCGATTGATAATAGTATTTTTACGTGGACGATCGCGTTCACATCACCGCCAAAAATCACCGCACATTATTTCACCAACGCAATAGTCAATCGCGGTGTTTCATGATGTACATTTCATGGACTCTGGAATTTCGGAGATGAAACCAGGACCAGTAGTCGTAAAGATCCAAATTCATACCCCACTTTGACCGATTTTTAAATACAAATCTGTATGAAATTCCGGAAGTTAACCGATTCTCGCACATTTAGGAGATTCATTGTTTTTTTTACGATCTAGTATTGACCCAAATAAAATATATAACAATAAAGTAACTCTGTTTATCAACAATAGAATAGCTCTATTACATCCTCGTGTATGAATATATTGTGCTAACTTGATCAAATTTAAACTGTTAAAATCATATCAAGTGAATAAAATAATAAAAGTCCATTAACAGTTACAGTTTTGAAAGACATTTTTCTTCCAAGGTGTGCAGTGGTAATTACTTGAAATTGTCAATAAGTATAAACAAAACTAACGATCGTCCGAATATACCGGATTTATCTTCCTGACCAGTATTAGTTTTTACTATCATATTGGAATTACATGACACTGAACGGCATCCGGCACAACGCCAACTCGAGAATTTCAAGAGCCAAGCATTTGACAAATTGAGCTATGTGTCCTCTTAAAGTATAAGCAGAGTAAGGAAGGTAAATGATTATCATGGTGAGTGGGAAGGTTGGCGCACGTAAACCGGTAAGCACACCAACTGAATAATGTTTGATACTTCAATTGACCGTCCTAAGTCGGAATCGTAACCGCAGCACAATCGAATCGTTTTTCCGTGTATATTCTACTATTTCTCCTTGAGAAACAGGACGTAAGTTCTATGTTTATTTGCAACAATAAAGTTGAAACTCCAATTCTCCAGATCACGTAAATTTTCTTGTTTTTATGCATAATTGCGATCCGACAAAGGTGGGGTACCTAGAAAGTTTTCTCGAATTCCAGGTTTAGTATATCGCATCGAACATACCGTAGGAGTGCTTAGCATACTTTTAAATATAAAAAAAATCAAATATCAGATACGTATGTTTCAAGGAGTGTACGCATTCCCATACTTACAGCCTCCTCACGACCTGTAACTTGCGTAAGTGTTATGTATACAATGTACGCGTATTATCAGCTGTCACGTGCATGACATTAAAGAGGTTGTAACATATGACATCCGGGATTATAATATGTATGTAGAAAATATTGTAACAAAATAAACAAATAAATAAACAGATAAACAAATAAATAAAAGTATTATCAAATATTTTCTTCATGGACAACCCTGAAGCTTGCTCCACTTATGATATACCGGACGCCCCTCAGTATATAAGTAAATGTGAAATAATTAACACATTATTACTAAATTTAATTTCAGTTTCCTCGTAGATCTGTATGATTTAATTTTCACAAATCTCACTTTAAAGTTATTATTGCAGTTCACTGAAAGATAATTAAAGTACAGACAGCCTACTCACCTTGATTCTGGGTCAAAATGTTGAAGTACTGATTGTGATATACACATTTAAGGTCATAAGAAAAGTGTAGTACGGAAACGTGTAAGCGTCAACACGCACGAAATCTACACAAGCATTACGACTAAGGTTCGTATGTAGTGTATACATTTAAAGTACAGGTCAGGGTATTGAAGGCGAATATTTTGAATTAAATGACGTTTCTTGTATTGTTACAATGTTGTATCAGAGACTTAGAGAACAAACGAGTAATATCGATGTGTATATGTAGGTGCGTGTGTTAAAAACATACAATCTTTTTGCGGTAGCCAGGGAGGAGGTAAAAGTTACTCATTTATCAGGCAGACCAGTGTAGGTGAGGGGATGTAGAATCTTACACAACGTTAGAGCGATCATCAATTGCTCGCGGACCCCGATTTTCATCCGCCACGAACTAAAAGTTCCAGACGTTGTTAAACAACAAATTTATATTTATTCTGTCATCCAACGGAAAAATTCTTATTCATTGACAAAATGGTTGAATCTTATTTACGAATAAACTCGGAAAAATTCAAATGCCAGGTATTATTTCATTATTAAAAATACTCATTTACTTGAATATTTTCGTATTTAATGGCGTCATAAGAAAGGCTTATAAGTCCATAAGGAGCCTTTTCTTTGTGAAATGAATACAAGAAAAACAAAGAATTCCAAATTTAGAAAAATATATTCCTGTTTAATACTTAAAGACAATTTAATAGATAGAGGGTTGGGTGATTGGTGTTTTACGTCGCTTTCAACAGTTTTGCAGTTATGCCGTGACATAGAAGCAGAAGGTATTCAACCTCTTAAACGTAGTGACGCGACCAGGGAATCGAGCCCGCATTGTCGGCGCCGCAAGCCAAGCGCTTAACCACTACACTATTAGGTACAGGATGATGCCTACTTTAAATCGATCTAAAATTTAATTATTGTACACAAAATTAATATTGTAATGCAGAAATGATATACTTTTATGTGAGATAAAAATTTTTGCAAGATTTTTATACGTATTTGTAGAAAATCAGCATAACTCAGTCGATGTTTTAACCCACGAGCATCTAGTTTCAATCCTTTTGGTGGAATGATTTGTGACTTTGATTAGGTATGAGCTGTTGTTAGTCATATGAAAATGTACCTCTCTGATCTATGACCACCCCACCACAAAATACCAAAAAAAAAAAAAAAAAAAAAGAGAAAGTACTGAGAGTACTGATGGAAGGTGATTAATGAAGCACACTGTATAGTCAACAATAGCAACGCCTAGCGTGGCATTATATGGCCGTCACTTAGTTTGAATGGATGATTTTAAAGGTATAGAAACATTCCCACATTGCCGTGCAATGGGTAAAAAGTAATGAACTAGACAAAGATTTACCCATCATATACAATGTGAGCTTGACCTTGTATATATCACTTTTATTCAATTCAAGACACACCCTTGGGTCCAGGGCAACAGTTCTGTGAAATATTACGTTTACTTAAATCTATCCAAGGGGTAAAAATTTATGGCCCAGACAAAGATTTACCTATCATATGCATTGTGACCTTGACCTTGCGGAGATAACCTTGGTTCAAGGTCAAAATACACCTTTTGATCCTAGGCAACAATTCTGTGAAATATTACTCAAATCTATACAAGAGGTAGAAAGGTATGCTACAGACTGATTTACCCATCATATACACTGTGACCTTGACCTTGAAGATACATGTATGACCTTTCAGTCAAGGTCGTGACACATCCTTGGGACCAGGACAACACTTCTGTGAAATATTATTCAAATTCATGCATGATTGAGTATAATGACAAATACTTGTGCTTTAATATCCCACCTCTTCCTTTTTCTCTTTTTTTCTTTTAGAAAATTACTCCTTGCGTTCTGTTTGATCAGGGGGAAGGCTGGCTCTAGCGTGAGCGTTTCTCCTTGAGGGGAAGGCTAACTCTAGAGTTGGACCGCCTGGGGGAAAGTCTGGCTATGGGGAAGCTCACTCTATAACACCGGCAATTCCGTTTATCAAAATTATAAGTTTACGCAATGTAAGGAATTGTGGCCCTATCATTTTAACAGGGCCACGACTTGCGGCTAAGGTTAAATATACCACCTTGGGTGCAAAGTAGGATATTGTCATAATTAATCATAATGAACAGGGTATTTAATTTCAACCGGGAAAATGGAGTTATTCCCAGGACAGTAAGAAGCATCCTCAAGTCTGTATATGATTTTCCTGTATCAAAATCCATCTTTACTTCATTTCCCCCTGCTGCATCTGCAGGGACTTTCATATCTAATATACGTACCTGATCAAATAATTAAAGATTTCTAAACTGAGGGTTGAATGGATAAGAGCCTAGATTAATATCAAGATAAATGAATAAGATAAAAGCGATCATGTCATCTTGAATACATTTACATGTATATATTTATGTATATTGTATATAGGTCTTTACATGAGGTCATTTAGGGGGTGTATGTGTAGTGTCGAAAATAATGTTAAATTGATGGACTTATGTATATTCGTACTATCATCAGGAGTAAATGACTTGATCTGCAGATTTGGATATTTGGAATTATACAGAAACTAAGGGGTAGATCCAGAACCACAACAGCTATAAAGGGGGGGGGGGGGCGTACACATCTCTCGAGTGGGAAAGTTTGCACGGCCGAAAGGGTCGATTTGGAGAGGGGGGTGTTCAGGGGGCTTACCCGAGAAAAATTAAAATATAATGTATGTAAGCAATTTGAAAGACTCTGCAGCATTGTGTCTGACTTGGTTTTCCCGATCCAAATATATATTCCGAGGGACGGAAGTCTAACCCGATCAAGGGTTAAAGGCTATGAATGTCGGGAAATGATATACATTATTGTAAAAACAACATGCGTTTTTGTCCACTTCATTGAAACAGGGACATATATGATATATATATTATACATACAATAGACTATGTCTGAAATGTGAAATTTAAACGGACAATATCAAAGCATTATCATGTGTCAATTATGATAGAACGAAGGGTGGGCAATTGTCTGTAATTCAGAAATTAGTTCTTAAAAATTTATTACAAAACTAAATCTAATTTTAAAGGAAAAAAGTGCAAAATTTTGCATCTCTCTCTCTCTCTCTCTCTCTCTCTCTCTCTCTCTCTCTCTCTCTCTCTCTCTCTCTCTTTGTATCACTTTCATAAGAATTTGAACGCCACATGCAGATCTACAATGTTTGAATTTCCAGTCGTGTCTGATTTTATGATTATGCCAGTCGCTGTTAGAGATCCTTTGTGTGGACAAGCATGTTCATTGAAATTTAATTAAAGGGGAATAATTCAATACCCCTTGTAGATTAATACCATTTTTACAACATCTTGTGAAAAGCTATAGATCTAAATCTTAAAAATAATAAAACAAGATATCGATTTACAAACTAGTGAGATATATTAGGGATTAAAATTAGCGTCTAGAAAATAAAGAAGACATAGGAAGGATTTTCGAAGTAACAGAGGAATAGTAAAGTCTTCCGTGACATCACAAAAGATCTTAAAAATAACAAAAGAAATTAGTGCTAACTAAATGCATGTAGATGAAAGTCACATATTTTTTATGTATATAATAGCAATACAGCAATGTATAAAAGCGTGTTTAAACATCAAATCACGATATTCTGCTTGTCTTTTCGGAAACTCCGGTTTTCCCAATAGTAATGTTCAAAGCTATTTTATATATACATATACATGTACATGTACTAAGAGCTCAAACGCACCGACTTACAAACAGTAGAAATACTGTTAAATTATTCACAGTGACTAGAGATGCAAGTTCGTTATGAATATTTTGTATATGAAATGCATTTGATCTTCTCCATATGTTTAGTTTGACAGTGTCACTGTGTGAAACAATCCTTCATATTGGCATACGTCATGCACCAACAGGGTTTCAGTACGATGCTTCAGTGCATATGTGTATCAATATTTTTTGTTTGTACCATTAGTTGTTCATTTTCAAACACATTAAAAACAAAACAAAACGATCGATGTATCCTTAAGCGTAAGATAGCTATGGCTAAGGAATAAACTTGACATACTGTAGCGCAGGAATATTTTTCATATAACTTTATCTCATAAATCTATCTAGTTTACCAAATTTCAATATGTAAAGCACAAATTCTTTAACTTTAGTTGCTAAAATTGAATTTTCTGTAAGTATCACATGATTTGTTTGGGGATTATATTTTTGTTACTGTTTAGGGCGGAAAACACATAGGTAACATCGGTTTCCAAATTGGAATGGACGGCGGTTTAGGGAAGCTGAATACATCGCCTTCCCTTTACAGGCCTCTATCTCTTGAGATCAGGGGAAGGGGTGGAAGAATAAGTGGGGAGGGGTGAAATGAGGTAGACGTGAAGATTGGTACATGATATAATAAACTAAAGAGTATATGGCGTAACAAATAAGCTAACCGGCGGTTAAAGTTTGAGAGACAATTAATTTGATTTATAGGATTTCTGTACAAAAATCTAAATTACTTTACTAAGTTTATTTCAAATGCTACAAATCAGTGCACAGATTATTACTTAAAGTCTTACCGTTTCAAAGATATAGTTAGATGAAATTTAACCACTACTTAGCTTAACCGATGGTTAAAGTTTCGAAGTACTGCTTCCAGATGTTGAAATTCACTTCTAATCAGACTTTGGACCTTTATTCTGTATTGTAAAAAGATTTTTTTCAGTTTCTCAATTTTACCTGTTACCATGTATATGTATCTTCAAACTTTGCATAACATAGTTTTCTTGTAGAGAACAGGTTTTCATTTTTCTTTAAAGATTTGTTTATGCAGGTGGAAGGTGAAAAGTAATGAAAGTTCATTCAGTACTATACAAAGAGACAGAAGAACGGATGTACTTATGTCAATTTGTTGATATAAATTTTCATGAGAGGTTGTTTGAAAAGATTACACATTGGTTGATATAAAAATTAATCCTCTTAAGTTTAGTTTGATCTACATCATGTACATTATATATATGATATATTATAAAGTAAAATCTTTAGAACGCCTTGCTGCAGAATTTCGGTGATCAGAGATCGTGGCACAGCTGCATCATGGTCTGTTTTGTGTCCTGTATGTCTAATGTTTATGTGCAACAAGTATTGCTTATATATACATGTATATGTTGTCCGTTTTGCTGTAATTAACAGAAAGAAATTATTTAACTCACCTGAGCTGAAGTCTGAAGTGGGTTTCTTTCATTGTGATTTGGTCATCCAATAAAATTTACATTATGTCATGCAGAGGATACCTAACACATATCTGCATGCTGCATTGTAGTGACATTTAGACTTATATAGTGGGAACATACAAACCTGATCTTCATACAAACCACATGCCAAAACTATATTGAGAATGGTGGAATTTTCATTGTCTGGGAGCCAGTGTAGCTCAGTAAATGGGTAGCCTGGCTTGCAACCATAATGTCCTGGGTTCGACTCCCGCAACGAACGAATCGGTGTCCTCTATTTCCGATTAGACAATGAAAAATCGAGGTTCCGTGTCACGGTAAGTGTGGCATGTAAAATATCTCTCACTGCTTATAGATGTCAGTAGATAGATGCCATCACCATATA
Organism: Pteria penguin; assembly: GCA_035048485.1. Taxonomy (NCBI): domain Eukaryota; kingdom Metazoa; phylum Mollusca; class Bivalvia; order Pterioida; family Pteriidae; genus Pteria; species Pteria penguin. The sequence goes on along the minus strand of CM068591.1, from coordinate 32,665,143 downwards.
CATGAAATAATGGTGGAGTGTCGTAAAACAATTATCAATCTATATACGTCTCTTCCTGTTATTGAATATCCGTTGCATTAAACCTTATTAGATATCGTTTCCCATCAAACGTGAAACGAAAACGAAGTGCCTTGGGGTGTATCCAATATAAAAATTCTAAAATGGACTAACTTAGAATTTAAAATTAAGATGTAGACTATGTGACCTGTAGAATTGAACATCTCCCGTTTATATGCAACACCCGTCGGAGACGTAGTATAAACAACTTGACATTTCAGATATTCCACCAATTCCGTTATATTTCATAAAATGAGCATAGACGTGCCCGAGATCAGAGAATCATTCTGCCAATTAATCCCTGTTTTACTTGTACATATAGGATATTAGGATTACTTCGATTTAACCCTGACCATATAATGCATTTAATTTCAACAATTTTCTTTTTCTTAATTGCTAGACTACGTAGTAGTTCAGGTTTATATATGTTTGTCTCTCCGTCACGTTTCGAAGTTACACGTAATTTTTGATGGATCTGAAAACAGAATAACCGCATAGTTCATACTTAACATATGATATAGCCTTGATGTATATTTTTTATTTCAGTTGATGTAAGTTACTATCGCCTGCATTTCACGATAGTTTTTCACTTTATTGAAATCTGCAATCCAGCAGCACAATTTAGCGGTTGATATTAGTTAATAGTGTCTTCATAAAGATAAACAACAACAACATCGAAATATCTATATAACAGCAGTTATATTAAATCAAACAAGCTTATCTCTTTAAGTGTAAAGATGATGGATAAATCCAAAACACAAGTCCAAAAATCATAAAACCAGAGGACATACAAAATCAGTGAAAATGAAAAACAAATGGAAAATAACAAAATATGTTTACTTGAAGAGCATATGTGAACCCCTTTGATGGAGTGAGATCAGGTGCCCGGGGAGAATGAGCATCTCCTGCTTGCTAGCAACACCCATCACATATACCCAGTAGAAAGAGTCAAATCGTGTGAATTTCATATGTATTTATATATGGAGAAGTCGAAGTAGGTAACCTTCTAGTATAGAAGGTCTGAAATCTGTAAAATGATCGGAATCGGTCTCAGTCCAGAATATCATTTAAAAGTCTGGATAACGAGATATCATATGGAGTAATAAGAGTCTCGTAACGACCGTAGAACTTTTCAGATATCTTTCTATCAATTTTGAGGTGCTGTATTAAACTTGAACATTATTGAGTTTCATTGTAACCTTTGATATGGCTACCAATAAACATTTTGAGATTTTCCAACCTCCTGATTTGACAGAACATGGAATTTCTTCATTGCCTCATATAGGCAGAAATACACAATTCACAATAAAAAATTTTCTAGCGGATATTTTGTGTTCAGAATTCAAATACAAGACCTCTGAAATACATATTACTAAATAAAGACAGGATCTTGGCACCTTTCCCTTGTACCTTTTATGAAAATGGCACTGGGAAAGTGACACTTGCATTTATTCTGTAAACCATGAATAAGAGTTATCTCTCTTGATGATATACTCTTGCAAGCACAATGCTCAGTACCTGCAATATGCATTGCAGTCTTTGCAAAAACGCATAAAAGAGTATGCATGAAGAATATAAATGCCTATTAGGCAATTCCAAGAAAATGATTGGAAATATTTGCCTCACTGGGGATATATTGTCCAAAACGGTATATCATAATACATGTACATGCAGGTTTTGCACTAGAGTCTTTGACAATTTTCCTGTGACAATGACTGTATCTAATTGACATTGCTTTCATGTCATATAATGCAAATATTATAATCATTGGTAAACACCGTCATTTTTGAAAAGAGGTCCTGGACAAGGGAGGGGGTCATGCAAGTATATCCTTTCGAAAACATATATCACAAAATTACCTTTCTTCTTCAGATTTCCTTTGAACAGGGATTTCAGCTGATTCATTTCCTTTCCTTGGAGAATTATAATGACTACTCAGGTTATGAATCTTGATTTATATGAGCACTGAAGTGTGACTAACAACTGAATTGAATTGAAGCTATTGTACACGGACGGGGTGGAACTCTTCAACGCGGAAATATAAAAAAATTGACTCCCGCCTCTGTCCTTAAGCGTAAGTTCAGTGAAATACTTATCAATTGAGTCTTTTCGTTACACAGAGTTATTTCCCATACGAGCAGGTTCCTGACGTCAAAGCATTGCGTCAACCAAATCTATGGTAACTGGTGTAAAATTACGGGAAATGGTATAGAAACTGCATGCCGTCACAATGATGTGACCTCAGATACCTGCACATATGGGAAATAACTCTGCATGACGAAAAGACCCAATTGTCTTCGATTCCCGGATTGTGCAAGTAAAACGCCAAGAGATACCGATCAGCAATCAATAAGGAACAACTTATGCATTATAATAAAATCGTTAAAATCCTAAATCGTAATGTGAATTTCAGAACACTGATGATAGGTAATTTTACAGCTATTTCTTTATTTTTATGTCATATGTATGCATTATTGTATACAATACGTTATATTCAGATAGAGAAACTTATGTATGTGTGACATTTTGCCACATAATGTGATTTTGGTATTCCAATATGAAGTTTAACTGCAAGCAAAGCATTTTGCACTAATCACATATCCTTTTCGGCTTGAACATAACTATTTCAATCGTTGACATGAAGTAGAGTGTATGAGACTAAACTGATCATTAAACGCGTTGTATATGATTGGTAATCTCCTTGGTAATCATGCATCGTTTCCTGATAAATACACAGGATTTACCACGCTATAGCTCTCTCGTAGAAAAGGTATACGCCTCGTCGTAATTCACTAGTGCGTATAGGTCCCCTGCAGTTTCTCGTATTTACTAACGACATTTTAATGATAGCAAGAAAGACCATGACGTCTTCTGTGACTTGCAGAGAACGCCATGTCGGCTATATTTACTCGCTACTGGATACTCATTTCTATGTGCAGGAATAAAGTAGTAATACCCAGTTGAAAAGTTCGTGACCACTGCATTGTATATATCGATGTTTTCGGAGTACTTATACATTAGACGCTGATTCTGAAGTAATTTCTGTCCTTAGATGCATTTTCTGGCTCTTACTTTCAGGACATTTCGGTAATGAGTTTCACTTCAAATATATTTTCGAATTCCACAGTTCAGGCCTTGAGCACCACTGAAGAAACACAAGCTATCGAAATGCGCATATTGTGCATCAGAATTTATACACGTACATATATTCTGATATTAATTTTTTTTAATGTAAGCGTTGACATATTTATGTCTTGTGAATGGTAAAAAACGAAGAAGAACCGAAGGGTAAACCATATCTTATAGTCCATGGAATAAAGGGGACTATATTGTGTTTAGTGTCATATTCAGACAAATGCGAACCCAATAAAATCGAGGTGAGACCAGGTGCTCGGGAGGACTGAGCGTCCCCTGTTGCATACAACACCCGTCGCAAAAGTCCTGCAATAACCTTTCAAATTAAGAAGGTAAATACATAAATATACACGCATCTGAATTAACATATGGCAAGGTATATAGATAATGACGCAACATAATAATAAGATGTATTAAAAACGCAATCTGTTTGTCATCGATTGATTACCTTCAGAAGTGCTTTTGTCTTTATTGCTTATTTCCAAATTATTTGAAATGGTGCAATAAGACATGTTTGCTAAATATCCGATGTGACCAATCCACCATACAGACAAAGCATGTTGAACTAATTGATCTTCGATAACGATAGGTATGTCAGTATTTGTAATAGAATTGGTTGATAAGGTTAAGATCTAGAAGATTGACGACATATAATTTGATATCGTATAGACATTTTACTTTTTGGGGGTTTTTTTTTTTTTTTTTTTTGGTTTTTTAGTTTCTTTTGTTTTTGTTTTGTTTTTCTTTGTTTTGTTTGGAGTTTTTGCTTTCGTTTTTACCTATTTTGTTTTAATTTCCACTTGAAAAGTAAAAACCACAGTCAAATGACAGAATTATTGCATATTGTGTATATTAGTATATACAATGCCTGGTAGTTTTTATCACTTAATTACATGTAGCAAGGTATAGATGTACAAATCATAATATGACGAGAAAGAGATACTAAATGTGTGTTTTTTTTATTGAATTGAAAAAAAAATTGTCACTCACTTTTGTATCAAAGATACATAATGGTTAATAATGTCTTTGTCTTCATGAGAAACTTTCATCGAGAATGCTTTTCAGTCAGCCTTGATTGAGGTGTTACTTACTGTGCTACTAAGCAAAATATCAATAATCTTTTTTAAAGGTAAACAAACTTTTTGTAAAATTCCACATAACAAACCTTTTGTAAAATTCCACATATCAGTCAATTGACCTATCATGCACATTTAGATGAATTGTATACGGCCAATTTAGCTGGGGGTAGATTCCTGCGCTTTTTGTTTCAGTGTGCTTTAAAATATTTTGGATTAGCAATTTTTCGAAAACGCGTGTAAATATTTGTATTCGAGATTAGCACTTTTCGTTTTTTCATATAAATACTATTTCATGCACTGTAAATGTATCCTGACTTAAAAAATACAATTATGTCTTTTATCAGAAATTAATTTGCAAAATACTTTTTCGTTAGACCACTGTAATCTAAGTTTTGCAATTTCCCCTCTTTCATTGTTTCATTTTGTTATGTTTTATTTACTTATTCACTCATTATTATTATTATTTTCATTCAAATTATTACTTTTTATTTTTATTTATAACCCTATGGAGAAAGGTATTTTAATATCCACTTTGAACAATTTTGCCTGAACAATTATAACTTTGTTTAAAAAGCAAATTTTATTTGTATTCACTGTGCGATGGAATTAATGTGATTCAGTGCATTCCCTCAATGATGACTTTTCGTATTAGATTCCAAACGCAATGTTACAAGCAGGAAACGACTTATACTAGGAAGAAATATCACGGGATCAGATTAGTTTCCTGCAACTGGATGGATAATATCGGTAAGATCTATAGGAAAGCCATGTTGTCTAATAAGTAACACTACAATACGTTAATGAAATTGAAAGCATAGAAATGTTAATTTGATTGATGGAAAATTCAAATTAATACCTCTCCCAATACTTCATATGCGAGTTTTATAATACTTCAAAGTATTCATACAAACGATAGGAAAGGATTGTCGAGTGCGAGCTATTAAACCATTTTTTGTCGTATGTTTTAGTGGAAGATGTTTCATCTGCTATCTTCTGTGAATAATAATGCATTTCTAAGAAGAAAATTTGATTTAGAAATAGTTCAGTACGTGATGGACTTAGAGAAAGTTAATTCTATAAATACTGATGTTTGAGGATCATCTCCTAACCATGAATCAGATTATTGGATCAGATACAAGAATGTGTTATATAAAATATCAAGCTAACTCTTGAAATATTTATTTACCAAATGTATCGCCTTTAATAAACATTAGCCTCATAATATCAATGAGGGCAATGTTTGTTTGTTTATTTCCTGACATGACTAAGCTATATATTTGATATATATTATTGTATTATGAATCCATGATACTTCAGAAAGCCTTTCCTTCATATAAGGACTTTTTTCTACGAGAGAAAATATTATAACTATATATAACAACAGCTGATTTTAAGGAGGAATTCGAAGAATTGTAGGAAAAATAATGTTTTATCAATCAGACAGAAACAACAATGGTATATACATTTCATTGTAAAATATGCGTAAATAGCAATCGCTATAAACATGCTGATCACTATTATATGACTTAACAAGCACGAATCACATGAAAGAGAAAGGAAAAGTCTGAAGGAAAGGAGTCAAGTCTGAAGAATCTGTATGACTAGATCCCGTTTGGAAATGCATGACAAAATTTTAAATATAACACAGAAGACATACAAGTAAAGAGCTAAGATACCGAGCTTAATTCGAAAAGGCACATCCAGTATGCTAGACAAAATACAGATATAGGCTATCCCTGACACCTGGACAAACCAGAGGTGGGATCAGATGCCATTGAGAAGTAAGCATCCCCTTCTGACAGATCACACACGCCGTGATAACATAAGATTATTTGAGCATAGTATAGCTTGTAATCATTTGTGGTGGTACCGGTATCACCATACTCACAATCGGTAAAAAGTAATACGTAAAAAAGTATCATCAATAAAGATTTGATTGAGATTAAATTACTTAAAATGATGTTTGCGTGATTATTTAATTCTGGGACCAACCTTCCCACTCATAGCGAAATTAAGATAATTAAAGAGAAAACACTTGAAAATCTTTAAACGATCTTGTATACAGAGAACAAGAACATATATGGTACTTAAATTTGGAGGTAAAACATAAATATGGAAAGCATCATTGAATAAAATCGACATATCAAAAGTATGGAGAGACATCAAGAGTGCCAGCTGTACTAAACAAAACTGAAAGTAAGATAATCGTCCTGATTTGTAAGGCTCTCGAATTATAATCACAGATCATGTCTTCTCTGAGTAGGTTAAGGTGAGTTTGCAATGGAATCATTACCGCCCGAATCAAAATGCAATACCCACTGAAAAGTAGATTGTAGAGTAAGGTGTATTATTATGTCATGTATCTTCCAAAGTCAGGGTTATCAAATACTTATATGCTATCTTAAGCAGAGTCAAGGGCTACGTCAACTAGGTTGAAACGTTTGGACGTCGAAACTGATACATAGTATATTCTTATAACATATTATAACGGGTGTTGCTAGCAAGCGGGAGATGCTCACTCTCCCCGGGCACCTGATCTCACTTCATCACAGGGGTTCACATATGCTCTTCTAGTAGACATATTTTGTGATTTTCCACTTGTTTTTCATTTTCACTGATTTTGTATGTCCTCTGGTTTCATGATTTTTAGACTTATGGTTTCGATTTATCCATCATCTTTACATATAAAGTTTTGCAATAAGGGGTGAACAGTTTGTGCTCATTGCAATTCCGATTCTGTTGAAATGCTGAAATTAAAACGGATAATCAGAAATATTTGAAAAGCAAACAAATTAATTAATGCACACAAAAAGAGCCAAAATCGACAAGAGAACATAGCTATGCATAAGGAAGATATGCCTGAGCTGACCTGACATAAAGATAATATCACTTATATAATACTGGTGTAAGAATTTCGAATTATCCAGCATGAGTTTTACATGACGATATATATTGTGACAAAGGAAGGCACTTTTCGTTCTTGATCCTTGTTCTCTATATGGAGGATTATTTATAAATTATTAAATGTGTGTCCTTTGATTGTGCTGCTTTTGCGGTAAGTGGGAAGGTGGGCGCCCGTACACCGGTTAACCACACCAACTGAGTGACATTTGTTACTTCAGTTGACCGTCCTAAGTCGGTATCGTAACCGCAGCACAATGGAATATTTTTGTAATGTCGTTCCGTGTATATTATGCTATTGTCATTTTTTGTGTGTAGGTCCTTGGTGATTTGTGCCATACAGCTTTGTCAGATGTCTTCTTTTTTCTCTTTTGTCTTATTCAAAAGCAATATACACGTGTGCAATACTCATTGTGATTGCTTATTTAGACAGTGACGCTTAACGATACATGTGCAGAGAGATCGGACATTCCGACTGCAATACCATTCCATACAAAACAGAATTGCTAGAATTGCATTTGCTTATAATGTCAAATTGACAAGTAATAAAGTAGAAGAATTTATGGATAATCAAGAATTGTACTATCAAATACTTTTTACAGTTTTATCAGATTGTACATGTATTTCAGATTTCGATGCTGAATGAGAGGTTCAGTTTGATAGTAGTACTTTTTCCCCTCATTTTAAGCCTCATGAAATATATTTTGATGATGTAATGTAAATATCACCACCACTAAATATGGACACAAATGTTTCTCAGCAATTAATGTCAATAATGTTGTATACGGTAGGTATCCCACTTCCAATAATGACTGACATTCTTTTCGTATACTACTTCATAACTATCTATTCATTGTCAAACTTTGCGAGTTCATAAGTATAATGAATGTTGATCAATAATGACAGTGTCTTTCCCGAATGAATTCATTTATAAGAATTACTCTTCAACTATATTCAAATAATTATATTCATCTATGAATTAGTGGTTTCCATGCCAGAGTTTTACAAAAAGTGACAGGGCATCGGCGCTGACGTTTAGTAGAAGTCAGATTAATTCCAAGTGTGAGATGCTAAACTTATTGTTCAAAATTATTAGAAAAGGTCTCATTCAATTTTGTTTCATTTAACATGCTGGAAAATGAGGTGTTATTGAATAAAAACTCGTAGCGAACACAGCACTTCTTGGGTGATGTTGTTTGTCTTCCACTTATATAGTTCTCGCTTTGCAGCTTATCTGAAGTGTGTTTTGCCTTCAGAACAAATACATTGTAATTCGATCTCGCTATGGCATATCACATAAAACGTTTTGAAGTTCAGATTTCCAATAATTAAGTCTTGATTTTAATAAAACGCCATTTGAATTTAATTTTACCCAGCGAATAACATACCGCTTATAAAGGAATAATTTTGGATTTGGATCGATGCATCTGTTTCACAGAATTTAAGGTTTAAAATTTAAACTAAATTTAAACTTTATTTATTTTACAACGATTAAGAACAAGTTAACAACTTCTGCTCTTCTTGCTCTCTGGCACGGATCTTGGGGTAAGGGTGTCATTTGTGTGGGAGGAAACAGGAGTACCCGAAGGAAACCCACGAAGCCAGGTTGGTGACAGCTTCACCATCTCACGCACCACACCGGGAATCCAACCCGTTGAGTCAAAAGTAAACCATGAAGAAGTACCGAGGGGTCACTACATCTCTAAGTCCATTGAATAAAAGGACAATATCCGGGACAATGTCATATTCAGACAAATGCGAACTACAATTAAATTGAGGTGAGACCAGGCGTATTATTCACAAAGAAATTTAAGTCTACGTGTAAGATTCGAGACCTTTAATAGCGTGTGTATTCATTCTAAGAATAAGTCAACAGTTTCTCTGTAAATAGCATATTCACAGAGAATCTTTCAACTCATTCTTAGAATTACGACAAATCTTAGACTTAAGTGTCTTTGTGAATACATGAACAGGTGCCCGGAAGGATAAGCACCCGATGCTTACAGGCAACACTCGTCGAAAAAGTCGTGTTACAACTTATCAATATATATTACTTATCAATATGTATTGAGCACATGCACAGAAAACTTATTTCTAAACATGTGTCCCGAAAGCTTGAGTAAAGTTACAATTGATAAACAAATGACATGAATAACATACATACAGAAATATACAACATATCTATAAGTGTGCAAAGTCAATTTTCGTAAAATACCGAGATATTTTATAAGTATTTTAGAATGTATTTCTCTCGTATTGAACCCTCATTCAGCGTTTCACTTAATGATAAAACTTGTCAAAAGAAGTAGAAAAAACCACCTCACTTAACTGTTTGACAAAAGTCGCTACGGACATTCAAAACCAAAAGTAAGCACACGAAAAGGCATAAAACATTCGATAGTTATGCAGAATCTGTACAGATTAATGATAGAAATATTTGTGACATTGGTCAATCAATTGATGTGGTAAAAACTTAACGGGCTCATCGTCTTTGTTACTACAAAAGAGGAATAATTGATAATTCTCTTCATTTTTCAGTCATTTAGAAAAATAGAAACTGGTTCTTTCTTCGGTGCAATGGAACTGTTGGCTATATATGTTGATTTTGTTGTAAAATTGATAAAACTTATTTTTAAGGAAACATTTAAAACAGTTTAATGAAACAATTGTAATTAAGGTGATTAAGTTCTTGCTCCATAGCATTTTCATAGTTTTGTCAACATTCAAATTGGCAACGACTATGTTTCACTACTCACTGAGATATTACCTCACTCAGAAAAAGCTGAATTCTTTCTTCCATTCTTCCATTTTTGTGCTCTTGGAAGGACAAAGCATTTTACGCTTCGGTTTATTTTCACATAAATTGATGGTTATCTTAATATCTTACTTTTTGTCGAACGTAACGATTTTTTATTTAAGTATTACAAACTTTCCCCAATAATTCATCATATACAATATATATGTTCTTACTTCATTATATACTATTTACCAGAGTGAAGAATTTCAGTTGAACGTCTCGGCCAGGAATATGTGGGAAGTAGGCTAACAACGTCACCGTCACCGATAAGAGGTTATAATTATACAATGTGATATCTTGTGATGCAAATATTGAATGATATTGTGCATTGAGAAATATTCCAATTATTTTGAACGCCGAATAGCATACCTTCAATATGTAGAATTAATGACGCACGTTTCTAACAAGTAGGAGATGCTAACAATCTCGAATACTTGATCATACTGGGGATTCTGATATGTAACTTTAATAGGTACTCTTTATCTTATTTACTGTTTGTTTGTTTGTTTTTGTTTTGCTGATTACATATGCACTTTCATGAATTTACTACTAAATTCATCTAAAATTTGTGCAGTTTGAAGTTTTCCTTTAAGAATTTCAGAGTAGATTTCACTCAACGCTGATACTGTCTTTGTAAACCAGTGCAAAAAATATAAGCGTTTTGGATCTAATTTCTGGTAGAGATATACCTAATATCTATGCTTGATTAAGTTTCTCGATAGCTGTTTAGCATATGTTCAACATTTCAATCTGAGGAATATCAAGCTTTGCTGACCTAAAAATATTTCCCAAAAACATGTTTCTGCCTTCGCACATATTTCAATTAGTCGTATAATGATATTTCAATAAATTTTCAATTCTTAGCAAAATGTAATTTCCTTGTGCTTTGTATACAAAAATTATTCTAACATTTTATTCATGTCCTTTTTCTTTCATTTCTCCGAGGGTTTTATTTGTTTATTTGATATACATGTACATACCTTCACTTGCTCTGCTGTGCAATGAGTGAGATTCTCGGGTAAAAAAACCCTGTCAAATCACACCAATTCATTATAATATTGTCCATCCAAAATCGACACGATAATTTAAAAGACCTAATTCATATTGATTTCATATTTCATTGCATCCCGACATATAATGTTTTGAAGCTCAAATTTACATCATTCTATTATAACGTAACAATCCAAGCATTGACGCCATAATGAAAATTCCAGCAAAAATAGTTTGCCAGGCATAGGCCATTATATCATGTAATATATGAAATTGCTGTGTATTAAATAAAACAAATTCAGCTGACCTGAAAAGAAAATAAATAAAAACAAAAGTGAGTAAGCCCAATAGAACAATGAGATAAAGCATCTCAGTGCTAGTAAAACAAATTCAGCTGACCTGAAAAGAAAATAGATAAAACCAAAAGTGAGTAGGCCAATAGAACAATGAGATAAAGCATCTCAGTGCTAGTAACAACCCTCCCTTACATTTTGTAAAATGTCGAGTCAAGTATATATCAAAATATAGAAGACTCGGTGTTCAAAATTGTCACTGCTTATATTTCTTATAAACACTTGACCAGTTTCACTGATGGTGGACTGATTGTTCCAAACGGCATCATAAGCCCACTTTTCAGTGTTTTACTGAGGTGGAACATATACTTAAAATTTTCAGCTATAAAATTTGTAAATCACTTTAAATCTAAAAAATATTTGCCTTTAGATGGATTCTTTGGCTCTCGTTTCGGTAATAACTCTGCTCTTCGTATATTTATATATCATTTCCAATCATTCAGCCTCGAGCATCACCGAAGAGAAATAAGTTGTCGAAATGCGCACCTGGTGCAAAAATTATGTTAAAATATTTAGTTTACACGTCTGACGCGAATTCATAGGAGATTGTTTACGACATTCGAATTTGTTCTTAAGTTATGTGTCGATGGCGGGATCCTCTTATTTGTATATGTAAGCTTGCCTTACACGTGGCCGGCAGTTTATCGCAATCGGGATTTTAAAAGGCATACGGAGAAGATGACACAATACTAATGTCTCCCCTTAACCGAAACATACATCTCTTCTGAATAGACATAGTTTTTATTTTATGTACTAAACATACTTTTTCTATACTTTATGATTATATTTCAATATAAATGTAAATCATGTACGTATATGTGTTTCTCCATCGTCAGCAGTGTTGGATCTGATTTTTAAAAACTTTGAGTTAATATCCTTTCGTATTGTGTGTGATTTCCGCAGTCATGAAGCTTCAATCCGATTAAATGCGTAGTTCAACTATTTCAAAAGGCCTCAAATTCTCATTGCTGATCATATGAATAATAATATTATGCAATATTTGTATGGTGTGCAATAAATGTAAGCAAGGTAATGCAGTATTACGCTGAACATTGACCCAATACCATTTTAATGTACTTTACATTGTCTTTGTACTTTTAATCCTTCGATATTTTGAGTAGAATTTTATGATATCCGATTAAGAATATATATTGTAATGCAAATACCTTTTTAAACTGCTGACAAAGAGGAATACATGAAACAACGTTTCCTAGATAAAAGTTGGAAGCAAAATAAGTCTAGCTAATACAAAGAACGTATTGTATTGATAAGTATTTAACATACCAGTTTTAAAATTCGCATAATTTTCTTAAAATTATTGTTTCGAAGTATTGTATAGCTGCATAACTATTTAATATAAAGATATATGAAAAGAAATTATGTTAGTGAGGCCCATCGCAAATGACTAAGTTCAAATTAATCAAAATACGTTGTTTGCAATTTTCGCATCAATAATTTATCGGGAAATATTTTTTACATGTAAATCAAAATCATATCATTAGAATATTCATTTTGTTTTCTTTTCATTTCTTAAATTTCATCTCATTTGGAGTAGAAATAAAGAAATTAGGGCAATTTGAAAATAGCTAAAATCATTAAAATATCTAACGATACCGCGGCGGTACAGCGAGATGTTTATTTCGCCTTATAATTGACGGTGCGCTTAGAATCAATGAGCATAAAAGCGATATGTTCACTGGCGTTGTTCGGGGTCACGAATGTATCAAATCCAGTGAAGTGACGTTTGTCAGGTAGATACGTCCATTACCTGTAAACAGCTGATCGCCGAAGCGAAAACGATGTACGATGCGGGCACACATAAGTTTTTTAAATATATAATTTTCAGTCTTTAATTTATTTCTACCGTCCCATAATATGCGATAAGTATGTTTCCCCCGATTCATTTGATACCATATTTATGAAAATATACCTAGAAATGACTACAAACATTTAAAAATAAAAAGATAGCGTCTTCCTCTTTGCCAAAACAACGGTCCGCCATATTGTTTCACGAGTCATTTGATTACATCCATATACATATTAAACAATCGTACATTATGAAGTTTTCAGATAAGAGAACACATAACGAAAGCAATGTCTATAGAAGTAATTATGATTATCCTGTTTGTGAAAAAATTACCCCGTAGCTATTATTTACAAAGTTTTATTTCTCAAAAGTTTCATTTCATCATTCATGATGTAATTTGAAGAACGGCCTAGGCGCGTGGGTTAATACTTACCGTGAACGATTTTTACATTCGAATTGATAATTATTGGTATTTACATTAATTAAATATTTGACGATTTCATATAGTTTATTGAAATTTTGTAGCTCTATTAATACGATTTTACACGAGTTTCCTCTGACTCGGGGCGACCTCCACGTATTGTCGTATAGAATTATGTACAGAAATACACATTTCAATGTAACAAATACCAAGACATATATTGTGCAATAAAATAAGACATCATTTCCTCGTTTAGTTTACATTGACCCCACTGTTTACAACTCAGACTTACATTTTAATTGCAGATAAGTCTAGACCTCTGCGAAAGGAATGTGGGGGGGGGGGGAATAATTTTTTTCATATTTAAGGAAAACATTTTTTGTTAAAGGAAAAATGACGAGACTAAAAGCCTATTTTGATTCAAATGATTTGGTTTAAATCCTCTTTAATTAATTTTGGTATTTATATCAGTGGCTAATCCAGAATTTCCGAAATGGGAGGGGGGGGGGCGCATAAGTGAAAGTCCAATATAAACCAAAATACTCTGCCAATTTAGGGGCGAAATCTGAAGATTTGCTCATAATTGTGGCAAAAAGGGGGAGCGATCCCTATAAATCCGCCACTGTAGATATTAAAATGAGAGAACAAGTATATAACAATGAGAGAACAAGTTATGTTAAGGTACTACGAAACGCCAATCGTCGCGTGACCTAAGATTCACGAAAAAAAAAAAAAGAAATAAAGGTTTAAAATTTGTAATTTTTTATTTAGATTACTGTGTATTGAGAACTTCATAGAAAATAATTCTAATTTTAATATTCCCGATATACCTGTAATTGGCACTCGAAAAAGTGTGTTTTTCAGTACAGCTCGCACGAAAACACCAGCGACAGCGTTGACTCTTTGTCATGTGCAATCAGATGGCCAGTCCCAAGACGGATTCTATAATATCTTTAATAGTTGACTTCCTAATCAAGTTGCAATATTTTCAATATATCGAGGTAACTCCGTCTAGGGCGATCACCTGTCACCTGTGCGGCTAAATTATTACGTAATATCACCTCAACCGGCTGTTTGACCCAGCAAATATCAACCTTCATTTCGTACATTTCAACAGCTTTCAAGATATTAATTAGCGATCTTAATAAACTGGGTATTCATATTAATGAAAGACAAGGACCAATTATCAGGTTTCCTGTTAATTGTGAAGGATTATCATGAAGGAGACATAAAGAACAGGAATTGAAATCAACCAAACTTTACGACAATTTGTATTCATGAAGAGTTTATATTTGAGATTTTAACACTTTTAATAAAAGTTTTTATGTTTTTAAAATAATGAATATAATACATATAGTAGATTAATATAAAACATTAAGTTATACTATGATAAATTAAAAGATATGTGATATTTTTCACATTTTTAAAGAGTTATCCGCCCCTGATTTAGGTAAAAATGTTTTCGCTTATACAGAGCTATTTTTTTTGTCATACAATCTAAATTCCTTCAAATATCCTCATAAGTAACCATTTTAAATAAATTTTTACATTATTATGAATCCTTGTATAAGTTTTTAGAAAAATGACCTTGGACATTTGGACTTCGTCATTTTCATCAAAGTAAAAAAACCATTCTTCGTCAAGTTTAACAGATTATATTTGAGATAATAAGACTTACAACCAATGTTTTTATCTTTTTCCGTAATACCTGTAGTACATAGAGTAGATTAATATAAATAAATCACAAATTTTATGCATAGCTGATTAAGTTATACGCTCATAAAATTGCGAGGTTGTGCATTTTCATTTGCTTGAAAAAGGTGTAAAAATGCAATATTGTCCATTTTCAAATCCTCATATCTTGTAAAGTACTCGGGATAAACCGGTAAAATTTTCAGAGTTTGTTGACTATAAAACATGCTTTGTAACTTACTTATTCTTTGGTATATTGTGATACAAATAAATTATTTAAAGGTATCTAAAAAGTGTATCGCATGTGTTTTAAGGAAAGAGTTTGGGCCTCCATAATTATGTATTGTAAATGTAATGTCCACCTTATGCATATATCGAGGATTGTATGTCCGACTTTTGGATTCGTCGGGTGCATTTCTGTACATGCTTTCAGTTATCACAAAATTAAACAACGAAGTACTCAAGAGTTAATCACATTTCGAAGTTCATGGAATAAAAGGACAATATCGTTGTCATCGTATTCCGACAAATCCAAACACCAATTAAACTGAGAAGAAACCAGGTGTCTGGTAGGAGTAAGCGTCCCCTGCTTGCAAGCAACTCCATATTAAAAAGTCCTGCAACAGGTCATCAAGTAATGAACTATATCACAAACTACTCAGGTAAACTTTCATTACACAGTTTCAGTTTTATGACGTACATTTTTAAACCTCCATCCCATACATGTTAAACCCGGCGATGTGCATTTTTACAGTTTTTAGGCATTGTCATGAAACACCAATGCTTATACTTAATAATGTAGAGATCATGAGGTCGTGCAAATGTCACCTTCCAACCAATCCTTTCCACTTTGAACGTATAAATACATGTAAATGTGCTATGAGGCGCCATTTAGAAAGGAGTTATCTGCATCTTTTTTTTTTCTATTGAACAAAATAAATAAATAATAAAGATAAAGGTGGAAGAGTGAATCCTAATAAAAGGTGTTTTATATAGAACAGATTTTTTTCTGCATAGGATTTAGTTACCCCATTCCTGATATTATAAGGAAACCTTACATCGTTAAAATACTTAACATTATTGTCTTTATTATTCCATCCAAATTTTAAAGAAATGATTTGGAAAATTCAAGATTTTCAGTACAATAACTATTTTGAAATGAAAGATACGCAATTTCAATACATGTAGCACAAATGACAGTGCCTCTTTTCTAGAACAGTTTTAAGATCAAGAGCTGAACACGAATATCGTGTATACAATTCATTTCAAATTTATAATAAAACCATATTTATATAACAAAGAACTCAGCATTATATAGTTGCATAACTATTTAATACAAACGTATATGAAAAGAGATTATGTATTGTAAATGTAATGTCTACCTTATGCGTATATCGGGGACTGTATGTCCGAGTTTTGAAACTAAATGCAAACCAAGGACCTTTGTTTTATGTCACTTCCCTTTTAAGATGTTTGACATATCTATATATGCAATGAGGTTATAATAAATTTACTTATATGCTTTGCACTGGTATGCTAAAATGACCTTGACTTGTAATCTGTTTTTCATATGTACATGTAGATCATTATTATGAAATTCAAATGAGGGTTAATGTTTCTGAAGAAAATCTAGATATATCAACATTACCGATATTTTGATGTTTAAGCCCAACTCACAAATGTGGTTCAGCATCGATACGCGTCCGCTTCGAGTTTTACATAATTCCCGATTCTTGAATGAGAACGGGTCTGAAACAAAACTCATTAAACGATAATCGGTATTCACTTATTGCAGAAGGTTTGTAAGGTTATGAGAATATTTCATGCAACAGTGTCGAAATCCAAACGTTTCAATTTTTTTGACATTGCCAATATCTCATGGGATATGACTATGATTTTATCATAAGTGATAATGCAAATTTTCAGTCATATATTGTAAATACTATATTTCCAATTTTAAGGAAAATTCATATGATGGTAGATCCATAGTGAATTCCATTATGGCCTTCGTCTTAAATGAACAGTTGTACATGTCTACATTCTTTTGTGAAATATTTGCATACTAAAAGACAGCCAATAAGATCGCAGGAAACAAAATACTACAAATCTGATTGGTTGTCTTACTGAAAGGTATTACTTTCGATTTGGACAGTGACTTGATATTTGTAGCAGGGAAAAGGTTGATAATAACATTTATGGTGTTAACATGACTTGAAGTAGGTAGCTATGTATGAAATACAGTTATGTAAGTTGAAATGTTGAACCGTAAATTTACTAGATTCACATTGACTGCAATCGACACGGAATAAACCTAAACGGATTCCGTCTCTGTTTCAGCGACAGACCACAAACAGGAGCAAACAGAGACGGAATAATTAAGTCTAGCTCAATAGCACTGAATTCAAATGTATGTGAGAAACAACGAATTCTATTTCCTGTTTAAATTTTGTGATAGAATAAGTTATACATCACCATGCTGGGAGATACGATTCATTCATTCTGTTCTGTCATCAATTATCTGCACGTTAGTGACCGTTGTTGCTATAGCAAGCAATAGGTGCTTACTCTCCTCTCCGCGCCTTCATTATGATTTTTGGGTTACTTTCTTAGTATACACCCTTTACTTTGCGCTTCAGATGGTTGTTCTTTTTGCTGATATTGTGTGTCATTCGGACTCATGACTTCTAAAGTGAAATTTATCCATCTCCTTTTTTAAGTTATATAATTTGGGCCAACATATGTAAACATTCATGATTTAAATTTTAAAGGATTACCACAGTCATATTAGTACAATTCGATTAGCATGTATCTTTGTCGTGTTTCTCAAAATCGAACCCTCATTACAGATTATATAATCAATTCAATTACTTTTTGCCATCGTGATGCATATAACAAAGTTAAAAAAGGATTGCGTGAGGTCGTTGAAACATCGACCTTATACTTCTGGGGGAATATGTACTATTACGACTTTATAGCATGTCTACAGCCAATAAAATTTCCCTTCTTAAGATCTGCTATCGAACAACCTGGCATCTAATGAAAGTAATGTATGTTAATCCTTTTAACATTATTTCAGAAGCATCTAGTCTATACCGCACATAACCTTTTTCGCTTTTTCAATTACTGAAGGGATTTTGATGAAACATAGTATGGATGAAGGACTGAAGTTTTCTTCAGGTATGTTGATCTAGGGCAGACATAAGCCTCAGTGGATACCTTCTGATAACATATGTCTTCAAACAGAATACATAAATTGATGAAACAAAGACATATGAGTAATATTGAAGGGCAGTTTTACATATAAGCAATCTTATCCTATCTTAATATATATGCACAGCCACTGTAATTGCCTGAGATAAAGCTTTCAAGACCTATGTATTTTATTTCTGTATACATTACATTGATCGGTGACGTCATAACGCCCCATATTTGACCCACTTGTCAGCACAGAAAGCGATGTTTTGCAGACTTTTGATTGTTAAGTTTAGGACGTCATAATGAAATGTTTGACACTTCCAATCTTGTGTGACGTCATCAAAGTGGTGTTTAATCGCGAAAGTGTTTGCCATTCGACGCAGTATGTCATTCTGGATAGACGTTACGCTGTCATGGGACACCGGCTGTTTCTTTCAATTTATAACTTCCCTCCGAAATGATTTAATGATGAAGTTTATAAATGGGAAATAGAAGTTCCCAGTATGATATTTTGGCATTAAAAGCGCATATATATATGCAGGAATAAATGACACTGTTTGATGCATTATATCTAATAAATGCATCAGCCATTGTAATTTATTCCTGAATGAAAACACAAAATAAGACACTTATTCTATATTTTTTAAAAACCTGACTTTTCAGCAATGTGTGTCCTAATCCTATTTCTACAGTCATCTAACATATGATTCAAGAGGTAGAAATGTCATTAACGTCATATCATCAAGTTAAGAAATAGTTAAAAGCTTTTGACATTTTGACACCGGTGTTCTTTTGGATGAGATAGTAAAAACCGAGGTTCCGTGTCACCGTAGACGTGCCATGTTAAAGATCCGTAGTTGCTTCGGGAAGGTCTGCTGCAAAGGTAAAAATGTAATTGCGATGCATCAGTCAGATACCGTCACCAGATACGTGAAATAATCGTGAATTAATGTAAAAACAATAATCAATCAGTCAAGGTATGGAGAATGGACTCGTAATCACCCCGTTTTTAGAACATTTATACTTTGAATTGGATAAAGCATAACTGGAAAAACTCGATAAGTTGTCGAAATATCCATATGGTTCTCGAAAATAATAAATGTATAGATGTTCCGATATTTGATTACAAAATCTACTAAATTCATGATAATTATACCTATCTCTCCAAACCTTGGAACATTCATTTGTTCAGAACAGATATATTTCCATGAATGGATACATCCCTCTATAATATTTCTCTTTAAAGTACGAAAGAAAATTATAACAGAATTGCAATATTCTGGACAGAATAAAGAACATATGAAAACCATTCAATAGAAGACTGCAAAGTTTTTAACAGTCATCGTTTGATTGTCAGTATTAAAGTAGAAAATAAGAAATCTGTAGAATTGTCCTTAGTGCAATGCAAGAAGTAGAGTGAATAAATGCGTTATTTTTATATATATGTATATATACATATTTATTTTATATATATGTATATATACATACATATATATATATATATATATATAAATATATATATATATATATATATATATATATATATATATATATATATATATATATATATATATATATATATATATATATATATATAATGGAAGTCGAACTTCTCACAAAGATACTTTAAACATAATTTGTATTTTGTACATAAATATAAAATTATTAAATCGTGTGGCGAGGGAATCGGGATGCAGGAATAATCTTTTGATAGTATATTATCAATATAGACTGTGTGCCAACTGGATTTTTCTACCATTTCAAGATGGCGGCCAAAATTCAAGATGGCGGCTGAATAGGATTTATGTTCAAAATTGTATGCTGGATGCATGGTTAACTAAGGGTTATTTTGCAATTTTAGTTTGAATCATTTATGAAATTTCTTCCTTGAGGCTGCTTAACATTTAAACTTTTAAATAACAATTGTTTCTGGCCTGTTACTCATGTCCATTGGTCTAAATACGAAAAATTAATTCATAATTCATGAGTTAGTTGTTAACAATACTTGGACAATCTCATGCAACATTCTTGCCTCAAAACATGGCATGGTGTCAGCTTTGTGGGAATTGGGGTGACACAAAGGGCACCTTTCTTCCTCTTTCTGTTTGTCAAATACATAGTAATTGCAAAATTATCATCAGAAAACGAAAGTGGCGCCCTCTGTCAGAGATTTCTGTGTTTAAGCGTAACACGTGCATGGACTATAATTACAAGTGGATAACCCACCAGTCTGTCTGCTTTGCAGTTCCGATTAATAGCCGTACGTGCAAAAATATTGGTTGAATAATAAAATAATTGATTGTTTTCAATTCTAAATTGAAATGTCAAAAAGAATTCGTTTGTCAACATCTCCCGACGACGAAAGGGAAACTGATTGGTCTAAATGCTTTTTATATCAGATAGACAAAGATGAAGCATTGATGTCACCCTCCGATCCTTTGGACCAAAGCAAATCGGGTTATACCCTGCTTGCAAAGAATATACCCAAGTTCAAATGCTTGAATGAAATGCCAATCCATGTAGACATTGCACTGATGATGGCCAGGGCATTGATGCAACTTTAGTAAAGAATAATGCAAAGTACCATCATTCTTGCAAAATAATGTTCAGCAATACAAAACTACAAAGGGCGAGAAAAAGGAGATCTGTTGAGATTGAAGTCGAAAGTGGTTCATCAAATTTCATCAGAAAAAAAGAGTTTGAAGCAGATGGAGAAGCCACTTATTGCAAAGTGCTCTTTATGTGAAGACGAAGGTAACATATCAGACATGAGAAAGGCAATGACCATGCAGCTGAACGAAAGACTAAACCGATGCGCAATAACATTACAAGATGAAAAAACTACTTGCAAAATTAAGTTCAGGTGATGTTGTAGCACAAGAGCTTAAATATCATCCAAAATGTTTGACAGCACTGTATAACAGAGAAAGAAAGACACTATAGGACCATGAAATGTCATTGGAAAAAGGAAACTGCGAGTATGGTGATGAACTTGCATTTGCAAAACTGATTACACACATAGTAGAATCACAAAGAGCTTAACCGGGAGGTATTGTTTTCAAACTTGCTGATCTTAGCTTGTTATACGAGAAACGACGTCGCGAATTTACGTATCCGTCCTTTTCATCAAAATTAAATAAAACGAAATTGAAAGATACCAGATTTGCAAGCATACCATAGAGGACGTGAAGTGGTACTAGTGTTTGAGAAAGATATTGGACAAGCAGTTGTCACCGCTTGTGAATTTACTGATGCTATGTATTTAGCAAAGGCAGCCGAGAGTTCGCAAAGAAATGTGTCAGCACAAGGTTAAATTCACTGGTAAATTTAGCGACGATTCATTGTCAGAAGCTGTTCCAAGTTCTTTGTTAGAACTGGTCTCAATGATAGAGCATGGACCTGATATCGAATCCCAACTTGAAAACGGGACCACTGAATCTGATCTTGCCATTGCTCAGTTGTTCCTATTTAATTACCATAAAAAAGCAACTAAAGGTACTAGTATTCACCAGAGACACTTCAGATCGTGAACCTCCGTTTGCAATTTATGTAGGGATTCTTTTGTTTGCAAAGACACAAAAACGCAACCTAATAGGTATTCTATTTCAACACGGTATTTGTAGTCTGTATGAATTGATGAAGCTAGCATTTAAGAATGCTACCGAAGGTCAAATAAATATAGAAGACATTGCTGTCAATGAAATATTACAATGGTTTTCATTGCGCGAGAAAGAATTTCCTCAATTTCAATTTTGGGGTTTGATATTGAATTTGTCCTTTCGTTTATACGATCATATCGGGAAAGTGATTTTCGTCTCTACATTGAAAGTCTTTCAGCTCTTATTCCCTAATTTTTGCCCTCGATCATATGAACTATGCCAGATGGCTGCCTATTCACATTTGGGACATGTTATCTTTTGAAAAACTACATCCTGATGTCTATGACGAATTTCAAAAAGGTAACTTTTCCGTAAAGAAAACAGAGAGAAGGTTTTCATGCATTGCTATTGATCAAGCACATGAGCAGAATAATGCACTTGTAAAAGGTGATGGTGGCACAATCGGCTTGACAGAAGATGCTTCAGCTCTTAGGAGGTGGGTGATAGTTGAACCAGAGATCAGCAGATTGGTTGAAGTGTTTTCAAAAACAAATGGTATTGTAAAAGTGAGACATTTAAAACACCATGAAGAAACTCATTCTGCTCAAAAACAATTCTTTGAAAAAGTCCGTAAGTTTGTGGCAGTATTTGAGGAAATGGGAAATCCATTTGATGAAGAGTCAAAAGATATGTATGCTATTGATTCCAAAGATGTTGCAGAGCGCAATGTTTCCGAATCGCTTCAGAAACTATTAGAAGTTGGTCTACACCAGTATGATCTTTTCATAAAACGTATTGACGATACTGAAATGTTTGGATTCTATGACCCCATCACAAAGAATAAATTTCCTTTGTTTGGTTCCAAATCGAAGTTAAACTCTATTGCCACAAAGACAAAGGTAGCTAGTTTGAAAGATGAACGCAGCTTGTTCTCAAGATTATTCATTTCTTGCCAAAGTAGACAATGTGATTTGGAAGACTTCTTCAGACACGAAAATCAGAAGTTTCCACCATCAATATCAGAATGGAAATCTGAATTTTGGTACAAAGTCACAACTTTTGCCAATATTAGAAAGTAATGTACAAATTTCCGTAGCTGCACCACCTGCAGACACTCTCATAATCGATGGAGCTGCATTGGTTTACTCGAAGCAACCAGGAGTATGTAAAACATTTGATGAGTTTGCCAATGATATGATTTTGTCTTATGTAGAACACTGTAGACATCATCACCGGAGGATAGATATTGTTTTGACGAATACCATGAGGATAGTTTGAAAGACGAAACTAGAAGCAAACGAGGATCGGGTGAAAGAAGAAAAGTAACTTCCAACAGTAGACCACAAAAGTCTTGGAACACATTCTTAAGATGTGATGAAAATAAAAGTGAACTTTTTCGTTTCCTTGCTGAAAAACTGTCTGGGCTGAAGTGTGAAACAGACATAATTGCGACTCGAGAGGACCATGTTGTAACAAACAACGATGTTGATGTTTCACATATATCACCGTGTAATCACGAAGAAGCAGACACCAGAATGTTTCTCCATGCAAAAGATGCAGCGGATAAAAGAAGTGAGAGTGTTATGTTGGTGAGTTCGGATACAGATGTTGTTGTCCTAGGTGTCTCAATGTTTATCAATTGAATATTGACAGATTCTGGGTTACATTTGGCAAAGGAAAGGACCTAAGATGGATACCTTTACACGACATATCAAACTCTCTGGGACCAAGAACTAGATCACTGCCATTTTCACGCTTTTTCCGGTTGTGATACAGTCTCTGCATTTGTCGGCAAAGGGAAGAAATCAACGGAAATTTTTAGTATGTTAAGCGTCCCTATAGAAAAAATATCTTCTGAAAACATGACGATCATTGAAAAGTTTGTTATTTGACGAAGCAAAACTTGATTTGTTCGCACGAAAACAAAAACCATACAATGCGATACTACCATCCCGGGCAGCTTTAGTTGAACATGTAAAACGAGCTGTTCTGTAAGCAGGCCATATTTGGGATCAGTGCCTTAATCGGATGATGAAATTGCCATCACCAGATGCATGGGGTTGGGTGAAAAATGATGGTTTATGGATACCGTATTGGAATAACTTGCAACCTATAGCGGCATCCTGTCAAGAACTTGCAAAATGCGGATGCAAAAAGAATTGTTCTGGGAACTGCAAGTGCTATAGATCAGGTTTACCATGCACAGCACTTTGTAGTTGTACTTGTGACGGGATTTGAGTCGATAAACTGTCAAAATAAGTAATTAAATGCAAAGCTTGCGCATGCGCAGTCCATAATTTACTCCAAATGTAGTTTAAAGTATTTACAGGTTGATTTTCCATCAGATCTTAAACCCTCACCGTTCCAGATATGTTTCAATATAACCATTAGACCATACTATATATACAGGCAAGCGAATATTCGCAGCCATTTTTAGAATTTGGCGTCCATCTTGAAAATACCAAAATTTGCGTGGCACACGGTCTAATATGAACAAGTACATACTAAAACGTATCATGCCAAGTTTGTTGCTTGTATCATCAAAAGAACTATTTTGTCAGGTTCCCGCCGCACTAATATAACAAATCAATGTTAATGACTATGGTCAAAAGAAAAAATAAATAACACATTTAAGGAGGAGATAGATATCGATACATATATTCCTATTTTGTCCTTTGATTGTTCTGCTGTTACGGTGAGTGGGAAGGTGGGCCCGTAAACCGGTTAACCGCACTATTTGTTTGGCTTTTGTCAAATTAAATGACCGTCCTAAGTCGGTATCGTAATTGTACTACAATCAAATATTTTTGTAATGTGTTATATGTGCTAGTATAGTATTTATATATATGTATTGTATAGCTCCATGGTGACTTCTGCCACATAACTGAGCCAGTAACTCCTCTATTTTTCTTTTAGATGATACATTTGAAATATAAAATTGTTTGCGATTATGTATTTCACAATTCATTATCCTGTTCTACAGATACCTTCATGTAGATAAAGACATAACAAAATAATCTTTTTTATGATATTGCCTTTACTCGAGAACCTTTAGAAATAAGTTCGTTATGATGTGAGCGTCGGGGAGGTAATTGTAGAGAGTCGTGGAGAGTCAACGATCATTGCAAAGCTTGTAAAACGATAGAGATCCGAAAGCCAATATAACTTTTAAATTACTCAAGGTCAATTCATAGTATTTCCTTTTCCCATAATGTCTCATGTTAACCAAATTTCTAGGAAGATTTATGTAACTTTCTATCTCTTAGCGTTATATATCGAATGTTTCAAAATTTTTGTCAGCCCCTCCTTTATCAGAATTTTAGCACCTAAATGTCGAAACAATCTTGCTGGGAAGTGGTTACCATCCAAAATTGCCGATTTTTCAAATGTAAATACCAACGTTTGTTTGGATCATAAAATATTTACATTAGCGAAATGAGATTAATATTCATGATTTTACTGCGGAATCAATTTTTATTTATAGATTAGTAAACAAATTTATCCAGTCAAAGCCTCTCATACATTGAAATAGTGGTCCCTCTATCCCTACAGAAGATCAGTCAATCAGACGTTCCCTTTATTTCCATTATATGACTTGAAAGATGTTGGGCGAGTCACATTGCAACTATCAATAATTCCACACTTAGAGGCGGCTTATCCAAGCCATAACGTTGTCTTGGTCAGTGAGGACAAAGTCATTGGAAAATTAAATACCCACCACTTGATTACTACATATCATAATCGTTCTACGACGTGTCAGGATATTCAACGTCTTACGCCTACATAAATACGACAACCCATGACATTGCTTTGCTGACGACAAATCTACGACTGATCAATAAGTTGCTACGGTACGTGCAGTCCCCACAATAACCCAAAATCAGGACATGATATTATAAAGCACAATTGCTTATAACAGAACATTTTCAGTTTAGGTTCAAATGAATGTTAAAGTTCTATGAAAAATCTTAATATAATGTCGATATGAACACGTGTTCAGGTAAACTGTTTATAGATTTTGGGCGCGATAGTTCATCTAAGTACATCATGCATTTACACAGGTGTATAGCACATGGCATTCATGTGATAAGGTAGACGATACACTATGTTCTTTACAAGGATCTTTTCCATCAACACATGGATCATGAACTTAAACTGTCATAGTTTATGAAATAAAGAGTAGGTACTCATAATAGGCTCAATCATACCAGTGTAAAACGATTTTGGTCCAATAAATAAGTTGTTCGGTTTGTAAGCCGAGAGGTCCCTGGTTTGACCCGTCGTGGGCACATCGCTGTTCTATTTGTCGGATGAGATACTAAAATCCAGAAACCCATGTGACGGTAGACGTGGCACGTAAAAGATCCCCCACTACTTGGGGAAGGTTCGTTGCACAGTTATATATTTCTATGCAATTCATCAGATATATACCTTCACTGTATTGGGAAATAATCTTGGAGTGAAGTAAAAAAAAATAATCAATCAGTCATGATAATGTAATATCTGGATTCATGGATTTTATATCGTGATTGAGAGTTAATTATAACAAAAGAAAGCATTATTTACTCAAAGTTCCTTATTGATCCTTCATCTCATTTCCCTCAAAAACCCGATTCGCCACATAGTAACAATAGTGTTTACTTTTACAAATTCTATTTAAATCTTCATACTCATAATGAATATTTATCGATTCAACAGCATTATAATTTTTCATTTAATTATTAATTCCCGTCTAAATACACTACGTTGTTTATGTTTGATCGTAAATTATGGCCTTCTCTATAAACCCTCAAATATGCCATTGACTTGTTCCTATACAAAAGTTACCATATTGTTACATCTCTTTGAAAAATTTATCATAGTTGAAATGTAAATCTATGACTGTCTATATTACAAAATAGTTTTTCAATATGTCACAGAAATGTTGAAAAAATAGACACAGTGGTCGTAATTATAGATTAAGTTTTGTTGAAGACACCATGAAAGAAATAAAAGTGAATTATTTCTTTATCTCGCCATGATTCGAGAAAAAATTATCTGCAGTTTTAATTCTTATAAAGGCGAGAATATTATGATATATGTAAAGGAAGATTCGAGAAGTGGAATGGTAGATAAAATAAGGAAGTTTTCTGTGAAGAAGCACGGAGTAAAACAACAGAAAATTTAAGACAATGGGGGAATATATCAGATTATGTTGTATTAGAAAAGTTGAAATGCTACAAGGGAGTTAAGTTCCCTGAATTTGTTGGAAAAACATCTGACAAAGCTTTATGGCACAAATCACCAAGGACCTGCACACACACAAAAAAATGATAATAGAATATACACGAAACGGCAATACCAAAATATTCGATAGTGCTGCGGTTACGATACCTTAGAACGGTCAATTGAAGTGACAGAAGTCACTCAATTGGTGTGATTTGAAGTGACCAACGTCACTCAATTGGTGTGGTTACCCGGTTAACGGGGGACCACTTTCCCACTCACCGCAAAAGCAGCACAATCAAAGGACACACATTTAGAAATTTATAAATAATCCTCCATATAGAGAACAAGAATCAACAGGTTTCTTAAGGAGAGAGGTCATAAAAATTTATTACACACGAAAATTTTATTGAATAATATGTCGCTATCTATAATATGTAAGGAGGCTTCAACATAAGTAAACCGTGCTCTGCCCGTCTGTAAGCGAGCTCAAATCCTTGATTAATAGAAGTCCCGACTAACAGTCAGAGGGGAAGAGGATCAGGACCTTGTCTCCTCTGAAAAGGTTTGGACAAGGCCCATCATAAAGTCCCCACCGCCCTGTTAGTCAGCGTACAACGCTAAAGTTAAAGTCTGCATTGGGTTGTAGAGGGACCCAATACAAGACCTATGGTCTTAGCGATGATCTCGGGGTCATACTGTCGATGTCAAAGGCGTTTAATAATTTTAGATTCAGCCGATATGAAATTATCGGAACCTTTGACCCTCCTTAGTTTGTACACTAGATCAACCGTAAAAATTGGGATGGGAAATTCCGCTGGATACATATTGTTGAAAAGTCAAATTTCCGAATTTAGATAAAATGTCTGAATAAGATCTATAAAATTTACCAAAAGTTTTTCGAAATTTATGATATCTATAACCCTGAGTAAGAAGTTTAAAGGTAATCTGAGAATTTTTTTACGTGAAAATCCAACACGTTAGTGCAGGCTCTAGCATACCGAACCAATTGCCTAATATAAATACCATATGATAGGAGTCAGGGGAGATCACCATCTAGATAAGGGAAATTTACAATAGGAAATCAAAAGTCATCATGTTTATCATATATGTTGTAATGAATGTTGTTGTTGATATATTTAATATTTAAGTCCAAAAAAGATGTTTCCTGGTCGGAAGTATTGGCTCTGTTTAATTGAATTTCAGATAGATAAATGTCAGTGATATAGTTTTCAAAATCAGGGTTATCGATAACTAAAAGAACCATATCCGCAAATGACTCGGTGAAGGTCAATTATAATGAGAACATTTAAAAAATAAGCAAAATAATTTCATCGTGTGTAACCCAAATTTTACTTTGTGACTTCACATGAAGAATTACAAAAATGTTGACGTAATAAGAAAAGGGTACAGATAAAATAAAAGTATTTTCTTTACCTCTGAGGCAAGCCTTTCATTTTCATTTAGATTTTCACATAAAATATATAACTGTCTTGACCATATAAAAATAGTGTAATCTCCATTAATTGGGGAAATTATAGCTCAATCAATTGTTGTTGTTGACAGAGAATGACCACACGAGCCCCACCTTGTAGTAATTAATATCACTACAATATGCATGGCACGAGAATCAAGTACTTTCAAGTCATTTCAACAGAGAAAGTCCCTGAATATCAATGAATAGCATTAGGAGATTTGGTTTTATAGACGAAAATAAAAGAGAATCGTCTTGTGGTGAACTTAATGCGATCTGGTCAACTCTGTGTGACGTTAGGGCAGTCACCTCATTGTGACTCATCCTTTAAATTGTTTTGAATAACGTTTATTTCACTAGCTCCTTAATTAAATGGATCAGAAAAAAAAAACGCAATTAGAATAATCGTACATAACTGTTAATGAATGCTTAGCATACAGATCTGGTGTAGGCATCATATCTTGATAGTCATTACTCGCGGAACAAGATCAGGTTGGCGTCGATTTTTTACTTTTGATGTATAGGCTAAATACTAGAGAAATCTTTTGGAGCAAATATATTAAGTTTATGACTACCGGAGGGCTGAAGAACATAATAAAGGGTTAGTCAACGATAATGTATTCCTGGAAATGAATGACAGGAAACACTTTTTTGATTATCTATGGAAGATAGGACGTAATGCTCAACAGTAATATGGCATTTGATGATATGCTTTACCCTTGATTGAAAAGTATTTTAACATTACATAACAAAACATATAGGCTTGTTTACAGGTCAAGGTTTACCCGTATGGAGCAAATATGGCTCAGTGGATGAGGTGCTCGGAGATCCCTGGTTCGACTCCTGCCGTGGGCGCACAGTAAAAAACAGAGGTCGCGTCTCACGATAGGTGTGGTGCGTAGAAGATCTCTCACTGCTTTTGGTGGGTCCTTGGCAGGTTTATACAATTCTCTGCAATGAACGCAAACAATAATCAATCAATTTACCTGTATATCTATTTACAGTATACCCGTAAGTCTTGATCTGTTTTTCAAATCTTTTAGATATGGAAATTATCCTGAAAAGGAAACACCAGCAAACGAACCGTCGTAGGTAATTCGGTTTAATAAATGGCTCGAGACAGAGGTACCCGCTGGTGACTGGTTGGTGTCCAGTATTTTGGACGGGACAAAACTAGAGGCGCCAGTTTTGCCAAAGATGTGACTCATAAAAGATCTCTCGCTGCTTCCAGTGTGTTTGTAACATACAGTACAGTGCAACCCTAACAAAACATTAATACTTTAACGTCGCGTTACATGAAGTTTGCTGTCTCGTGCGATCAGAACTGCTGCATTAACGCATATTTCCACGTAAACTTTAGAAACCGCGTTAACGTACTTATTTGTTGATAGCCATTTTCGCTCACTTACAATTAAAAACCAATATTTACATGTCCATATACAAGATTGTCGCATACATTATATATATAACACACATAAATAGGCAAATAGAATATTTAGAATTAAATAAAAACCTTATGTGTTAAGGAGCGAGTTTAAAGAATATTGGATGCAGTATTCGAGCATTAAACATAAAGCCATCGGGACCGCTTTTCACGTTAATGTGTATGTTATGTTAGGATTGCACTCACCTGTATATCTAAATGTATGTTCGATGCGTAAGACAGATGCTTTCACTATATGAATACAATAATCTTTGTGTGGCATAAGACAAGAATCATACAAACAAATAAGTAAAAGAACTACATATCTGAGGATTAAAAAAAATAGGAAAATGTTCTATACGGCAATGTTTTATATATACATCATCATAAAAAGTAAAAAATATTTTTGATATTAAAAAAAACCACACACAAAAAACTCCCACTAAATCATCAATTAATTAATATTTAAAGTTTATTTTTCCTTCTTAAATCTACACTCACACGTTCACGTCAGATTTAAGATATTCCGTATGGATAATTGGAATCAATAAAATGCTCGAGATCAAAAGATGTATACGGAAGAATTCGAAGTAGTAAATATAAAGACTTGTTAAGCATGACATGAGACATACGCAGATGTGTTGGTGTATGATCAAGATGTAGAGAGTGTAGTATGAAATGTTAATTTATCAAAAAGTAAATAGTAGAATCGTAAGTAGTATTTTTGTGTGGTTTTTGTTTTGTTTCTTTTTTTATCACTTGCAGCCAACAGAGAAATCTCCGATGACCTCAGTCCCTTAAGGGTGTAAAACAAATACTCAAGAGTAGATGTTTTTTGGTTGGATTCTGTTTGTTTTTCCTGTTTCCTGATTCAGTATGCTCTTCGGTCTCATGATTCGTTTGTACTTCTGAGTTGTTTGTATTCATCATTTTAGTATGAAATAAGATATTTTCAAAAATCAAGAATACTTATCTACCAAACACACCATTATTTGATGCCTTGAAAACTCGTCAGACGTCGGCAGATCAGCCACATTACACTAATACAGTATAAAATAATTTACCAATACTTTCTTTAACTACTAAATGTAATTGAAGGTGTCAGTAAAGTAAAATACGAAAGTAACTGCTGTTACATGACTACGATACTAACAACAATGTACCACAGTTTACATTCACGGACCCCTGAAATTCAGAGGTGAGCCCAGGTGCCCGGAAGGAATGAGCGTCTCCTGTTTTGCAAGCCACACCTGCCGGAACACCTTACATACAGATGAAACAAATATAATTTAGCACTGTATATATACATGAATGTGAACAAACACTGTATAGGAAGTAACACAGCCACATAACATCAGGAAAAAGGGAATAATTAGGAACCATTACTATTTACACCTATGTACACCATAATTCTAACCTCCATGAGGTAAAAACAGTCACCAATCCAATGTGATCGACATACAAGAAAACACATTGAATGGAGAATGTTATGCATGCATACGTTTCTCTTAGATATCATCAGTAAGATCGATATCCAACGCACGGCTTGACATTTTTCATTAGTTTAACGATTGCAGTCACTTTCCTTGACCATTCTGATACTCGAAGAGTGTTTTTTTTAACATGATCCACACTTTTCACATTTTTTTACTTCTGAGAAAAGCTGGGCAAATTAGATTTTCTATTAGACATTGGAATATCTATAAGTAGTAAGAATTTTGTTTCATGTAAATGCATATTTTCCGTCTGCGATGATATTTTGTAGATTTCGCCAGACAGATAATACGGCTGATGTTATTAAGGATTCCATATTCAACATTAAACTTTTGTATCTCGAGTTTCTGTTTCTTTACACTTAACTTTTTCCAAGAAACATACAATCATTTCATCCATTAAATAATAAGCATGGATAACGCATGTAAGAGTTCATACTCCATTACTTTATGTCTTCTTATATACATTATATTTTTTCTGTAGTAGTATAAAGGAAGAAATGTGTAAAGTTACACGAAATATCCAAGTATACCCTGTAGCGTAAATTCTACCATGCAAATAAAGGCCACATGAACGCTGTCTTTTGACGCATCAATACGACCAAGAACAGCAACGAAGCACAAAGCTCTTTTTTTTTTATATTTTTTTTGCTTTTTTGTTTTGACATTACAGCTTGAATATTTGTTTTCGAAAATATTCTTTTTGTTTTGGTTGATTTGGGTGGGGGGGGGGGTTTATACCTGTTTGTTTTTCACTCTCATATTACCACATACATTATTGTCACGTTGAATTATTCCTAGTACCAAAATGATGTATATAATAAGTATCATTCTAATGTTTATGCAAAATCTTGTCTTTTATTTCTAAGATCAGGTAGAAATAACCGTGAGGCAACAACGTAATGACAACAGAAAATACAAAACATATGAGATCCTAATACGCAAAACAGAAATAAGTACAACTTCCTTAACATCATGATATTTTTGTGCCTTTTTATCTCCCGCGTCACCTTACTGATATGGTGATAGCCTTTCAGTAGGTTATACAATAAGAAAATGCAACGGATCCTTCCGAATGAGGTTCTGTTTACAGGGAACGGCTACCATAACAAGGACATCTGTTTTCACTGCTTAATTCTACAGGCAGGATTTATACTATGCCCTTTGATTATGCTCATTTTATAGTCAGTCGGAAGTTGGGCTCATAAACCGGTTAACAACACTAATTGATTAATTGCTGTCATATCAATTCACTGTGTTACATCGGTATCGCAACTGCACTTTAATCAGACATGTTTGTGATGTTATTTTGTTGCTTTGTCCACATTATTAAAATGCATTTCTGTGATAATATCTATCATAATCCTATGTCAGATGCATTTCTATTTTCCTTTATCTTATAAAAATCATCGAAATTAATCGAACCGGAAATCGTTTTATCACGACTGTATGTCGATTGATCCGAATATATCTTTAACTTTGGTTGCAAACTACGTACTGATGAAAATTGATTTCGTTGATATAAATATTATTGATGTTTTATTGACACCTCTGAAGCAGAAATGAATTCGGGTTTTTTTTTCATATTCGTTTTCGAGTATTCATTATACCGATATATATGAAGATTAAAGGAGATGGTGGTTTTTATACATCTAAGTCAACTTCCATTTGATCTTGAATATACTTGTTCGATCAAAAGCCTAGAATAGACGTATAAATAGAATATTCTTCAAATTCGGAATTTAGCATTGGGATGAAAGGCAAATATCAGTATTATCTATTTACAGTATATAGGTTTTTGTGAAATTAATGTTTAATGTGTGATAAACCTAATGATGTTCCGCTCCGTACTTTAATTCTACTTCTCTTAAAATCAGATGTATGTCAATGCTGATTAAAAATGGGGAACGCAATAGTACATGAAACCATCTGCGATGGTTATTTTCTATTAATGCAAGGGTTTCAAACGTTTTATCGATGTACAGAAATCTAAACTAGTTTACATAAGAGCATTCGCATACGCAGTCCATCATATTTTTCTTTACTTTTTTTTATTTTTGGCTTTTTGGCTATTTAATATTATTTGGTTGATTTTTTTTTTTTTAGAAATTTTGATTTTTTACTTGAAACATTTATGTATGGTCGATTTTATCATAAACAGGGATGCACCATTGACATTTTCCCCTGTCAATTTTTCCGGATTAACGGATTTTCCGAACTGTCGGATCATTATACATTTGTATTTATTTAGAGTCTCACTACATGAAGCGTGTGTGAATATCATAGTTAGGACTGTATGCCCTTGCACCACCACCACCAACAAAAATCTCAGCTAAAACAGAAATGAAAAAAAAAAGAAGAAAAATGAATCTATCAAAATCCGTGTAAATTCAGAAAATAAACAGCGTCTTATCCTACAGTGCATATAATTGCTATTGAAACTTCGTTCGTAACGACGTGTAAATCTACCGTTGTCGGAATAATGAAAAATAACGTTTATTTACTCATGTTAAAAGATACTTAAAAGAAATATTACACAGAAATATTGGAATACCTGATCAATACAAATGATGATAGGCGTTCCGGTGTATTGTGGAGCAGAAATCCCTGTTTGATTTCCATCGCCAGAACTAAGAAGTCTGTTAGGATGAGACCGTAAAATAGAGGTCCCGTGTTTCAGTAAATTACGCAGCGTTGACGATCTCGTAATCGTTCATTGTATCCGTTATATGTAAAAATTTCCGTGCAATACATCACGTACATTCTGTCACCGGATAAATGATTTAAACTTGGTACCACGTAAAAAAGAAACGGAGGAGAAAATCTTATTTTACTGTCGGATTTATGCTTTCTATTTATTGATTGATCGGTTTGGGTATTCATACCTGC
Organism: Pteria penguin; assembly: GCA_035048485.1. Lineage (NCBI taxonomy): Eukaryota > Metazoa > Mollusca > Bivalvia > Pterioida > Pteriidae > Pteria > Pteria penguin. The sequence goes on along the minus strand of CM068591.1, from coordinate 32,630,633 downwards.
AACATTTATCTCATGCTAGCTAATACTGACCTATTGACAAAAAATCATCATTGACAGCTTAAATAGCATTTGATAATATACCAAGCTTTTTTATTGTAAGATGGACAGGTAATTAATGTACTGCACTCGAATGCTCGGCACATGATGAGTTTGTCGAGATTAATGGGTCAATTTTAACGTGATTTTGGAATTCAGTTCCCAGATTTTTTCCGCATCCGGAACACGGATTTCCGATCCAAAATATCATTTAGGAATCCGTTCCCGTGCTTTCTGTCCGGATTAGTGGAATGTCATCCTAGAATGTGCTTCCTAGATATCAGTAGTGCAATGTGGCTTTTTATAACCCCTGTTATAAGAGGTCTGTTCACTTTATGCTAAAACACCAATAACGATAGTGAGAAATTAAATCATAATTGTCTTATTCAACAAGTAATTGGACATTGCTGACTTGATGTTTCTAAATCTGTTGGAAGCATTGATGTTGATCATGCTTTGAACTATTCCAATGTATGAATTTTGATACTGTCATTAAAATGTGTTTTGAGTTTCTATTGAAGACATTTCACTGAAGTGATTTATCTAACTTTACTAAAAATCTTCCCGACTGTCTGCAAAAAAGTTGATAGATATAGGCTTTACTTTCGACATTCTCTGAAAGTGGTGGTAAAATAATTATTTGGAAAATATTTTGGAAATGTAAACAATATGATCTAAGTGTGTAAAACAAGTTAAACGCATTAGATTATTCAGTTATATCATATATCTGTGTTTACCGTATACTGTTAATAAACTTGAACCAAAACAAATTGTAAAAATATAACCGAGATAATGCTTACTTTATTTTTATCACTTTTCACAATATATATGATTAAAACGTTTGTATACTTCGTTTATTTTGAAATGCAAGCATTGATTTCAACAATGATGAGTGCATTCATAAATCATTGGATGTGTCGCGACATTTCATCCAACACCCAATTGTCTTGATTATTTTATAACATAACTTGTTTACGAGCAAACTGTTTTGTTAGGTAATGCTATTTGGTCTTCGTGCTATATATCAATATTATTTCTTGACATATTGTAAATCTGTTTTATTATTGATATATTATAATTTTGTGTTCAATCATGCCATCAATCCGTCCTATTGTCCTGTTACTTTGATTATATTCTGTGACTAATCTTATTTCCAATTTCCTAGAAGACGAAATATCTCGCTCATTGGGGAATCTTAGGAAAGTAATCATATTTACCCAGGCGTACGTCGTACCTCATACGATCTGAAAGTAGGGTATTTCAATTTATTGAAAAATGTCACAGTAAAATGTTAATGCCTGTTCGTTTAGATGGTGAACTTTTTATACTTTTAATCCACTTGATATGTCAATGTTTAACGGAAACAGTAGACAAGTGGTGTTTATTCTCATATACTTCACATTTCGCCAATTACCTATTCATCGTACTTGACATTTGTTACACTATGGTTGTTTATAAATTTTAAGTCAACTCACTTGGATAATGAGATGTAATCTTTAGTTCCGTATTATTTTAAAAAGTTAATTTTGAAAAAGATGATTTAAAAAATTTTCAAATTTCAAATGAAAATATTCATACACAAGAATTTTAAGATGGTAAATTACATCTGATAGTGTTAATATTGTGTTAATTTCTCTACAGATATTACTTTGATGATAAAACTTTTATAAAAGATTTCAGGTTCCTTGTTTTATCTTATATTGTTTTTATCTATTCTTTCTTCGCAATCAAAGGGAGTGTAACGGAAAACGCTGTCCTTCTATAGATCTGTTCTTAAGTCTGATATCAATAGTAAAAACAGTTATAGCAACATACTACATGTATTTCTTATCTCCATATTGACGTTTTATTATCAATTGTAAATAATAAACCATAACTTTAAACTGTATCAAACTAATGAAACCCCCGTACTGTTGCAAAATGTAATATTGTAGTGGAGGCCACTAAAATTTCCACTGTGCTATTACTTAGGGTTACATGCACTGATCCATTGACATTATCGTGATATCTATTCATGTAGAGGCTGATAAGAAATCGCAAAGTGCACAAGCTAATGATTGAAACATTCACATTTCATTGAAAACCATCATAAAGGTAAATAGATATATTATTTTTGTAAAATTTAAATTCTTCCATTTATAATAATAATAATAATAATGATAGATATCAATAATAAAAATTATTAATAGGTAGAGAAATTTATTGATTGTTTTGTACTTTAAGAAAGGACAAGAAGTTTCAGTGCTACCCGAAGTATATACTCTTTACATTTACTGTGATAAAACGATAAAATTATGTAAATCATACTAAAACTAATTGATCTCCATCTTGCATAGCTCTGTCCATAGATGGATTCTTTGGCTTTTACTTTTAGGTTAAACTGGTCACTAAATTGCTCTTTTAAAATATATAAATGCTTTTGGTTTATTATATTACTATGGGACAAGATCTGCCATTGACATCCATAGCAAAAGGTAGAATATGAACATACAAGAAAAAAGAGGAGTTACTGGCTCAGTTATGTGGCAGAAGTCACCATGGAGTCACCAGAAGTCCCCATACAAAACCAAAAAAGAAAGAAATTTTGCTTGATTTTTATCAATGTGTTGCATCGACATTGAACGGAAATTTGAGCCACAGCAGTCACTCAATTTCTGTGTTAATTTGGTTCAAGGGGCCAACCGTTCCAAAAAGAGGAAACAAAAGAAAAATCAAAACAGGTTTCCCCAATCAATTAGACAATAATTCAACAGGATAATATGTAAGGAATTAAAATATGTAAGAACAAATAAAATATATGAAAGAGCTTATTGGAAGGTTTGTAACTATAAAAAGTCAAATATGAGTATAAGAATTATCAAAGAAATAATCGTAAGAGAGATAGTATTTAAAAATTACAATTTTATAACATTTACTTGAACTGAAATATATTTCGAAAGATCTTCGAAGCATGGAATCGAATATTTAGATTCAGCAATGATACATTTTGAAGCCATAGATTAGAACAGCTGCACGGAGAAAAAGTGACTGTCTCTTGGTAAGCTGTTGAATTGAACAGAGAAAAGAAATTATTTAAACACTGCACATAAGCTGAATGTGGATAAACATGTGTATACAAGCACTACATTGGAATTATTCACATTTTGATCGCACACAAGTTTATCATCCTTCTGCAACTAATTGTTGTTATCCAGCTGGTAGAAATATAGGTAAAAATTAAAAGGCGTAGGAATACGGAGTATTAGAATCTAACGTATTAGACTCATCATTAGTTTTATTGATTATTTTGTTAATTTGTAATTTGCAAATTAAAAAAAGCTTCTTCTTCTTCCTGGTAATGAGAAGAGAGGTGTACAAAAACCTTTGATAACACACCTGTTGTAGTCCATGCATCAGTAATCATTTAGTGTGACTATAGTCACTAAATTGCTATGTTTGTAGTTAAAGGACTTACTTTCCACCAATCTAAAAATCAGCAATAGAGAATAAGGTAGAGAATAAACTGACTCTTCTTTATATTCTTAAGATAATGTGATTTTTTTCAGAAATGTCTCCAATTATTCCTCTACTTGTGTGTGTGGTTACCATATGCAGCGTCCAGGCGAATCCAACAAGTAATCCAGTGGCGACTCAGGATCACCTACTTTCAGTATTACAAAGTATGCATCAATCAGATGCATTCCACCACTTACCAAGTGCTGAAAAGGTTATTCTCGTGGAACTACTTGCTGCAGCGGAAGTGGACCAGGTCACTCACTATATTGACCAAGTCGGAATTGCACGAATTCTGATTTTCCTTGACCGTATGTTGCTATTAAAAGTTTTAAAAGTTATGAAATAGAATCTTTTCAATAAACATCACATATGGAATAAAGCACAGATATTGAAATAAATGTTTAGACCCAGTTGCCCCATGATTAGTAATTATCATTATTATTATATTTGGAAAGAGGAAATGTAGTTTCCATTGAAGTGGAGTACTGTAGACAAACAATGCGTGTGACACCAGTATATCGTTGAGAGAACAACAAAGTACAACAAAAGTAGAATAAAAATAAAGATATGTGAAGAACGATGAATTTATGAGTATTCGGCTATACTTGTTGAATAGCTGAATAAAACACACCTCTGTTTTCACGCGTTGGGATTTTTGGGTATGAAAATTCTTATCTACTTATTAGATAAAACTTTGACAAGACTTGGATTGTTCCTCGCGTAATGCAAACTGCAATATCAAGTAAAATACAAAGATATCGAGCAGGTGTATAATATATATAATAGGAATATATATAGTATGTATGAGAACGAATAATACTCTTTATATAATACAAATTCATCAGGTAAATTAAGCTGCGAGGTCACTAAAATACCTCGTAAAAATGTAATGTATTATTTTAAATAGGCGACTTGCTAAATTATGATGCTAAAGAGATACAGGAGTTTTACCTTTTCCTCAATATTGATATATCTCTTGATGTTATGAATGTAGTCCTTAAAGAATATAATTTTAACTTTGAATGAAATTATATACTTTAATACAAAAAAAAAAAAGGATGAAAGGCAATATTGTGGACATTGTCCTTGCATTTCTTAAAAAGGCACCGATGGGTTTGATATTGAGTCCTATTGAACGTACTTCGCCGAGTAATGCCTTTTTAAGATTTTTTTTAAATAAAGTTTTTAGTTTTTACATAGAACCGAATCATTACTGCTCACCGCATTCAAAAACCAAAAAGAGTCAACGGATGACTTGGTTAGTGAGCTCATTTATAGATACATCAAAGAATTAATAAGTACATCGTTGGTTATTGTAATCACACATTCTTTTCGCCATCTTTTTAGATGTGACCAGAATAAATACGAAGGAGGCACATTTACTTGAGCACTACCTTAAGCAGGTATTGTATAGCATAAACACATAACAATAAACGTTAATAGCTCAAAATTAGATGTTTTAAGTCTTGAAAAAATGTTAAATAAAATGTTAAACAGATTAGTAGAGTCTATTTTTATTATCTGGTGATGATTGAGATATCCAATCACCCGAGTCTCAAGTTAACTTAGGCCATGTAAAGGCTTAATGAGACACGTACAAGCTGATTTGACATGAAGGGTTAATAGATTCATAAATTATCACGAGACAATATAGATTTGTTATCGACATATCTACTTAACCGAAAGGGAATGTAAACATTAACATGTACTTTTTGTGCTTATTACATTTGACCTACTTTACAGAAGGTCCGGCTCACCACTATGTTTAGTCACTACGCTATCTAGAACAATATTTACTGAATATGAAGTGCTGAACTTTAATAAATGTACATCAACTACCGTAAACACCACAAGTACATAACGTCACATTGATACAGAATGACAACAATATCATGCCAGTAACGGGGACATCCTCATTTTCCGTAATAGACGTGAAGATTATTTCCCACCTCCTCCCCTTCTTGCGGATGACGGGATGATCATTTTGAACAGTATAACTCTGTGACGATAGAATACCTTTATTTACAACGATATTCGTTTCAAAATGTTATTTTCAATTATTATAGGAGTTAGATCAGGAAAACCATGAAGTTCCAGGTGGAGGCAATCCAGTTATTGGAAGAAAGGTAAATACACCTACACATCACAAGTCAATGATAAATATTAACGTTCGTAAATTTATGTGTATTTACAATAAACGTTAAACACCAGTATTGGTTTAGATAAGTAAATTTTACAAAGCGAATTGGAAAACTTGACCATACAACGTATCATAATGATACAGATTCAAATAAATAACCAAGTTTAGGAAACATTTAATGTTCTCAAATAGTTGACCACTTAGCCTTTATTAAGTGGAAACTTGTCCACTTTATAAAGGTTAAATTGTCAAACATTTGTGGACATTGGATATTTCTTTTTACTAATTTAATTCACGATTCCTTTGGAGGACTTATCATTTCTTGATATAGTTTCATTTAAACCTTTCACGTTTGGAGTTCTAAAATTTAAATGTCAAAACAGACCTTTTTTTAAAATCATATAAAATAGTGTAATAAATGTTTAATCCTTTGAGTAATGCATTCTGTCCCCAGAGAGATCTTCCAGCCGTCCTTGCCGCTATACCGAAGCTGTCAACATACCAAAATTTGACAACTAGTGAAAAGAATTTACTCGAAGAACTAGCTAGAGCAGCGGAATCGGGAGGACTGACTCCAGTGGTTCATAGAGAGGGCTACTCAAAGATCATTCAGTTAGTCGAAGGTATCAATATACACACAATTAATATTAAGTTAAATGTTATTTTACTTAATGTCAATACTGATAAGATATAGCTATTGGTGGACAGTCACCAACATTAAGTGTCACTGTCTTCATAACCAAATCGTAAAATGTCACCTTTAAATGTACATTTCCTGTTTACCCTCGCCATAATTCGTGCACTTTGCAAACACGACTCATAAAGCTCATAAAGTTTTATTGTTGAGAAAAGGTCGTACATAGATATACATCTTACAGATTTTATAAAACTTGTCTCAGAAGGAAGATTATCATAATGCTTCTCTTCCAATATGAAAGACAGATCGAGTAATCTGGTATTGAAATCGACTAGGAATTGAACGAATATCTTCTTCGTCAAAAACCGCAGACGACTCCTCACATTTTTCGAAGTCGCCAGTTGTCGTTAGTAAATTTGACTATTTGACTCCTATATAGAAATTTTATACTTATATTTGCTATTTTCCTGATTTGAAACGTGATTGTCGGGCATTTCTAGCAAGCAGGAGTTACTTACGCTTCGGAAATTACACCTCAATCCATCTTCTGGGTGATGTTGTAGTTTGTTGTTTATTTTCTATTACTTTTTAATTACTAAGCCGGTTTTCTCCTTCATCTTTTCATTTTACCCTTCAATTAGTGTAGTACTCCTCTGGTAACTCTACAGATTCACAGATTTGTTGATGAGTTACATTGAAAAGAATTGCGTTTGAAATGCGCTTGAGGTACTTGATCTATTTCACATGTATTTATATTTATTATTAATCACCATAATTCATATTATTATCAAATCTTATTTGATATCAAAACATTTGCTGCAGTTACTTAAGGTATTTTGACATTTTGTTTTTTGCATGTCATTTTGTATCCCATCCATGGGCACCAATTTCAGTAAATAACTAAAGCAGTCATCCCCTGAAGACACCAATTCCTGAATTCTAAGTCTGTTTAATTTAAACTACACATGTTAATGGATTTGTAACAATGGTAATGAATTATCATGCTTAACAAATTTTACTTAATAGTTCTCCTTTATTGTTAAATATCTACATATTGATACAGATGAACGTACTGTAAGTGTTATATGTGATAATTTTGCATTGTTTTCCTATGACGATGGGTTATTTACTGAGAAATTCCACAGGTATCTATATTGCCATACAATTAAGATTTGATTATCTATTAAAAACTTCAATCAAACACTTTATGATTAGGGCTTTGAAGTTTCATTAAATATATACCACTTGCAGAGTTTCTTTACTTGGAGAACTTTCTATTACAAAGGACATCGCTATGAGCTCCTGTGTGAATTTCCAAAGCACTCTAAATCGACATATATCTAAACTTGATAAAATAGTATGACAACATCCGTACATATCACATCAATAATAGCGATGAAGACTTCATATCCAGGAATTAGCTGTCATATATCAGCCATCTCTTTACACAATGACACGATATACAGAAAGTACATCCCATTAAGAACAGACATTTTCTTTATTGATTGCTTTTTGGATTATGTAATTTGTTCGGTGAATTGAATCTGCCTTGAGCATTAAATAACTTTATAACTTTTATAGATTTGATGACAATACACGACACTCACATTTTTATCACGTACCTTGTTCAGGTAAATACTTTGATATTTCGAATTGTCTGTAAAAACAAAGGATACCACATGACGATAAATAATGTTGGTAGATAAATGTATTGGTAAATATATTCAGTTAAATCGTTGTCTTGCAAAACACATCAAAACATTAGTAAAATATTAGACAGAAATGAAACGTTAAATCGATTTGCACAGAATAGATATCAAAAGATTTGTGGGAGTTTTTTTTCATATATATTTCAGGTGAACTTGAATACGTCCACAACTGTTGTATTAGATTTCACAAATTGTTGCAAATAGTTATGATATTCAATTCTCTCTTTCTCTTCGACAGCATTTGAACGCAGAGGCATCGCATATGGGATAAAATTTTCGCCAATAAATCTTGTTATTTGTAATGAAAAATAAACATAACTCCAATCAATTACGCGTTAATTCTGTACGGTAGTTCAGAAGATAATCTGATAAAGTGCTAGCGTTTTACAAAAACTGACACGGTATCGGTGAATGCCCTGTTAGAAATTGGGGCCTTAGTCGAGCGATAAAATGAATATGTCTGACAGGGGAGTCGCCGGCACCCTGTCGGGCTTTCTTAAACACTAGCATGATAACCCTGTTCTAATGTTTTGGCCTGAAAAAAGGCTACACACGTTAGTTTTCAGCGCCGTTTTCAATAACGTTACCAAGGGGTGTGTGACGTCAGAGCAAAAATGCAGTGGAATGTGAATCCCCTTGCAGTTTTTGAAACGTTTATCCAATTAGAATCCGTGTTGCAAACGGAGTGCATTAGAATTCTGGATTTCACGGCAAGTATGGTACTGACCTGGAACTGTAAATCGACACTCAGACAATTTTTCATTTGATATTCAAAATGGACTTCGCTGCTCTTGCTGCATCGTGTGAAACCTTATGGTACACTTTTATTATAAAGAAACATGAAAACGATAAGATAAAAAAACTAGAAACGAGCTCGTTGCTAAAGCAACGAGTAGGTTTCACAAGTTAAAGTCGAAGCAACGAAGCTGAGATCTCCTACTCTAATACACAATTCTTTTTCACGATCCAGATATTTGATCTTTAGTGATGGTATCCACATTGCGCAATCTACTTGCAGAAATTGTAAGTAACAGCGACTTACATTATATACATTGTACTGAAGCCTACATCGCACAATATCGACTACTCTTGACCATATATTTGAAACAAGAAACATGTAGGACAGTCACACTTAGTACAATCTGCACGTGTAACCTAGATCTCCAGTCCTTACTCCCCGCTTTATGTTGTTTATTTATTAACTTACGCAAGGTATTTCGCGTGTACAGATGTTTGACCTTGAATCGCCACTCTGCTGGAATAAACAATTCTCCTCGCGATGGCCGTTAATAATGCCGCTTTCCGCAATATACAAAACAAAGACTTGACAATGTCTCGTATTCCACAGGTAAGCACTGTAACTCGCGATTAATTCACACACGTTTGAAGTCCTGTATAACAGCGGCTTGACCATATATTTGAAACAAGAAACATGTAGGACAGTCACACTTAGTACAATCTGCACGTGTAACCTAGATCTCCAGCCCTTACACCCCGCTTTATGTTGTTTATTTGTTAACTTACGCAAGGTATTTCGCGTGTACAGATGTTTGACCTTGAATCGCCACTCTGCTGCAATAAACAATTCTCCTCGCGATGGCCTTTAGTAATGCCGCTTTCCCCAATATACAAAACAAAGACTTGACAATGTCTCGTATTCCACAGGTAAAGCACTGTAACTGGCGATTAATTCACACACGTTTGAAGTCCTGTATAACAGCGGCGCTGTGCGAGGTATTAAGCAAGGCAAATTCACCGCGCTTCTCTAATGTGTAATGCCGACGCTGGGAGAAGATTTCTTTATAGCCTTGTTCAGCAGCAGCTCGTAGAATGCAATCATTGGTTTTTTTTTTTTTGTTGTTGTTTCTTTTTGTTTGTCTGTTTTTGTTTTTTTTTTTTTTTTTTTTTTTTTTTGTTTAAGAATTCGAATTCATAATATTTTCTCAAACTCTATTTTATATAAAGCACATTAAATCGCGATTGAATTAATCGCGAGTTACTGCGCCTTGTCCATGGAAGAAGTCCTGTATAACAGCGGTGCCGTGCAAGGTATTAAGCAAGGCAAATTCACACCGCTTCTGAAGTGTGTTTATTGCGTTGTTCATCGGTAGAGTGCCCAAAATTTGATATTTGTTTAAGAAATCGAATTCAAAATGCTTTCTCAAACTCTTGTTTTTATAATTTGTTCATACGAGGAATAAAACAATACATTAAAAGTTACGCAAGCAAGATATTTTTTTTAAAAAACCTTTAAATTGCTCACTTTCAAATACTGAGAAACATGTTTCATAGTAAAATCGTTACGCAAAATCGTTTCGTAATGTTTTGGAAACTGTAAAACTAAAAATAAGACAGTTTTGAACATTACGTAATTTTTTAAAAACTTTAAATTGAAATAGAGGTCAAACTAAAAGAGATAGATAATATCGGCCGATGAAAGTTCTAAAGATATGAACCTAGAGAACATAACAGTGAAAATTTGAGAGATCTACCATTAAAAATAAAAGCTACATACGCGAAAATCGAAAAATATTAAATCTTACGTAATTTTCTTGAAAAGCCGTATATTTCGAAAAATTTTTTCATTAAACGGGAGTATGTGTCTGTGAGAATGAATAGCCGAAAGATGAAATTTCAAAGTAAAGCAGCTTTTTAGAAATTGAAAGTGAAATGTACGCTAAATACGGCGCGTATTTCTCGCTTTCTGAGGGTGGCTCTCGATAGCTTTCCCCGATAACCTAGGGAAAACGAAAAATCATAGGAAGTTTATGAAAATTAAATTTAAAAGAGTGAACCCTTCTCACGCATAGGATTTATTTTGGTAGCAATCCGATGTAAAATAAGCGAGTGACAACGAAATTACTTTAATCACCAGATTTTTAAAAAATTTTAAATTTTCGCTTAAAAATGGTATTAGAATAGTTCGATTTCGCTCAAATTTTGCATGCAACTATTAATTAGCAATCTAAATTCACCCTCCAAATTTGATAAAGATCGGACGATAAATAAACACGGTCGCAAAATACGCATTTTTCGTCTCAGGCTAGCTAAATAGTCTTATAAGGTATGAAACAGGTAAATGTCTTTATTATTGCGCGTGAGCACGAGACAACGTTTAGTGAAAATTTCATCAAAATCGGCCGATAAATAAGGAAGCTATAGATACCCAAATATTTGACCTTTTAGGCGCCGCTGCGCCCTTACGAAGCGCTAATTAAAAAAAAAGAACAAAACGCCTCTGAAGAAAAATATGGAAATTCGAATGCTGCAAACAGAATAGCTCTATCTTTAACAGCAAGCGAGAAAAGGCTGCCGACATAAAACGGCGGAAGAGGAATAATAATAATAATAATAACTAGAAACGAGCTCGTTGCTAAAGCAACGAGTAGGTTTCACAAGTTAAAGTCGAAGCAACAAAGCTGAGATCTCCTACTCTAATACACAATTCTTTTTCACGATCCAGATATTTGATCTTTAGTGATGGTATCCACATTGCGCAATCTACTTGCAGAAATTGTAAGAAACAGCGACTTACATTATATACATTGTACTGAAGCCTACATCGCACAATATCGACTACTCTTGACCATATATTTGAAACAAGAAACATGTAGGACAGTCACACTTAGTACAATCTGCACGTGTAACCTAGATCTCCAGTCCTTACTCCCCGCTTTATGTTGTTTATTTATTAACTTACGCAAGGTATTTCGCGTGTACAGATGTTTGACCTTGAATCGCCACTCTGCTGGAATAAACAATTCTCCTCGCGATGGCCGTTAATAATGCCGCTTTCCGCAATATACAAAACAAAGACTTGACAATGTCACGTATTCCACAGGTAAGCACTGTAACTCGCGATTAATTCACACACGTTTGAAGTCCTGTATAACAGCGGCTTGACCATATATTTGAAACAAGAAACATGTAGGACAGTCACACTTAGTACAATCTGCACGTGTAACCTAGATCTCCAGTCCTTACACCCCGCTTTATGTTGTTTATTTGTTAACTTACGCAAGGTATTTCGCGTGTACAGATGTTTGACCTTGAATCGCCACTCTGCTGCAATAAACAATTCTCCTCGCGATGGCCTTTAGTAATGCCGCTTTCCCCAATATACAAAACAATGACTTGACAATGTCTCGTATTCCACAGGTAAAGCACTGTAACTCGCGATTAATTCACACACGTTTGAAGTCCTGTATAACAGCGGCGCTGTGCGAGGTATTAAGCAAGGCAAATTCACCGCGCTTCTCTAATGTGTAATGCCGACGCTCGGAGAAGATTTCTTTATAGCCTTGTTCAGCAGTAGCTCGTAGAATGCAATCATTGGTTTTTTTTTTTTTTCTTTCTTTTTGTTTGTCTGTTTTTGTTTTTTTGTTTTTTTTTGTTTTTGTTTAAGAATTCGAATTCATAATACTTTCTCAAACTCTATTTTATATAAAGCACATTAAATCGCGATTGAATTAATCGCGAGTTACTGCGCCTTGTCCATGGAAGAAGTCCTGTATAACAGCGGTGCCGTGCAAGGTATTAAGCAAGGCAAATTCACAGCGCTTCTGAAGTGTGTTTATTGCGTTGTTCATCGGTAGAGTGCCCAAAATTTGATATTTGTTTAAGAAATCGAATTCAAAATGCTTTCTCAAACTCTTGTTTTTATACTTTGTTCATACGAGGAATAAAACAATACATTAAAAGTTACGCAAGCAAGATATTTTTTTTAAAAAACCTTTAAATTGCTCACTTTCAAATACTGAGAAACATGTTTCATAGTAAAATCGTTACGCAAAATCGTTTCGTAATGTTTTGGAAACTGTAAAACTAAAAATAAGACAGTTTTGAACATTACGTAATTTTTAAAAAACTTTAAATTGAAATAGAGGTCAAACTAAAAGAGATAGATAATATCGGCCGATAAAAGTTCTAAAGATATGAACCTAGAGAACATAACAGTGAAAATTTGAGAGATCTACCATTAAAAATAAAAGCTACATACGCGAAAATCGAAAAATATTAAATCTTACGTAATTCTCTTGAAAAGCCGTATATTTCGAAAAAATTTTTCATTAAACGGGAGTATGTGTCTGTGACAATTAATAGCCGAAAGATGAAATTTCAAAGTAAAGCAGCTTTTTAGAAATTGAAAGTGAAAAGTTCGCTAAATACGGCGCGTATTTCTCGCTTTCTGAGGGTGGCTCTCGATAGCTTTCCCCGATAACCTAGGGAAAACGAAAAAATCATAGGAAGTTTATGAAAATTAAATTTAAAAAGAGTGAACCCTTCTCACGCATAGGATTTATTTTGGTAGCAATCCGATGTAAAATAAGCGAGTGACAACGAAATTACTTTAATCACCAAATTTTTTAAAAATTTTAAATTTTCGCTTAAAAATGGTATTAGAATAGTCCGATTTCGCTCAAATTTTGCATGCAACTATTAATTAGCAATCTAAACTCACCCTCCAAATTTGATAAAGATCGGACGATAAATAAACACGGTCGCAAAATACGCATTTTTCGTCTCAGGCTAGCTAAATAGTCTTATCAGGTATGAAACAGGTAAATGTCTTTATTATAGCGCGTGAGCACGAGACAACGTTTAGTGAAAATTTCATCAAAATCGGCCGATAAATAAGAAAGCTATAGATACCCAAATATTTGACCTTTTAGGCGCCGCTGCGCCCTTACGAAGCGCTAATTCAAAAAAATGAACAAAACGCCTCTGAAGAAAAATATGGAAATTCGAATGCTGCAAACAGAATAGCTCTATCTTGAATAGTAAGCGAGAAAAGGCTGCCGACATAAAACGGCGGAAGAAGAATAATAATAATAATAATAATAATAATAATAAGAAAGGACAGTAGAATAATAAAAGGTTTCACAAGTGAAACTTGTGAAACCTAATAATAATAATAATAACTAGAAACGAGCTCGTTGCTAAAGCAACGAGTAGGTTTCACAAGTTAAAGTCGAAGCAGCGAAGCTGAGATCTCCTACTCTAATACAAAATTCTTTTTCACGATCCAGATATCTGATCTTTAGTGATGGTATCCACATTGCGCAATCTACTTGCAGAAATTGTAGGTAACGGCGACTTACATTATACACATTATACTGAAGCCTACATCGCACAATATCGACTACTCTTGACCATATATTTGAAACAAGAAACATGTAGGACAATCACACTTAGTACAATCTGCACGTGTAACCTAGATCTTCAGTCCTTACTGCCCGCTTTATGTTGTTTATTTATTAACTTACGCAAGGTATTTCGCGTGTACAGATGTTTGACCTTGAATCGCCTCTCTGCTGGAATAAACAATTCTCCTCGCGATGAACTTACGCAAGTTATTTCGCGTGTACAGATGTTTGACCTTGAATCGCCACTCTGCTGGAATAAACAATTCTCCTCGCGATGGCCTTTAGTAATGCCGCTTTCCCCAATATACAAAAGAAAGACTTGACAATGTCTCGTATTCCACAGGTAAAGCACTGTAACTGGCGATTAATTCACACACGTTTGAAGTCCTGTATAACAGCGGCGCAGTGCGAGGTATTAAGCAAGGCAAATTCACCGCGCTTCTCTAATGTGTAATGCCGACGCTCGGAGAAGATTTCTTTATAGCCTTGTTCAGCAGTAGCTCGTAGAATGTAAATTTGCTTTTTTTTTTCTTTTTTTTTTTTTTTTTTGTTTTTTTTTTGGGGGGGGGGTGGTTTTTTTATTTTTTGGTTTTTTTTTTGTTTAAGAATTCGAATGCATAATACTTTCTCAAACTCTATTTTATAGAAAGCACTTTAAATCGCGATTGAATTAATCGCGAGTTACTGCGCCTTGTCCATGGAAGAAGTCCTATATCACAGCGGTGTCGTGCAAGGTATTAAGCAAGGCAAATTGACCGCGCTTCTGAAGATATGTTTATTGCGTTGTTCATCAGTAGAGTGCCCAAAATTTGATTTTTGTTTAAGAAATCGAAATCAAAATGCTTTCTCAAACTCTTGTTTTTATAATTTGTTCATACGACGAATAAAAAATACTTGAAAGTTACGCAAGTAAGATATTTTTATAAAAAAATCTTTAAATTGCTCACTTTCAAATACCGGGAAACATGTTTCATAGTAAAATCGTTACGGAAAATCGTTTCGTAATGTTTTGGAAACTAAAAGACTAAAAATAAGACAGTTTTGAACATTACGTAATTTTTAAAAAACTTTAAATTGAAATAGAGGCCAAACTAAAAGAGATAGATAATATCGGCCGATGAAAGTTCTAAAGATATGAACCTAGAGAACATAACAGTGAAAATTTGAGAGATCTACCATTAAAACTAAAAGCTACATACGCGAAAATCGAAAAATATTAAATCTTACGTAATTCTCTTAAAACGTCGTATATTTCGAAAAATTTTTTCATTAAACGGGAGTATGTGTCTGTGAGAATGAATAGCCGAAAGATGAAATTTCAAAGTAAAGAGTCGGTAGATACCCTCATTCCCTATCATGCTACCAATTTTCACATCTCTACCTTCTTTAATAAGCGAGCTTTAGCTGAAACCATTTCATTAAACATTAATGAACTTTATGTGACGTTGAAAGCATCACTTTAAAGGGGGTTGTCGTGTTTAAACCTAAATAACTCGAAAACGGTAAGAGTTAGCGAAAATTTGATGGCAATGTTATGCATATAAATTTTCGCGCAGAATCGATTGCAACAATCCCCGATTCGATAAGATGAAAATTAATGGAGTTATGACGTCATTTACAAAGTATGACGTCATTTTCAGGAATTTGGTACCATGCCAATTCCCTTTCGTCAGTCGGTAGATATTTGCATTCTCTTTTATGCTACCAAATTTCATACCTCTAGCTTTATCAATAAGCGAGACACAGGTACCTGAAGTTTTAAATTGTATTTTCAGGAAAGGCCAAACACTGAACTTTGACCGCAAATATCTCGAAAACGGTAAGAGATATCGAAAATCTGAGACCAGACCTTTCTCCTTTTACTACTTTTTCACGCAGAATCGATTGCAACAATCCCCGATTCGATACGATGAAAAATAAGGGAGTTATGACGTCATTTAGAAAAGTATGACGTCATTTTCAGGAATTTGGCACCTTGCCAATTCCCTTTTGTCAGTCGGTAGATATTTGCATTCTCTTTTATGCTACCAAATTTCATACCTCTAGCTTTATCAATAAGCGAGACACAGGTACCTGAAGTTTTAAATTGTATTTTCAGGAAAGGCCAAACACTGAACTTTGACCGCAAATATCTCGAAAACGGTAAGAGATATCGAAATTCTGTTGCTGGTATTTACCATTTTACTTTTTCACGCAGAATCGATTCCAACCGTCCCCGCCTCGATCCGATGAAAAATAAGGGAGATATGACGTCATTTACAAAGTATGACGTCATTTTCAGGAATTTGGCTCCATGCCAAATTCCTCTTGTCAGTCGGTAGATATTCTCAATCTCTATCATGCTACCAAATTTCACACCTCTATCTTCCTCAATAAGCGAGCTATAGGCGAAAACATTTCATGAATAATTAATGAGTGTTGATGACGTCACAAACATCACTTTAAAGGGGGTATTCGTGTTCAAACGCAAATAACTCGAGAACCGTAAGAGTTAGCGAAAATCTGAGAACACTTTACTGGTAGGTATTTGAACGCTCTATCGAATGGAAGAAACCCGATCAAAATCCGACTGCAAATAAAGTCGCTAGACCTTGCCAAAGATTTGATTCGAAAATTTTCAATAATTTCAAAAATATTGGCAGCATGCCATTTTCATTCTAGAGGTAGATTAAGAATGTGGAAACATGTTTAGATATAAAATTTCATGCCGATATCTCATTTAATAAGAGAGATATTAACGTATGAATATTTAATTAGCTTTGATGACGTCATAGCGAATTTTCCCACGCTCATTGTGACTTTATTTATGGTCCGATTTCAAAAATTTTTCATATTCCAAATCAGACCATTAAAATCTTTCATCCTACTGTCTAAAATCTAAGATTGAAATATTTTTTTTGAAATGAAAACAATCGGGTCAAGGTCAACTTTTTCGGGGTAGAGCTACGAAATTGACGCAGTGACATAAAATCTTGCATCTCCTTTTCTGAATCGAATGCTGAAAATTTCATTCCAATCGGACAAATAATAAGGAAGATATAGCGATTCAAAATTTTGGCGTCGTAGGTGGCGCTGCGCGCTTATAAGCGGTAATTTAGAAAATTAAAAAAATCAAATCTTGAAAATTTAATTTCGAATCGAACACTGAAAACAGAATAGTAATATCTTTAATAATGAGTGATTTCTGAGCCGTCACAAAAAAAAAAACGGATGAAGAATAATAATAATAATAATAATAAGAAAAGACAGTAGAATAATAAAAGGTTTCACAAGTGAAACTTGTGAAACCTAATAATAATAACTAGAAACGAGCTCGTTGCTAAAGCAACGAGTAGGTTTCACAAGTTAAAATCAAAGCAACGAAGCTGGGATCTCCTACTCTAATACACAATTCTTTTTCACGATCCAGATATCTGATCTTTAGTGATGGTATCCACATTGCGCAATCTACTTGCAGAAATTGTAAGTAACAGCGATTTACATTATATACATTGTACTGAAGCCTACATCGCACAATATCGACTACTCTTGACCATATATTTGAAACAAGAAACATGTAGGACGGTCACACTTAGTACAATCTGCACGTGTAACCTAGATCTCCAGTCCTTACTCCCCGCTTTATGTTGTTTATTTATTAACTTACGCAAGGTGTTTCGCGTGTACAGATGTTTGACCTTGAATCGCCACATTGCTGGAATAAACAATTCTCCTCGCGATGGCCTTTAATAATGCCGCTTTCCGCAATATACAAAACAAAGACTTGACAATGTCTCGTATTCCACAGGTAAGCACTGTAACTCGCGATTAATTCACACACGTTTGAAGTCCTGTATAACAGCGGCTTGAACATATATTTGAAACAAGAAACGTGTAGGACAGTCACACTTAGTACAATCTGCACGTGTAACCTAGATCTCCAGTCCTTACACCCCGCTTTATGTTGTTTATTTGTTAACTTACGCAAGGTATTTCGCGTGTACAGATGTTTGAACTTGAATCGCCACTCTGCTGCAATAAACAATTCTCCTCGCGATGGCCTTTAGTAATGCCGCTTTCCCCAATATACA
The DNA here is from genome assembly GCA_035048485.1 of Pteria penguin. Lineage (NCBI taxonomy): Eukaryota > Metazoa > Mollusca > Bivalvia > Pterioida > Pteriidae > Pteria > Pteria penguin. The sequence goes on along the minus strand of CM068591.1, from coordinate 32,612,400 downwards.
AAACAAAGACTTGACAATGTCTCGTATTCCACAGGTAAAGCACTGTAACTCGCGATTAATTCACACACGTTTGAAGTCCTGTATAACAGCGACGCTGTGCGAGGTATTAAGCAAGGCAAATTCACCGCGCTTCTCTAATGTGTAATGCCGACGCTCGGAGAAGATTTCTTTATAGCCTTGTTCAGCAGTAGCTCGTAGAATGCAATCATTGGTTTTTTTTTTTTTTTTTTTTGTTTCTTTTTGTTTGTCTGTTTTTGTTTTTGTTTTTGTTTTTTTTTTTTTTGTTTAAGAATTCGAATTCATAATACTTTCTCAAACTCTATTTTATATAAAGCACATTAAATCGCGATTGAATTAATCGCGAGTTACTGCGCCTTGTCCATGGAAGAAGTCCTGTATAACAGCGGTGCCGTGCAAGGTATTAAGCAAGGCAAATTGACCGCGCTTCTGAAATGTGTTTATTGCGTTGTTCATCGGTAGAGTGCCCAAAATTTGATATTTGTTTAAGAAATCGAATTCAAAATGCTTTCTCAAACTCTTGTTTTTATACTTTGTTCATACGAGGAACAAAACAATACATTAAAAGTTACGCAAGCAAGATATTTTTTTAAAAAACCTTTAAATTGCTCACTTTCAAATACTGAGAAACATGTTTCATAGTAAAATCGTTACGCAAAATCGTTTCGTAATGTTTTGGAAACTGTAAAACTAAAAATAAGACAGTTTTGAACATTACGTAATTTTTAAAAAACTTTAAATTGAAATAGAGGTCAAACTAAAAGAGATAGATAATATCGGCCGATAAAAGTTCTAAAGATATGAACCTAGAGAACATAACAGTGAAAATTTGAGAGATCTACCATTAAAAATAAAAGCTACATACGCGAAAATCGAAAAATATTAAATCTTACGTAATTCTCTTAAAAAGTCGTATATTTCGAAAAATTTTTTCATTAAACGGGAGTATGTGTCTGTGAGAATTAATAGCCGAAAGATGAAATTTCAAAGTAAAGCAGCTTTTTAGAAATTGAAAGTGAAAAGTTCGCTAAATACGGCGCGTATTTCTCGCTTTCTGAGGGTGGCTCTCGATAGCTTTCCCCGATAACCTAGGGAAAACGAAAAATCATAGGAAGTTTATGAAAATTAAATTTAAAAGAGTGAACCCTTCTCACGCATAGGATTTATTTTGGTAGCAATCCGATGTAAAATAAGCGAGTGACAACGAAATTACTTTAATCACCAGATTTTTAAAAAAATTTAAATTTTCGCTTAAAAATGGTATTAGAATAGTCAGATTTCGCTCAAATTTTGCATGCCACTATTCATTAGCAATCTAAACTCACCCTCCAAATTTGATAAAGATCGGACGATAAATAAACACGGTCGCAAAATACGCATTTTTCGTCTCAGGCTAGCTAAATAGTCTTATCAGGTATGAAACAGGTAAATGTCTTTATTATTGCGCGTGAGCACGAGACAACGTTTAGTGAAAATTTCATCAAAATCGACCGATAAATAAGGAAGCTATAGATACCCAAATATTTGACCTTTTAGGCGCCGCTGCGCCCTTACGAAGCGCTAATTCAAAAAAATGAACAAAACGCCTCTGAAGAAAAATATGGAAATTCGAATGCTGCAAACAGAATAGCTCTATCTTTAACAGCAAGCGAGAAAAGGCTGCCGACATAAAACGGCGGAAGAGGAATAATAATAATAATAATAACTAGAAACGAGCTCGTTGCTAAAGCAACGAGTAGGTTTCACAAGTTAAAGTCGAAGCAACGAAGCTGAGATCTCCTACTCTAATACACAATTCTTTTTCACGATCCAGATATCTGATCTTTAGTGATGGTATCCACATTGCGCAATCTACTTGCAGAAATTGTAAGTAACAGCGACTTACATTATATACATTGTACTGAAGCCTACATCGCACAATATCGACTACTCTTGACCATATATTTGAAACAAGAAACATGTAGGACAGTCACACTTAGTACAATCTGCACGTGTAACCTAGATCTCCAGTCCTTACTCCCCGCTTTATGTTGTTTATTTATTAACTTACGCAAGGTATTTCGCGTGTACAGATGTTTGACCTTGAATCGCCACTCTGCTGGAATAAACAATTCTCCTCGCGATGGCCGTTAATAATGCCGCTTTCCGCAATATACAAAACAAAGACTTGACAATGTCTCGTATTCCACAGGTAAGCACTGTAACTCGCGATTAATTCACACACGTTTGAAGTCCTGTATAACAGCGGCTTGACCATATATTTGAAACAAGAAACATGTAGGACAGTCACACTTAGTACAATCTGCACGTGTAACCTAGATCTCCAGTCCTTACACCCCGCTTTATGTTGTTTATTTGTTAACTTACGCAAGGTATTTCGCGTGTACAGATGTTTGACCTTGAATCGCCACTCTGTTGCAATAAACAATTCTCCTCGCGATGGCCTTTAGTAATGCCGCTTTCCCCAATATACAAAACAAAGACTTGACAATGTCTCGTATTCCACAGGTAAAGCACTGTAACTCGCGATTAATTCACACACGTTTGAAGTCCTGTATAACAGCGGCGCTGTGCGAGGTATTAAGCAAGGCAAATTCACCGCGCTTCTCTAATGTGTAATGCCGACGCTCGGAGAAGATTTCTTTATAGCCTTGTTCAGCAGTAGCTCGTAGAATGCAATCATTGGTTTTTTTTTTTTTGTTTTTTTTTTCTTTTTGTTTGTCTGTTTTTGTTTTTGTTTTTGTTTTTTTTTTTTTTGTTTAAGAATTCGAATTCATAATACTTTCTCAAACTCTATTTTATAGAAAGCACTTTAAATCGCGATTGAATTAATCGCGAGTTACTGCGCCTTGTCCATGGAAGAAGTCCTGTATAACAGCGGTGCCGTGCAAGGTATTAAGCAAGGCAAATTCACAGCGCTTCTGAAGTGTGTTTATTGCGTTGTTCATCGGTAGAGTGCCCAAAATTTGATATTTGTTTAAGAAATCGAATTCAAAATGCTTTCTCAAACTCTTGTTTTTATACTTTGTTCATACGAGGAATAAAACAATACATTAAAAGTTACGCAAGCAAGATATTTTTTTTTAAAAAACCTTTAAATTGCTCACTTTCAAATACTGAGAAACATGTTTCATAGTAAAATCGTTACGCAAAATCGTTTGGTAATGTTTTGGAAACTGTAAAACTAAAAATAAGACAGTTTTGAACATTACGTAATTTTTAAAAAACTTTAAATTGAAATAGAGGTCAAACTAAAAGAGATAGATAATATCGGCCGATAAAAGTTCTAAAGATATGAACCTAGAGAACATAACAGTGAAAATTTGAGAGATCTACCATTAAAAATAAAAGCTACAGACGCGAAAATCGAAAAATATTAAATCTTACGTAATTCTCTTGAAAAGCCGTATATTTCGAAAACTTTTTTCATTAAACGGGAGTATGTGTCTGTAAGAATTAATAGCCGAAAGATGAAATTTCAAAGTAAAGCAGCTTTTTAGAAATTGAAAGTGAAAAGTTCGCTAAATACGGCGCGTATTTCTCGCTTTCTGAGGGTGGCTCTCGATAGCTTTCCCCGATAACCTAGGGAAAACGAAAAAATCATAGGAAGTTTATGAAAATTAAATTTAAAAGAGTGAACCCTTCTCACGCATAGGATTTATTTTGGTAGCAATCCGATGTAAAATAAGCGAGTGACAACGAAATTACTTTAATCACCAGATTTTTAAAAATTTTTAAATTTTCGCTTAAAAATGGTATTAGAATAGTCAGATTTCGCTCAAATTTTGCATGCCACTATTAATTAGCAATCTAAACTCACCCTCTAAATTTGATAAAGATCGGACGATAAATAAACACGGTCGCAAAATACGCATTTTTCGTCTCAGGTTAGCTAAATAGTCTTATCAGGTATGAAACAGGTAAATGTCTTTATTATTGCGCGTGAGCACGAGACAACGTTTAGTGAAAATTTCATCAAAATCGGCCGATAAATAAGGAAGCTATAGATACCCAAATATTTGACCTTTTAGGCGCCGCTGCGCCCTTACGAAGCGCTAATTCAAAAAAATGAACAAAACGCCTCTGAAGAAAAATATGGAAATTCGAATGCTGCAAACAGAATAGCTCTATCTTTAACAGCAAGCGAGAAAAGGCTGCCGACATAAAACGGCGGAAGAGGAATAATAATAACTAGAAACGAGCTCGTTGCTAAAGCAACGAGTAGGTTTCACAAGTTAAAGTCGAAGCAACGAAGCTGGGATCTCCTACTCTAATACACAATTCTTTTTCACGATCCAGATATCTGATCTTTAGTGATGGTATCCACATTGCGCAATCTACTTGCAGAAATTGTAAGTAACAGCGACTTACATTATATACATTGTACTGAAGCCTACATCGCACAATATCGACTACTCTTGACCATATATTTGAAACAAGAAACATGTAGGACAGTCACACGTAGTACAATCTGCACGTGTAACCTAAATCTTCAGTCCTTACTCCCCGCTTTATGTTGTTTATTTATTAACTTACGCAAGGTATTTCGCGTGTACAGATGTTTGACCTTGAATCGCCTCTCTGCTGGAATAAACATTTCTCCTCGCGATGGCCTTTAGTAATGCCGCAATATACAAAACAAAGACTTGACAATGTCTCGTATTCCACAGGTAAAGCAGTGTAACTCGCGATTAATTCACACACGTTTGAAGTCCTGTATAACAGCGGCGCTGTGCGAGGTATTAAGCAAGGCAAATTCACTGCGCTTCTCTAATATGTAATGCCGACGCTCGGAGAACGGCGACTTACATTATATACATTATACTGAAGCCTACATCGCACAATATCGACTAGTCTTGACCATATATTTGAAACAAGAAACATGTAGGACAGTCACACTTAGTACAATCTGCACGTGTAACCTAGATCTCCAGTCTTTACTCCCCGCTTTATGTTGTTTATTTGTTAACTTACGCAAGGTATTTCGCGTGTACAGATGTTTGACCTTGAATCGCCACTCTGCTGGAATAAACAATTCTCCTCGCGATGGCCTTTAGTAATGCCGCTTTCCCCAATATACAAAACAAAGACTTGACAATGTCTCGTATTCCACAGGTAAAGCACTGTAACTCGTGATTATTTCACACACGTTTGAAGTCCTGTATAACAGCGGCGCTGTGCGAGGTATTAAGCAAGGCAAATTCACCGCGCTTCTGTAATGTGTAATGCCGACGCTCGGAGAAGATTTCTTTATAGCCTTGTTCAGCAGTAGCTCGTAGGATGTAAATATTGTGGGTTTTTTTTTCTTTTTTTTGGGGGGGGGGGGTGTTTTTTTTTTTTGTTTTTGTTTGTTTTTTTTTTTTTTTTTTTTTTTTGTTTTAAGAATTCGAATGCATAATATTTTCTCAAACTCTATTTTATATAAAGCACATTAAATCGCGATTGAATTAATCGCGAGTTACTGCGCCTTGTCCATGGAAGAAGTCCTATGTAACAGCGGTGCCGTGCAAGGTATTAAGCATGGCAAATTGACCGCGCTTCTGAAGATATGTTTATTGCGTTGTTCATCAGTAGAGTGCCCAAAATTTGATTTTTGTTTAAGAAATCGAAATCAAAATGCTTTCTCAAACTCTTGTTTTTATAATTTGTTCATACGACGAATAAAAAATACTTGAAAATTACGCAAGTAAGATATTTTTTTTAAAAAAAGCTTTAAATTGCTCACTTTCAAATACTGAGAAACATGTTTCATAGTAAAATCGTTACGGAAAATCGTTTCGTAATGTTTTAGGAACTGTAAGACTAAAAATAAGACAGTTTTGAACATTACGTAATTTTTAAAAAACTTTAAATTGAAATAGAGGCCAAACTAAAAGAGATAGATAATATCGGCCGATGAAAGTTCTAAAGATATGAACCTAGAGAACATAACAGTGAAAATTTGAGAGATCTACCATTAAAAATAAAAGCTACATACGCGAAAATTGAAAAAACTTTATTGTTACGTAATTTTCTTGAAAAGCCATATATTTCGAAATTTTTTTTCATTAAACGGGAGTATGTGTCTGTGAAAACTAATAGCCGAAAGATGAAATTTCAAAATAAAGCAGCTTTTTAGAAATTGAAAGTGAAAAATTCGCTAAATGCGGCGCGTATTTCTCGCTTTCCGAGGGTGGCTCTCGATAGCTTTCCCCGATAACCTAGGGAAAACGGAAAATCATAGGAAGTGTATGAAAATTAAATCTAAAAGAGTGAACCCTTCTCACGCATAGGATTTATTTTGGTGGCAATCCGATGTAAAATAAGCGGAGTGACAACGAAGTTACTTTAATCACCAAATTTTTTTAAATTTTTAAATTTTCACTTAAAAATGGTATTAGAATAGTTCGATTTCGCTCAAATTTTGTATGCCACTATTATTTTGCATTCTAAACTTACCCTCTAAATTTGAGCAAGATCGGACGATAAATAAACACGGTCGCAAAATACGCATTTTCCGTCTCAGGCTAGCTAAATAGTCTTATCAGGTATGAAACAGGTAAATGTCTTTATTATTGCGCGTGAGCACGAGACAACGTTTAGTGAAAATTTCATCAAAATCGGCCGATAAATAAGGAAGCTATAGATACCCAAATATTTGACCTTTTAGGCGCCGCTGCGCCCTTACGAAGCGCTAATTCAAAAAAATGAACAAAACGCCTCTGAAGAAAAATATGGAAATTTGAATGCTGCAAACAGAATAGCTCTATCTTGAATAGTAAGCGAGAAAAGGCTGCCGACATAAAACGGCGGAAGAAGAATAATAATAATAATAATAATAATAATAATAAGAAAGGACAGTAGAATAATAAAAGGTTTCACAAGTGAAACTTGTGAAACCTAATAACTAGAAACGAGCTCGTTGCTAAAGCAACGAGTAGGTTTCACAAGTTAAAGTCGAAGCAGCGAAGCTGAGATCTCCTACTCTAATACAAAATTCTTTTTCACGATCCAGATATCTGATCTTTAGTGATGGTATCCACATTGCGCAATCTACTTGCAGAAATTGTAGGTAACGGCGACTTACATTATACACATTATACTGAAGCCTACATCGCACAATATCGACTACTCTTGACCATATATTTGAAACAAGAAACATGTAGGACAATCACACTTAGTACAATCTGCACGTGTAACCTAGATCTTCAGTCCTTACTGCCCGCTTTATGTTGTTTATTTATTAACTTACGCAAGGTATTTCGCGTGTACAGATGTTTGACCTTGAATCGCTTCTCTGCTGGAATAAACAATTCTCCTCGCGATGAACTTACGCAAGTTATTTCGCGTGTACAGATGTTTGACCTTGAATCGCCACTCTGCTGGAATAAACAATTCTCCTCGCGATGGCCTTTAGTAATGCCGCTTTCCCCAATATACAAAAGAAAGACTTGACAATGTCTCGTATTCCACAGGTAAAGCACTGTAACTGGCGATTAATTCACACACGTTTGAAGTCCTGTATAACAGCGGCGCAGTGCGAGGTATTAAGCAAGGCAAATTCACCGCGCTTCTCTAATGTGTAATGCCGACGCTCGGAGAAGATTTCTTTATAGCCTTGTTCAGCAGTAGCTCGTAGAATGTAAATTTGCTTTTTTTTTTTTTTTTTTTTTTTTTTTTTTTTTGTTTTTTTTTTGGGGGGGGGTTGGTTTTTTAATTTTTTGGTTTTTTTTTTTGTTTAAGAATTCGAATGCATAATACTTTCTCAAACTCTATTTTATAGAAAGCACTTTAAATCGCGATTGAATTAATCGCGAGTTACTGCGCCTTGTCCATGGAAGAAGTCCTATATCACAGCGGTGTCGTGCAAGGTATTAAGCAAGGCAAATTGACCGCGCTTCTGAAGATATGTTTATTGCGTTGTTCATCAGTAGAGTGCCCAAAATTTGATTTTTGTTTAAGAAATCGAAATCAAAATGCTTTCTCAAACTCTTGTTTTTATAATTTGTTCATACGACGAATAAAAAATACTTGAAAGTTACGCAAGTAAGATATTTTTATAAAAAAATCTTTAAATTGCTCACTTTCAAATACCGGGAAACATGTTTCATAGTAAAATCGTTACGGAAAATCGTTTCGTAATGTTTTGGAAACTAAAAGACTAAAAATAAGACAGTTTTGAACATTACGTAATTTTTAAAAAACTTTAAATTGAAATAGAGGCCAAACTAAAAGAGATAGATAATATCGGCCGATGAAAGTTCTAAAGATATGAACCTAGAGAACATAACAGTGAAAATTTGAGAGATCTACCATTAAAACTAAAAGCTACATACGCGAAAATCGAAAAATATTAAATCTTACGTAATTCTCTTAAAACGTCGTATATTTCGAAAAATTTTTTCATTAAACGGGAGTATGTGTCTGTGAGAATGAATAGCCGAAAGATGAAATTTCAAAGTAAAGAGTCGGTAGATACCCTCATTCCCTATCATGCTACCAATTTTCACATCTCTACCTTCTTTAATAAGCGAGCTTTAGCTGAAACCATTTCATTAAACATTAATGAACTTTATGTGACGTTGAAAGCATCACTTTAAAGGGGGTTGTCGTGTTTAAACCTAAATAACTCGAAAACGGTAAGAGTTAGCGAAAATTTGATGGCAATGTTATGCATATAAATTTTCGCGCAGAATCGATTGCAACAATCCCCGATTCGATAAGATGAAAATTAATGGAGTTATGACGTCATTTACAAAGTATGACGTCATTTTCAGGAATTTGGTACCATGCCAATTCCCTTTTGTCAGTCGGTAGATATTTGCATTCTCTTTTATGCTACCAAATTTCATACCTCTAGCTTTATCAATAAGCGAGACACAGGTACCTGAAGTTTTAAATTGTATTTTCAGGAAAGGCCAAACACTGAACTTTGACCGCAAATATCTCGAAAACGGTAAGAGATATCGAAATTCTGTTGCTGGTGTTTACCATTTTACTTTTTCACGCAGAATCGATTCCAACCGTCCCCGCCTCGATCCGATGAAAAATAAGGGAGATATAACGTCATTTACAAAGTATGACGTCATTTTCAGGAATTTGGTACCATGCCAATTCCCTTTTGTCAGTCGGTAGATATTTGCATTCTCTTTTATGCTATCAAATTTCATACCTCTAGCTTTATCAATAAGCGAGACACAGGTACCTGAAGTTTTAAATTGTATTTTCAGGAAAGGCCAAACACTGAACTTTGACCGCAAATATCTCGAAAACGGTAAGAGATATCGAAAATCTGAGACCAGACCTTTTCCCTTTAACTACTTTTTCACGCAGAATCGATTGCAACAATCCCCGATTCGATACGATGAAAAATAAGGGAGTTATGACGTCATTTAGAAAAGTATGACGTCATTTTCAGGAATTTGGCACCTTGCCAATTCCCTTTTGTCAGTCGGTAGATATTTGCATTCTCTTTTATGCTACCAAATTTCATACCTCTAGCTTTATCAATAAGCGAGACACAGGTACCTGAAGTTTTAAATTGTATTTTCAGGAAAGGCCAAACACTGAACTTTGACCGCAAATATCTCGAAAACGGTAAGAGATATCGAAATTCTGTTGCTGGTATTTACCCTTTTACTTTTTCACGCAGAATCGATTCCAACCGTCCCCGCCTCGATCCGATGAAAAATAAGGGAGATATGACGTCATTTACAAAGTATGACGTCATTTTCAGGAATTTGGCTCCATGCCAAATTCCTCTTGTCAGTCGGTAGATATTCTCAATCTCTATCATGCTACCAAATTTCACACCTCTATCTTCCTCAATAAGCGAGCTATAGGCGAAAACATTTCATGAATAATTAATGAGTGTTGATGACGTCACAAACATCACTTTAAAGGGGGTTGTCGTGTTCAAACGCAAATAACTCGAGAACCGTAAGAGTTAGCGAAAATCTGAGAACACTTTACTGGTAGGTATTTGAACGCTCTATCGAATGGAAGAAACCCGATCAAAATCCGACTGCAAATAAAGTCGCTAGACCTTGTCAAAGATTTGATTCGAAAATTTTCAATAATTTCAAAAATATTGGCAGCATGCCATTTTCATTCTAGAGGTAGATTAAGAATGTGGAAACATGTTTAGATATAAAATTTCATGCCGATATCTCATTTAATAAGAGAGATATTAACGTATGAATATTTAATTAGCTTTGATGACGTCATAGCGAATTTTCCCACGCTCATTGTGACTTTATTTATGGTCCGATTTCAAAAATTTTTCATATTCCAAATCAGACCATTAAAATCTTTCATCCTACTGTCTAAAATCTAAGATTGAAATATTTTTTTTGAAATGAAAACAATCGGGTCAAGGTCAACTTTTTCGGGGTAGAGCTACGAAATTGACGCAGTGACATAAAATCTTGCATCTCCTTTTCTGAATCGAATGCTGAAAATTTCATTCCAATCGGACAAATAATAAGGAAGATATAGCGATTCAAAATTTTGGCGTCGTAGGTGGCGCTGCGCGCTTATAAGCGGTAATTTAGAAAATTAAAAAAATCAAATCTTGAAAATTTAATTTCGAATCGAACACTGAAAACAGAATAGTAATATCTTTAATAATGAGTGATTTCTGAGCCGTCACAAAAAAAAAAACGGATGAAGAATAATAATAATAATAATAATAAGAAAAGACAGTAGAATAATAAAAGGTTTCACAAGTGAAACTTGTGAAACCTAATAATAACTAGAAACGAGCTCGTTGCTAAAGCAACGAGTAGGTTTCACAAGTTAAAGTCGAAGCAGCGAAGCTGAGATCTCCTACTCTAATACAAAATTCTTTTTCACGATCCAGATATCTGATCTTTAGTGATGGTATCCACATTGCGCAATCTACTTGCAGAAATTGTAGGTAACGGCGACTTACATTATACACATTATACTGAAGCCTACATCGCACAATATCGACTACTCTTGACCATATATTTGAAACAAGAAACATGTAGGACAATCACACTTAGTACAATCTGCACGTGTAACCTAGATCTTCAGTCCTTACTGCCCGCTTTATGTTGTTTATTTATTAACTTACGCAAGGTATTTCGCGTGTACAGATGTTTGACCTTGAATCGCCTCTCTGCTGGAATAAACAATTCTCCTCGCGATGAACTTACGCAAGTTATTTCGCGTGTACAGATGTTTGACCTTGAATCGCCACTCTGCTGGAATAAACAATTCTCCTCGCGATGGCCTTTAGTAATGCCGCTTTCCCCAATATACAAAAGAAAGACTTGACAATGTCTCGTATTCCACAGGTAAAGCACTGTAACTGGCGATTAATTCACACACGTTTGAAGTCCTGTATAACAGCGGCGCAGTGCGAGGTATTAAGCAAGGCAAATTCACCGCGCTTCTCTAATGTGTAATGCCGACGCTCGGAGAAGATTTCTTTATAGCCTTGTTCAGCAGTAGCTCGTAGAATGTAAATTTGCTTTTTTTTTTCTTTTTTTTTTTTTTTTTGTTTTTTTTTTGGGGGGGGGGGGTGGTTTTTTTATTTTTTGGTTTTTTTTTTGTTTAAGAATTCGAATGCATAATACTTTCTCAAACTCTATTTTATAGAAAGCACTTTAAATCGCGATTGAATTAATCGCGAGTTACTGCGCCTTGTCCATGGAAGAAGTCCTATATCACAGCGGTGTCGTGCAAGGTATTAAGCAAGGCAAATTGACCGCGCTTCTGAAGATATGTTTATTGCGTTGTTCATCAGTAGAGTGCCCAAAATTTGATTTTTGTTTAAGAAATCGAAATCAAAATGCTTTCTCAAACTCTTGTTTTTATAATTTGTTCATACGACGAATAAAAAATACTTGAAAGTTACGCAAGTAAGATATTTTTATAAAAAAATCTTTAAATTGCTCACTTTCAAATACCGGGAAACATGTTTCATAGTAAAATCGTTACGGAAAATCGTTTCGTAATGTTTTGGAAACTAAAAGACTAAAAATAAGACAGTTTTGAACATTACGTAATTTTTAAAAAACTTTAAATTGAAATAGAGGCCAAACTAAAAGAGATAGATAATATCGGCCGATGAAAGTTCTAAAGATATGAACCTAGAGAACATAACAGTGAAAATTTGAGAGATCTACCATTAAAACTAAAAGCTACATACGCGAAAATCGAAAAATATTAAATCTTACGTAATTCTCTTAAAACGTCGTATATTTCGAAAAATTTTTTCATTAAACGGGAGTATGTGTCTGTGAGAATGAATAGCCGAAAGATGAAATTTCAAAGTAAAGAGTCGGTAGATACCCTCATTCCCTATCATGCTACCAATTTTCACATCTCTACCTTCTTTAATAAGCGAGCTTTAGCTGAAACCATTTCATTAAACATTAATGAACTTTATGTGACGTTGAAAGCATCACTTTAAAGGGGGTTGTCGTGTTTAAACCTAAATAACTCGAAAAACGGTAAGAGTTAGCGAAAATTTGATGGCAATGTTATGCATATAAATTTTCGCGCAGAATCGATTGCAACAATCCCCGATTCGATAAGATGAAAATTAATGGAGTTATGACGTCATTTACAAAGTATGACGTCATTTTCAGGAATTTGGTACCATGCCAATTCCCTTTCGTCAGTCGGTAGATATTTGCATTCTCTTTTATGCTACCAAATTTCATACCTCTAGCTTTATCAATAAGCGAGACACAGGTACCTGAAGTTTTAAATTGTATTTTCAGGAAAGGCCAAAACACTGAACTTTGACCGCAAATATCTCGAAAAACGGTAAGAGATATCGAAAATCTGAGACCAGACCTTTCTCCTTTTACTACTTTTTCACGCAGAATCGATTGCAACAATCCCCGATTCGATACGATGAAAAATAAGGGAGTTATGACGTCATTTAGAAAAGTATGACGTCATTTTCAGGAATTTGGCACCTTGCCAATTCCCTTTTGTCAGTCGGTAGATATTTGCATTCTCTTTTATGCTACCAAATTTCATACCTCTAGCTTTATCAATAAGCGAGACACAGGTACCTGAAGTTTTAAATTGTATTTTCAGGAAAGGCCAAACACTGAACTTTGACCGCAAATATCTCGAAAACGGTAAGAGATATCGAAATTCTGTTGCTGGTATTTACCATTTTACTTTTTCACGCAGAATCGATTCCAACCGTCCCCGCCTCGATCCGATGAAAAATAAGGGAGATATGACGTCATTTACAAAGTATGACGTCATTTTCAGGAATTTGGCTCCATGCCAAATTCCTCTTGTCAGTCGGTAGATATTCTCAATCTCTATCATGCTACCAAATTTCACACCTCTATCTTCCTCAATAAGCGAGCTATAGGCGAAAACATTTCATGAATAATTAATGAGTGTTGATGACGTCACAAACATCACTTTAAAGGGGGTATTCGTGTTCAAACGCAAATAACTCGAGAACCGTAAGAGTTAGCGAAAATCTGAGAACACTTTACTGGTAGGTATTTGAACGCTCTATCGAATGGAAGAAACCCGATCAAAATCCGACTGCAAATAAAGTCGCTAGACCTTGCCAAAGATTTGATTCGAAAATTTTCAATAATTTCAAAAATATTGGCAGCATGCCATTTTCATTCTAGAGGTAGATTAAGAATGTGGAAACATGTTTAGATATAAAATTTCATGCCGATATCTCATTTAATAAGAGAGATATTAACGTATGAATATTTAATTAGCTTTGATGACGTCATAGCGAATTTTCCCACGCTCATTGTGACTTTATTTATGGTCCGATTTCAAAAATTTTTCATATTCCAAATCAGACCATTAAAATCTTTCATCCTACTGTCTAAAATCTAAGATTGAAATATTTTTTTTGAAATGAAAACAATCGGGTCAAGGTCAACTTTTTCGGGGTAGAGCTACGAAATTGACGCAGTGACATAAAATCTTGCATCTCCTTTTCTGAATCGAATGCTGAAAATTTCATTCCAATCGGACAAATAATAAGGAAGATATAGCGATTCAAAATTTTGGCGTCGTAGGTGGCGCTGCGCGCTTATAAGCGGTAATTTAGAAAATTAAAAAAATCAAATCTTGAAAATTTAATTTCGAATCGAACACTGAAAACAGAATAGTAATATCTTTAATAATGAGTGATTTCTGAGCCGTCACAAAAAAAAAAACGGATGAAGAATAATAATAATAATAATAATAAGAAAAGACAGTAGAATAATAAAAGGTTTCACAAGTGAAACTTGTGAAACCTAATAATAATAATAATAATAAGAAAGGACGGTAGAATAATAAAAGGTTTCACAAGTGAAACTTGTGAAACCTAATAATAATAACTAGAAACGAGCTCGTTGCTAAAGCAACGAGTAGGTTTCACAAGTTAAAGTCAAAGCAGCGAAGCTGGGATCTCCTACTCTAATACACAATTCTTTTTCACGATCCAGATATCTGATCTTTAGTGATGGTATCCACATTGCGCAATCTACTTGCAGAAATTGTAGGTAACGGCGACTTACATTATACACATTATACTGAAGCCTACATCGCACAATACCGACTACTCTTGACCATATATTTGAAACAAGAAACATGTAGGACAGTCACACGTAGTACAATCTGCACGTGTAACCTAAATCTTCAGTCCTTACTCCCCGCTTAATGTTGTTTATTTATTAACTTACGCAAGGTATTTCGCGTGTACAGATGTTTGACCTTGAATCGCCTCTCTGCTGGAATAAACAATTCTCCTCGCGATGGCCTTTAGTAATGCCGCTTTCCGCAATATACAAAACAAAGACTTGACAATGTCTCGTATTCCACAGGTAAAGCACTGTAACTCGCGATTAATTCACACACGTTTGAAGTCCTGTATAACAGCGGCGCTGTGCGAGGTATTAAGCAAGGCAAATTCACTGCGCTTCTCTAATATGTAATGCCGACGCTCGGAGAACGGCGACTTACATTATATACATTATACTGAAGCCTACATCGCACAATATCGACTACTCTTGACCATATATTTGAAACAAGAAACATGTAGGACAGTCACACTTAGTACAATCTGCACGTGTAACCTAGATCTCCAGTCCTTACTCCCCGCTTTATGTTGTTTATTTGTTAACTTACGCAAGGTATTTCGCGTGTACAGATGTTTGACCTTGAATCGCCACTCTGCTGGAATAAACAATTCTCCTCGCGATGGCCTTTAGTAATGCCGCTTTCCGCAATATACAAAAGAAAGACTTGACAATGTCTCGTATTCCACAGGTAAAGCACTGTAACTCGTGATTATTTCACACACGTTTGAAGTCCTGTATAACAACGGCGCTGTGCGAGGTATTAAGCAAGGCAAATTCACCGCGCTTCTGTAATGTGTAATGCCGACGCTCGGAGAAGATTTCTTTATAGCCTTGTTCAGCAGTAGCTCGTAGGATGTAAATATTGTGGGGTTTTTTTTCTTTTTTGGGGGGGGGGGGGGGGGTGTTTTTTGTTTTTGTTTGTTTTTTTTTTTTTTTTTTTTTTTTAAGAATTCGAATGCATAATATTTTCTCAAACTCTATTTTATAGAAAGCACATTAAATCGCGAATGAATTAATCGCGAGTTACTGCGCCTTGTCCATGGAAGAAGTCCTATGTAACAGCGGTGCCGTGCAAGGTATTAAGCATGGCAAATTCACCGCGCTTCTGAAGATATGTTTATTGCGTTGTTCATCAGTAGAGTGCCCAAAATTAGATTTTTGTTTAAGAAATCGAAATCAAAATGCTTTCTCAAACTCTTGTTTTTATAATTTGTTCATACGACGAATAAAAAATACTTGAAAGTTACGCAAGTAAGATATTTTTTTTAAAAAAGCTTTAAATTGCTCACTTTCAAATACTGAGAAACATGTTTCATTGTAAAATCGTTACGGAAAATCGTTTCGTAATGTTTTAGGAACTGTAAGACTAAAAATAAGACAGTTTTGAACATTACATAATTTTTAAAAATCTTTAAATTGAAATAGAGGCCAAACTAAAAGAGATAGATAATATCGGCCGATGAAAGTTCTAAAGATATGAACCTAGAGAACATAACAGTGAAAATTTGAGAGATCTACCATTAAAAATAAAAGCTACATACGCGAAAATTGAAAAAAACTTTATTGTTACGTAATTTTCTTGAAAAGCCATATATTTCGAAATTTTTTTTCATTAAACGGGAGTATGTGTCTGTGAAAACTAATAGCCGAAAGATGAAATTTCAAAATAAAGCAGCTTTTTAGAAATTGAAAGTGAAAAATTCGCTAAATGCGGCGCGTATTTCTCGCTTTCCGAGGGTGGCTCTCGATAGCTTTCCCCGATAACCTAGGGAAAACGGAAAATCATAGGAAGTGTATGAAAATTAAATCTAAAAGAGTGAACCCTTCTCACGCATAGGATTTATTTTGGTGGCAATCCGATGTAAAATAAGCGAGTGACAACGAAGTTACTTTAATCACCAAATTTTTTAAAATTTTTAAATTTTCACTTAAAAATGGTATTAGAATAGTTCGATTTCGCTCAAATTTTGTATGCCACTATTATTTTGCATTCTAAACTTACCCTCTAAATTTGAGCAAGATCGGACGATAAATAAAAACGGTCGCAAAATACGCATTTTTCGTCTCAGGCTAGCTAAATAGTCTTATCAGGTATGAAACAGGTAAATGTCTTTATTATTGCGCGTGAGCACGAGACAACGTTTAGTGAAAATTTCATCAAAATCGGCCGATAAATAAGGAAGCTATAGATACCCAAATATTTGACCTTTTAGGCGCCGCTGCGCCCTTACGAAGCGCTAATTCAAAAAAATGAACAAAACGCCTCTGAAGAAAAATATGGAAATTCGAATGCTGCAAACAGAATAGCTCTATCTTGAATAGTAAGCGAGAAAAGGCTGCCGACATAAAACGGCGGAAGAAGAAGAATAATAATAATAATAATAATAATAAGAAAGGACAGTAGAATAATAAAAGGTTTCACAAGTGAAACTTGTGAAAATAATAATAATAATAAGAAAGGACAGTAGAATAATAAAAGGTTTCACAAGTGAAACTTGTGAAACCTAACTAGAAACGAGCTCGTTGCTAAAGCAACGAGTAGGTTTCACAAGTTAAAGTCGAAGCAACGAAGCTGGGATCTCCTACTCTAATACACAATTCTTTTTTCACGATCCAGATATCTGATCTTTAGTGATGGTATCCACATTGCGCAATCTACTTGCAGAAATTGTAAGTAACAGCGACTTACATTATATACATTGTACTGAAGCCTACATCGTACAATATCGACTACTCTTGACCATATATTTGAAACAAGAAACATGTAGGACAGTCACACTTAGTACAATCTGCACGTGTAACCTAGATCTCCAGTCCTTACTCCCCGCTTTATGTTGTTTATTTATTAACTTACGCAAGGTATTTCGCGTGTACAGATGTTTGACCTTGAATCGCCACTCTGCTGGAATAAACAATTCTCCTCGCGATGGCCGTTAATAATGCCGCTTTCCGCAATATACAAAACAAAGACTTGACAATGTCTCGTATTCCACAGGTAAGCACTGTAACTCGCGATTAATTCACACACGTTTGAAGTCCTGTATAACAGCGGCTTGACCATATATTTGAAACAAGAAACATGTAGGACAGTCACACTTAGTACAATCTGCACGTGTAACCTAGATCTCCAGTCCTTACACCCCGCTTTATGTTGTTTATTTGTTAACTTACGCAAGGTATTTCGCGTGTACAGATGTTTGACCTTGAATCGCCACTCTGCTGCAATAAACAATTCTCCTCGCGATTGCCTTTAGTAATGCCGCTTTCCCCAATATACAAAACAAAGACTTGACAATGTCTCGTATTCCACAGGTAAAGCACTGTAACTCGCGATTAATTCACACACGTTTGAAGTCCTGTATAACAGCGGCGCTGTGCGAGGTATTAAGCAAGGCAAATTCACGGCGCTTCTCTAATGTGTAATGCCGACGCTCGGAGAAGATTTCTTTATAGCCTTGTTCAGCAGTAGCTCGTAGAATGCAATCATTGGTTTTTTTTTTTTTTTTTTTTTTTCTTTTTGTTTGTCTGTTTTTGTTTTTGTTTTGTTTTTTTTTTTGTTTAAGAATTCGAATTCATAATACTTTCTCAAACTCTATTTTATATAAAGCACATTAAATCGCGATTGAATTAATCGCGAGTTACTGCGCCTTGTCCATGGAAGAAGTCCTGTATAACAGCGGTGCCGTGCAAGGTATTAAGCAAGGCAAATTCACAGCGCATCTGAAGTGTGTTTATTGCGTTGTTCATCGGTAGAGTGCCCAAAATTTGATATTTGTTTAAGAAATCGAATTCAAAATGCTTTCTCAAACTCTTGTTTTTATACTTTGTTCATACGAGGAATAAAACAATACATTAAAAGTTACGCAAGCAAGATATTTTTTTTAAAAAACCTTTAAATTGCTCACTTTCAAATACTGAGAAACATGTTTCATAGTAAAATCGTTACGCAAAATCGTTTCGTAATGTTTTGGAAACTGTAAAACTAAAAATAAGACAGTTTTGAACATTACGTAATTTTTTAAAAACTTTAAATTGAAATAGAGGCCAAA
The DNA here is from genome assembly GCA_035048485.1 of Pteria penguin. NCBI lineage: Eukaryota > Metazoa > Mollusca > Bivalvia > Pterioida > Pteriidae > Pteria > Pteria penguin. Next base: position 32,593,757 of record CM068591.1, on the reverse strand, counting down.
CTAAAAGAGATAGATAATATCGGCCGATGAAAGTTCTAAAGATATGAACCTAGAGAACATAACAGTGAAAATTTGAGAGATCTACCATTAAAACTAAAAGCTACATACGCGAAAATCGAAAAATATTAAATCTTACGTAATTCTCTTGAAAAGCCGTATATTTCGAAAAAATTTTTCATTAAACGGGAGTATGTGTCTGTGAGAATGAATAGCCGAAAGATGAAATTTCAAAGTAAAGCAGCTTTTTAGAAATTGAAAGTGAAAAGTTCGCTAAATACGGCGCGTATTTCTCGCTTTCTGAGGGTTGCTCTCGATAGCTTTCCCCGATAACCTAGGGAAAACGAAAAATCATAGGAAGTTTATGAAAATTAAATTTAAAAGAGTGAACCCTTCTCATGCATAGGATTTATTTTGGTAGCAATCCGATGTAAAATAAGCGAGTGACAACGAAATTACTTTAATCACCAGATTTTTCAAAAATTTTAAATTTTCGCTTAAAAATGGTATTAGAATAGTCAGATTTCGCTCAAATTTTGCATGCCACTATTAATTAGCAATCTAAACTCACCCTCCAAATTTGATAAAGATCGGACGATAAATAAACACGGTCGCAAAATACGCATTTTTCGTCTCAGGCTAGCTAAATAGTCTTATCAGGTATGAAACAGGTAAATGTCTTTATTATTGCGCGTGAGCACGAGACAACGTTTAGTGAAAATTTCATCAAAATCGGCCGATAAATAAGGAAGCTATAGATACCCAAATATTTGACCTTTTAGGCGCCGCTGCGCCCTTACGAAGCGCTAATTCAAAAAAATGAACAAAACGCCTCTGAAGAAAAATATGGAAATTCGAATGCTGCAAACAGAATAGCTCTATCTTTAACAGCAAGCGAGAAAAGGCTGCCGACATAAAACGGCGGAAGAGGAATAATAATAATAATAATAATAATAATAATAATAATAATAATAATAAGAAAGGACGGTAGAATAATAAAAGGTTTCACAAGTGAAACTTGTGAAACCTAATAATAATAAGAAAGGACGGTAGAATAATAAAAGGTTTCACAAGTGAAACTTGTGAAACCTAATAAAAGTTTAGGGATGTCGGCGTATCTTGAGATATATGGTACAATAATTAGAACTTCAAATGATCCTAGAAAACACTCTGTGATTGGTTCTGACAGATTACCGTTTTAAAAAGAAGAACATTGTGTTTCCACCGATCTAACCGCGGTGTATATGTATGAACCCATCAAATACAGCACGTTTATTGTAGGCAAAACCTTTTAATAGACGCAAGGAAAACCTCAACTTTGAAAAATATCAGAAATAATTGTATTTTCTGCACTAAAATATACATTCCCTTGATTTCCTTCACCTCTTTTAGGTAATATTACTTTTAGAGGTGAAATGTATATAGTCATATACAGTTGCATGCCATTGGCATAAACAATGTTTTGTTTAATGTGCATGCCCTTGGTGATTTGTGACACACAGCTTGTCAGATGTCTTCTATCTACTCTTTTAAGGAATCCATTTCAACCACTGTAATCGAACTAATAAACGAAGAAGTACCTAAGGGTAAATCATATTTTACAGTTCATGGAGGTAAAGAGAAAACTGAAGACATCTGACAAAACGGTTTGACAAAAATCACCAAGGACATGCACACAAAACATGATAATAGTAGAATATACAAGGAAAAACGATATTACAAAAATATTGGATTATGCTGCGGTTACGATACCGACTTAGGATGGTCAATTGAAATAACAAACGTCATTCATTTGGTGTGGTTTACCTGTTTAAGGGCGTCCATTCACCGCAAAATCAGCACAATCAAAGCACACACATTTTAAAATTTAGAAATATACAAGGATCAACAGGTTTCTTAAGAAGAGAGGTCATAAAAATTTTATTACACACGAGACGTTTAAAGAATAATATGTTGCTATCAAAAATATATAAGGCGACATCAATATAAGTAAACAGTGTTCTACCCGTCTGTAAGCCGAGCTCAGATCCTTGATCAATAGGAGTCCCAACTAACAATCAGAGGGGACGAGGATCAGGACCTGTCTCCTCTGAAAAGGTTTGGACAAGGCCCCGTTATAGAGTCTCTACCGCCCTGTTAGTCAGAATGCAACGCTCAAGCAAAAGCATTGGGTTGTAGAGGGACACAATACAAGAACAATAGCGTGTATATTGTCTTATTCAGACAAATGTGAATCCCAATAAAATGGAGTCCGGGTGCCCGGGAGGAGTAAGCGTCTCCTGGTTACATGAACACCTGTCGCAAAAGTTCTGCAACAACTCTTGAAGTCGAGGAAGTAAATACATAAATATACACATATGAACATATGAAGGCGACAAGTCCACAAATTCGACTTTTCCCATTCAAGGCATGAAATGTTGTTTAAATGAAATTCCAGCGTCGGAAATGTACGCGAACCAATGTCTGTATATATACATATTATGTCAAATCAAGTGAAGTCAAAACATTAAGATGGTTAGTTTGTATGGTCAGGTCCAAAACTATCGGTTAACATTCTTGAAAGAGGGATCTGAAATTTCACTAGATCTCTATTTTGGCCATAGTATTTTCTGAATGACGATATGAAACGTTCCTCAATATATCCTTGTGACATTAGTTTCATGGCAAGAAGCCTCGCTCTCAGCACGAAATTTTCGTATTTGGAGCATTCCCTGGCATAGCGTATAATTTGTGAAATGAAGATGTCATATGCGGGAAAGAAAGGTATGTTGCTACTCAGAAAAGGGAAGATCATATGCATATTACGTACTATACTGAAACTGGAGTGTTTTAGCACTCTTTCAGTTTATGGGTTCATAAAATGACCTTGTTGACTTAATGTTGATTTGACTTTTCTTAAGAAAGTATAAATTGTGTCAGGATGTTTTAATTATATTTGTCCTCATTGAATAACAATCGTTTGTTACGTAATGTTAAGAAAAGAGAGTTTACTTCTTTAAAAATAGTCACAAATCATTTTTGATGAATTTTTTTCACCTGACTCTCTATAACTGAGCTTATCAGAGCATATAAATATACAATGTTTTGCTCTATTGGTAAACAGGTACATGCAATCTTTTTACAAAATTATATTTCGAGTTTGAAAGAAGACTGAGTTTTATTAGAAAAGTAGCAACGTAAATGTAGACAATAATAATAATAATAATAATAATAATAATAATAATAATCATAATAATAATAACAATAATAATAATAATAATAATAATAATAATAATAATAATTGTTAGTTGTTTACGGGCATAACGTCTCAGTCATTACAACACCAGCAATCAGACTTACAACTGGGTTTGAATTTGATAACCTGCCTCAGCTCATTTTTCCATTTATAAATATATAACGGAAATCATTAGAGAATATTGATCACGAATAAGACGTCAAAAAGAGTTTCATCATTTTGATGTTCTTCAGGTGCAATATTTCTTCCTTACTATTAAATAATATGCCAACATGGTGTTAACTTGCAATGTACAATTTATATCCAAACGGCCAAATCATGAGCAACAAGCCATTTCTCTTAAAATGTGCAATGTATACCTAATAATGAAAATGAAAACGTGTTTAAATAAGAACGCCATAGTTTATCTCGCAATTTATAATCCATGTCAAAATGGCCAAAATATACATATTATACATAGAAAATGAAACCGTGTTTAAAGAAGAAAGTAATAAAATTTTACTGTCATAAATAACCAAATGATAGGTAGAACTTGACCTTAACATTCAGGATAACATTTTAAATGTTAGAGACGACATTAGGTAATGTTTTGTGATAACAAAATTGTTATTAGAATACTCTGGGAACAGGATATCAAATCACATTAGGGTATTGAGTTTTGTTTGGTTTGCATTTCATAATGCATTTAGAATGTCATTCAGTTTTGCAGGTAAGTGCACTTCGTTTAGCACATCTTCAATGCTCAACAAGATTTGGTAACGTTAATATGTTATATCTATCTCGATAATTGTGAGACCGAATTATCTCACATATTTTTCTGAGTGTATTTGTTCAAAAACAATGTATGGAATTATGGCTACAGTCCACTGGTAACAAGAAACTACCAGAAATATGATGACTCATTCATTCTATATACCATTGACAGGTTGTATACGAAAAAGATCTAGGAAATCACTTTATACTAGATAAAAGTGTTACATTAAATTCAGCAAATATATAATGTAAAGTAAAAGACGAATAAGCACCGAAGGGTAAACCATATCTCATAGTCCATGGAAGAAATCGTGTATCGTGTATAGTGTCATATTCAGACAAATGCTAAGCCCAATAAAATCAAGGTGAGACCATGTGCCCTGGAGGAGTAAGCGTCCCCTGCTTGCATGCAACACCCGTCGCAAACGTCCTACAACACACATTCGGAAAATAGAAATATTCAACAGCAATCACGAGGAGGATGGAACATTTTTACATTATTATTGTCTGTGCTCCAGTAATTTGGTATAAGTGCTGAGTTTTGTAACTATTACTTCATTGACCACTCAGTTACATATATATTATTGGTCCAATTAGGAGAAATGTATATAAGATTTTTAAATCCGTGTTATTGGCTACAAGTGGTTAAGTGGACATTGTCACTTATTCCGGTTAAGTGGATATTGTCACTTCACCGGCCTTGTTGGCGGTGTAATTACATGCTAATATACTATTTTAGAATTATGTATTTGATCTTTATTGTCAAAACTGTCACAGCAACATATTACATGTATTTTTTAATATCCATAATGACGATTTATTATCAATTATTTATAAGAAACCGTAACTTTAATAGCTATATTGAATTTAAGGACCCCCCCCTTATACTAGTGCAAAATGTCATATTGTAGTGTAGGCCACTGAAATCGCCACTGTACTGTAAGGTTTAGGGTTACATGCTCTTATTCCATTGATATTATCGTGATATCTGTCCATGTACTGACTGATAAGAGGTTGGTGGAGAAGTACACAAGCCAAAGATTGAAATATTCTCATTTCATGCGAAACCAACATACAGGTAAATATATCGTATATTTTTAAAATTTAAATTTCACTTATAATAGTAATAACAATAATAATAAATATCAATTAAAATTATCAATAGCTAGAGAAATATATTTATTGTTTTTACTTTATGAAAGAAAGGACAAGAAATGTCAGTGCTGTTCCGAAGTATATACCCTTTGAATTTACAATAATAAAATTGTGCAAATTATTCTAAAACTAAGGAGTACTAGTCTCCATCGTGCATAGCTTTGTCCATAGATGGATTCTTTGGCTTTTACTTTTATGTCGTTTTATTATGTCACTATGGTAAGTTAAGTGACAAGATCTGCAATGGACATCCATAGCAAAAGGTAGAATAAGAACTTACAAGACAAAAAAGGAAGACATTTTGATTGCTTTTTATATATAACGAACATTTGAGCCAGAACAGTTATTCAATTTTTGTGTTGAGTGACATGGGGCTTTCCGTCCCAAAAGGAGGAACTAAAAACAATTACAATTCTTCCGAATTAATTAATCAATAATCCAACAGAATAATTTGTGAGGCAGTTAAACATGTAGGGACAAGTAAAATACGTGAAAGAGTTAATTGGAAGGTATGTGATTATAAAAAGTCAAACATCAGTAAAAGAATGATAACAGAAATAATCATAAGAATGGCAATATTTTAGGATTTCAATTTTTTAAATATAACATTTACTTGAACTGAAATATATATTCGAAGCTCCGAATCAAATATTCAGACTTGTCATCCCTGTGACAGAAATACAGAAATTAACTGACGACGTAGGAATACGAAGCTTTAGATACTTTACACAATTAACACAAAATTCCTTACGTATTTGCTCCATTACTTGTTTTATTACTTATTTTGTTTATTTGTGCTTTCGTACTGACATGAAATATATACTTCAAATTTTCAGTCATGAATTTATGTAAATCACTCTAAAATTAAGGAATATCTCCCTCATGCATAGCTCTGTCCTTAAATTGATTTTTTGGTTCACTTTTCGGTGAGTTTGGTTTCAATACTGCTCTTCAAATATTATATCTCATGTAAATTCCAATCATTCGGCCACGAGCATCAGTGAAGAGAAATAAGTTTCGAAATGCGCATCTGGTGCACAAAATTGAAAGGTATATATGCTCTATATTTATATCAACGTTGCTTCCTCTTGGTCATCAGAAAAGGTGTACGTAGAGAATCTTTGATAACACACATGTTGTAGTATCAATGATCATTATTGGGACTATAGTCACTAAATTGCTATGTTTGCTTTGTTAAAGGATCTACTTTTCACTAAGCTAAAAATCAGTGATAGAGAATAAGATAGAGAATAAACTTACTCTTCTTAATAGGCTTAAAATTATGTGATTTTATGTTATATTTCAGAAATGTCTCCAATCATTCCTCTGCTTGTGTGTGTGGTTACCATATGCAGCGCCCAGACGAATCCAACAAGTAATCCAGTGGCGACTCAGGACCACCTTCTTTCAGTTTTACAAAGCATGCATAAATCAGATGCATTCCACCACTTACCAAGTGCTGAAAAGGTCATTCTCGTGGAACTACTTGCTGCAGCGGAAGTGGACCAGGTCACTCACTATATTGACCAACTCGGATTTGCAAGAATTCTGGTTTTCCTTGACCGTATGTTGCTATAATAAGTTTTGAAAATTTTTATAAAATAATATATTTTCAATATACATGACATATGGAATAAAGCATAGATAAATAAATGAATGTTTAGCCCACATGCCCCATGATGAGTAATGTAAGATCGTAATGCAGATAGATTCGCCTGGAATACAGAAAATATAGAAAAACAACGCGTGTGACATCAGTGACAGAGAAACAAAGTACTACAAAAGTAGAATAAAAAGTATAATTTGTGAAAAATGATGAATTTATGTTTTCGGCTATACTTGTTTAAAAGCTGAATACAAACACATCTCTACGCCAACTTGTATATTCACGCGGCGGGGCAATATTGGGCATGGAAATTCGTATTAACGTATTGGATAAAACTTTGAAAAGACTTGGATTGTTCTTCGGGTAATGCAAACTGCAATATCAAGTAAGATATAAAGATATTGAGCAGGAGTTTTACAGTATATATAAGAGAGAGAGAGAGAGAGAGAAAAAAAAGGAGGAGTTACTGGCTCAGTTATGTGGCAGAAGTCACCATGGAGCTATACAATACATGAATATAAATAATATACTAGAACATATAACACATTACAAAAATATTTCATTGTAGTGCAATTACGATACCGACTTAGGACGGTCATTTAATTTGACAAAAGCCAAACAAATGGTGAGGTTAACCGGTTTCGGGCCCACCATCCATATAAGAACACATACACCTACATACATTTAGAACACAATAGTCATATTTCGAAAAACAACAACAATAATAAGAAGAATATTTAGAATTTTTCAAATAATACTCCTTATATAAAACAAATTCATTTGGTAAATTAAGTTGCGAGGTTACTGAAATATATACACAAAAATACCTCGTAAAAATGTAATGCGTCATTTTAAATTCGCGACTTGCGAAATTGTGATGCTGAAGAGATACAGGAGTTTTACCCTTCCCTCAATATTGATATAACCCTTGGTGTTATGAATGTAGTTCTTAAAAAATATAATTGTAACTGTAAATGAAATTTTATATTTTAACACAAAAAAACAAGATGAAAGACAATTTTGCCGGTATTGCCCTTGCATTTACTAAATGGGTATTGATGGGTTTAATATTGAATCCTAGTGAATGCACTTCGCTGAGTAATGCCCATTTAAGTTTTTGATAACGTTGGTAGTTTTCATAGAAAACCAAAACATTACTGCTCACCATATCCAAGAACAAAAAAAAAAAAAAAAAAAAAAAAAAAGAGGAGTCAACCGATGTCTTGGTTAGTGAGCTCATTTATAGATACACCAAATAATCAGTAAATACATCGTTGGTTACTGTTATCATATTTTCCTTTCTCTATCTTTTTAGATGTGACCAGAATAAATTCGAGGGAGGCACATTTACTCGAGCACTACCTCAAGCAGGTATTGTATATTATGAACACACTACAATAGACGTTAATAGCTCAAAATCAGACGTTTTTCAGTCTTGGAAAATGTTATATAAAATGTTAAACAAATTATTTGACTCTATTTTTATTCCTGGTGATGATTGAGAAATCCAGTTACCCGAGTTTTAAGTTAACTTAGGCCATGTAAAGGCTTGACAAGACATGGGCAAGCTGACTTGACATGATTCATGGATTATTGTTTTACGTCACTCCACGATTATTTCACGTACATGGTGAAAGAATCAGCCTGATGCATTGCATACAAATTTAGACCTTTGCAATGGACTTTCCCGAAGACCTTTGTGCCCAGGTCGGGAGTCCAGCCCTGGACCTCTCTATCACGAGCCGAACACTTTATCCACTAGGCCACACCTGCTTGACTTGGCATGGAGGGATAATAGATTCATTAATCATCACCAGACAATAGAAATTGATTTTGTAATAAATATATCTACTTAACCAATAGGGAATGTTTGTAAATATGTGTTTTTGTGCTTTTTACTACACATTTGACCTTCATAACAAAAGAGCCCGCTCATTACTATGTTTAGTCATACGCTATCTAGGACAAACAACAATATTTCACTAAATATGAAGTGATGAACTTTAATAATTATCATTCGAAACACATATATCTATGAATATATACTTTAAAAAGGTAAGTTGTTCTTCACTGTACATCATCAACTACCGTAAACTCCACAATTACATAAATACATTCCGTCGCATTAATACAGAATGGCGTCAATATCATACCGGTAACGTGGTCATCCTAATTGTTGGTAAAAGACATAAGATTTATTTCCCACCACTTCCTCTTCTTGTGGATGACCGAATGATCATTTTGCACAAATTATGAACATAACTCTGTGAAGATAAAAAAAAAATAATCAATTGAAATAACTTTACGTACAACGATATTCTTTCAAAATAATATTTTCAATTATTACAGGAGCTGGATCAGGAAAACCATGAAGTTCCAGGTGGAGGCAATCCAGTTATTGGTAGAAAGGTAAATACAACTACACATCACAAGTCAATGATAAATATGAACGTGTGTAAATTTATGTGTATTTACAATAAACGTTCAATACCAGGATGGATTGAGATAAGTAAATATGACAAAACGATTCGGAATTCTTGACCATACATCGTACTATAATGATACAGATTCAAATAAATAAACAAGTCTGCGAAACGCTCTATGTTCCCAAATATTTGGCTACTTGACTTTTATTAAGTGGAAACATGTCCACTTTATAAAGGTCAAATCGCCGAAAATTTGTGAACATTGGATATTTCTTGTTACTTATTTAATTCACGATTCCCTTTGGAGGACTTATCATTTTTTGATATAGTTTCATTTACACATTTCACTTTGGTGTTCTAAAATTTTAATAATCAATAAAGACCTTTGTTAAAATCATCTAAAAAAGTCTAATAAATGTTTAAACCTTTGCGTGGTGCGTCTATCCCCAGAGAGATCTTCCAGCCGTCCTTGCCGCTATACCGAAGCTGTCAACATACCAAAATTTGACAACTAGTGAAAAGAATTTACTCGAAGAACTAGCTAGAGCAGCTGAATCGGGAGGATTGACTGCAGTAGTTCATAGAGAGGGTTACTCAAAGATCATTCAGTTAGTCGAAGGTATCAATATACACACAATTGATATTAAGTTAAATGTTATTTTACTAAATGTCAGTACTGGTTATATACAGCTATTGGTAGACGGTTACTGACATTAAGTGTCACTGTCTTCATACCCAAATCGTAAAATGTCACCTTTAAATGTACATTTCCTGTTTACACTCGTCATAATTGGTGCACACTGTAAACACGACTACACAAGCTCATAACGTTTTATTGTTGAGAAAAGGTCGTACATACATGTACATATTACAGATTCTATAAAACTTGTCTCAGAAGGAAGATTTTCGTCATGCTTCCCTAACAATATGAAAGCCAGATCGAGTACATGTTCTTCATCAAACACCGCAGAGAACCCGTCACATTTTTCCAACTTGCCATGTGTCCTTAGTAAGTTATAGATCAAACTCGTGAGAAAGTTACAGGTCTCTAAGTGTAACTCTTTGACACCTTGGTGACCCCTATATATAATTTTGATACCTATATTTGCTATTTTCCTGGTTTGAAACGTAATTGTCAGGCATTTCTATCAAGCAGGAGTTGCTCACGCTTTCAGCATCTAGAAATTACACCTCAATCCACCTTCTGGATGATGTTTTATTTTGTTGTTTATTTTCTATTATTTTCTATTTCTTATACTAAGCCGGTTTTCTCCTTCATCTTTTCATCTTACCCTTCAATCAGTGTAGTGCTCCTGTGGTAACTCTACAAATGGTAAGGTTTTTCACAGATTTGTTGATGACCTACACTGAAAAAAGTTGCGTTTGAAATGCGGTTGAGGTACCTTATATTCCTCGAAGTGTTCCACAAAATCTGTATCGATGCTACTCACAAAAATATTATCAGAAATTAAATCTGGCCTTCATAAGTATTGCGAAACAGTATATTCCAGAAGTGGAATCAAATCAAATGTGCATCCTTAAAATTGAAAAGAGTTGTTAAAACATCTAAAATCAAATCATTTTACTAAAATTCACTCCATCAAGTCTTAACTTTTCGACTCTTTACACAACGATCCGTCATCAGTAATTAAAAGACAGAATAGAAATTATTCAAAATGCATTTACCAGTACAAATGGAAGCCGCAAATTCAAAGATGTAGTTATAGGCCATGATAAACTTACTTTGTTAGGGACAATTTTGATTCCAAAAATAAATACACTGAAAAAGATGTCATCCAGATGTTGAACTTTCTTATCGATAACATTTTTGTGGTGTTTGCATGAAAGGTTTTTCAACAAATTGTCGGTATTCCAATGGGCACTAACTGTGCCCCGCTTCTGGCTGACATATTCCTGTACTCATACGAAGCTGAATTCATTCGGTCTGTGCTTTCGCAAGGAAAGAAACAATTGGCTCCTGGCTTCAATTTCGCTTACAGATATAAAGATGACTTACTTTCAATTAATAATCCTTCATTCGCGGATTACCTTAGCATCATCTATCCAAGTGAACTGGAGGTCAAAAACACCACAGAAAGTAGTAATTCTACTTCGTATTTAAATATTATATTGTCTTTCGACATTAATGGTCAATTAAACACCCCACTCTATAACAAACGTGACGATTTCAATTTTGCTATCACAAACTTTCCTTTCATAAGTAGCAACATTCCATCATCGCCTGCATACGGTGTATTCATATCTCAGTTAATAATTTATTCCAGAGCATGTTCAAATTACAACGACTTTGTTCTGAGGGCTAGGCGACTTTCAGATAAGCTACTCAACCAGGGTTATATATGTGCTAGACTAGCAACGTCACTGAGGAAGTTCTACTGTCGTTACGAGACTCTTATTACTCCATATGATATTTCGTTATCCACACTTTTAAATGATATTCTGGACTGAGACCGATTCCGATCATTTTACATTGATTTGACACCTTCTCTACTAGAAGGTTACCTACTTTGACTCCTCCATATACAAATATATATGGAATTAACGCGATTTGATTCTATCTACTGGGTATATGTGAGGGGTGTTTCCATCATAGGGATTCACATATGCTCTTTAAGTAGATATATTTTGTTATTTTCCACTTGGTTTTCATTTTCACTGATTTTGTATGTCCTCTGGTTTCATGATTTTCGGACTTATGGTTTGGATTTATCCATCATCTTTACATTACATGTATTTATATTTATTATTAATCACCATACTTCCTATTATTGTCAAATCTTATTTGATATCAAAACATTTGCTGCCGTTAGTTAAGGTATTTTGGCATTTTGCATCCCATTCATGGGTACAAATATCAGTAAAGAACTAGAGCAGTCATCACCTGATGACCTAGTCCAGAATTCTAATTTTATCCAAACTACACATTTTAATGAATTAGTAACAATGGTAATGAATGATTGTACTTTTCAATTTTTACTTAATAATCCTTCTTTATTGATAAATATCTACTTATTGATACAGATCAACCTGATTTTGTATGTCCTCTGGTTTTATGATTTTTGGACTTGTGGTTTGGATTTATCCATCATCTTTACACTACTATAACGATAAAGCGTTATATGTGATAATTTTGCATTCTTTTCCTATTACCATCGGTTATTTACTAAGATATTCCACGTATAGACATCTATATTGCCGTACGATTTAGATTTGATTGTTTTTTAAAAACTTCAAACAAAAATTTATGATAAGGGCTTTGAACTTTCATTAAATATATACCTTTTACTGGGTTTTTAATTAGAGAACTTTCTATTACAAAGGATATCACCATGAGCTTCGGCTCCTGTGTGAATTTCCAAAGCACTCTAAATTGACATATATTTTAACTTGATAAAATAGTATGACAACATCCTTACATATCACATCAATAATAGCAATGAAGACTTCATATCCAGGAATTAGCTGTCATATATCAGCCAACTCTTTACACAATAACCCGATATATACAGAAAGTACATCCCATTAAGAACAGACATTTTCTTTATTGATTGCTTTTTGGATTATGTAATTTGTTCGGTGAATTGAATCTGCGTTGAGCATTAAATAACTTTATAACTTTTATAGATTTGATGACAAAACAGGAAACTCACATTTTTATCACGTACCTTGTTCAGGTAAATACTTTGATATTTCGAATTTTCTGCAAAAACAAAGGATACCACATGACGATAAATAATGTTGGTAGATAAATGTATTCAGTTAGATCGTTGTTTTGCAAAACTCATCAAAACATTAGTAAGATAATAGACAGAAATGAAACGTTAAATCCATTTGCAAACGAGTTTTGTTTTGTTTTTTTTTTCATATATATTTCACGTGAACTTAAATACGTCCACAACTGTTGTATTAGATTTCACAAACTCTTGCAAATAGTTATGATCTTCAATTCTCTCTTTCTCTTCGACAGCATATGAACGCAGAGGCATCGCATATGGGATAAAATTTTCGCCAATAAATCTTCTGTTACTTGTAATGAAAAATAAACATAACTCCAATCAATTATGCGTTAATTCTGTACTTTAGCTCAAAAGATTATTTGATAATCTGATAAAGTGCTAGAGATTTACAAAAACTGACACGGTATCAGCGAATGTCCTGTTAAAAATTGAGGCCTTAGCCGAGCGATAAAACGGATATGTCCGACAGTGAAGTCGCCGGCACCCTGTCGGGTTTTCTAAAACATTAGCATGATAACCCTCTTTTAATGTTTTGACCTGAAAATAAAGTACACATGTTAGTTTTCAACGAAGTTTTCAATAAAGTTACCAAGGGGGTGTGTTACGTCATAGCAAAAATGCTGTGGAATCTGAATCCCCTTGCAGCTTTTGAAACCTTTATCCAATTAAAATGCGTGTTGCAAACGGAGTGCATTAGAATTCTGGATTTCACGACAAGTATGGTACTGACCTGGAACTGTAAATCCACACTCAGACAATTTTACATTTTATATTCAAAATGAACTTCGCTGCTCTTGCTACATCATGCGAGACTTTAAAGTACATCTTTATTACAAAGAAACGTGAAAACGATAAGAAAAAAAAAATAAAACTTTGGGAATGTCTGCTTATCTTGAGATGTATGCTACAATAATTTAGAACTTCAAATGACCCCAGAAATGAATATTCCCGAAAAACAATATATGTGTTAGGATTTGATAAAATAAAACATTTTTCAAAGGTTACATGAGCCGGGCGGCTTGCTCTTCTTTTTATAATCATTTACGTCAATTTCATTGGCCAAAACAAAAACGATAAGATATGTAAAATCATAATACTTTGTCCACAAGTCGCCCAATCCACTTGTATCATTAGAATGTGTTGGATATGACGTATTGGTAAAATTAACGCCAAACATTCAATTTGCAATTATAAAATACTTCATCCGTGAAATTTTCATTCATTTCTTGACTTATTTCGGTTTGTTTTGGAACGACTTTGTTCCTTAAAGAAACATTCAATAATGGCACTTTGTCAGAAGTAGTAGAAACTTTGAACATGATTGACAAATTTCGGAGTGGAATACGCGAACCCATCAAACACAGCATGTTTATTGTAGGCAAAACCTTTTAATAGACGCAATGGAACACCTCAACTTTGAAAAATGTCATAAAGAATTGTACTTTCTTCAATAAAATATACACTCCCTTGTCCTTGATTTCATTCACCTCTTTTAGGTATTAATACTTTGAGAGGTGAAATGTATATAGTCATGCACAGTTACATGCCATTGGCATAAACAATGTTTTCTTTTACGTGCATACCTTGGTGATTTGTGATACACAACTTGTCAGATGTCTTCTATCTACTCTTTTAAGGAATCTATTTCAAACAATGTAATCGAACTAACAAACGAAGAAGTACCTTAGGGTAAACCATATCCCATGGAATAAAAGAACAATATCTTTTACAGTGTCATATTCAGACAAATGCGAACCCCAATAAAATCAAATAGAGACCAGGTGCCCGGAGGGGTAAGCGTCCTCTGGTTGCATGCAATACCCGTCGCAAAGTCCTACAACACATATTCGAAAAATGGAAATAATCAATGGCAATCACGTGGAGGATGGAACATTTTTACATTATATTTGTCTGTGCTCCAATAATTTGGAATAAGTGCTCAATTTTGTAACTATTTCTTTAATAACCACTCAGTTACATATATACATATATATTATTGGTCCAATGAAGAGAAATGTATATCAGATTTTTAAATCTGTGTTGTTGGCAACAAGTGGTTAAGTGGACATTGTCACCTATTCCGGTTAAGTGGACATTGTCACTTCACCGGCATAGTTGGCGGTGTAATTACATGGTAATTTAATTTTTAAGAATTGTGTATTTACTCTTATTTTAATTTTGTGTTTAATTGACCTGTGGTGCACTATAAACGCGGAATCATGGGGTTTAAGGGGTAATAGACAACCTTACCAACGTATTGCTAAAAATTGCAATTCAATTTACGCAGAAGAAGTTGATTAATCTATGTGTTATATTCCAACATCCAGGCATGTGTTTGTTGTAGGGAATTTTGAGAGTTGTATTATCTAAACGTTCATACAAAGTGCAGTAAAAGTAGCCATTTTAGCATTTTAGGGGTGGGGCGTTTGGAATATGTATGGTAAAATCCATAAGCATTTAGCAAAGTGCTAGAACTGGAATAATAAACAGAACTGGAATCACAAACAATCAATAACAATAGTGTAAATACATATGGTCTATGTTATGAGACGTTTTTGGAGAAAACTACTATTTTTAACAAAAATTGCAACCCCCCCCCAAAAAAAACCAAACAAACAAAACAAACAAACAAACAAAACAAAACAAAACAAAAATGGGAAACTTTTCATATAAAATCTATAGTTTTCTAAAAACTCATTAATTAAAAAAAATTAGATTTTTTCAGCACTTTGGTTTTTAATTGTGAACTTTCTTCTTATATTCACATATATTTCTTTATCTGCTAGAAAACATAAAATGTTACTTTATCATGAAAATCATATTACATTTTCATGGTGCCATATCGCAGTATCTACTCATGGATTCCTGGAACACATGGGCGAAAATGAAATTAAGAGCAAATGCATTATATTCCGTTTGAATCTTGATTTTAC